>NW_022994841.1:185000-392916 GCF_902806645.1 Magallana gigas | reverse complement strand
CCAAGATGTTGGAAACCACCACAGCCAAAATATCCATTCAAAAAAGCACAGTGAAATGTATAGTCTTGCGAAGGGGCTGCTGAACATCTCCATCGAAAATATGTTTTCAGGTACCAGACCAGACAGACTCTATGTTGCTTTTGTATCCTCACAAGCAGTGGCAGGAGATTTTACCAAAAATCCATTCAATTTCAACACTACAACATAAACCACCTAAATTGTATAAGCGTGAGGAAATTCCAGTAGGTAATACACCCATAAAGCTACATTTGACAGCGTCAATGGAGATAGCATAGTCTCAGCCTTCGTGAATTTATTTGACAATTGCGGGAAATGGCTCTTTGATGGAGGAAATGCTATAAATAAAAAACAGATAATGTAATATATCTGTTTTGATTTAGAGCCTACGTTCGAACAAGGAGAGTATTTAATTTAACAAACTTAAACAGGGTATGTACGTCTAGAAGCACAGTTTGGAGTAGCTCTTACCAGAGACAGTAAGGCTATTGTGTGGGGGCAATACACCGCTCTTTTCGAAATTAACCAAGCCAGAGATATAATAACCTCGTGAAGTGATGTCGGCTCTCAGCAGTGTGCAACTAAAATGTATGATAGCATGTGATCCACTGATGAAAGACACGATAATTGGTGTTTATTCAGCAGATAAAATACAGAAGTTAGAAGCACAAAGATAATTAGTAAAATACAAAGCCATCCGGTCATGAGGGAGAACATTGGTTAGCGTTTACAATGATGGGAATAATGTGGAAATATTTGACAGTCTAGGAAACCTGAGTGATAAAAGTCTTATTGAATTTCATAAATACTAGTAAATGACAAAATATACGTTAATCATATCGACATTCAATGTTCCAATTCTTTAGTATGTGGACATTATTCTATTTTGTATCTTTTCCTTAGAGTTCGAGATGTTTCATTTCAAGAGTTTTTGAATTTCTTATCACCTGTTTGTGAAATCAATGATGCATTTGTACTTAAATTTTTCTCGCACATTTTCATTATGCTTAACAAATCATGTATGATATATACATATACACACTTTTTAATAAAAAATACAGAGCATTTTCCTTCTTCGTATTCATTTCATTACTGGATTTCTTTGAGGATGCTGATAATGAACATGAAATCGTGACTAAATTTAAAGCTAACAGCAACATAATTGTGACAGGGCAATCGCATGCAGGAAAATCCACATTTGTATTTCTCTGCTGAAACACCTGGAACTATTTGAATCGGATATTAAGCATATACTATATGTTTTCGAATTTGGCAGCCATTATTTGAGCAAATGGAGACAGTAGTTAATTCCATTACCTTTCACCAGGGAATTCCAGATAAAAATATTTTAGAAAGATTTTCCAATGAACATGGAAGCATTACTGGTATTGGACGATGTCATGGGTCAAGGAACAATAATGTAGAGTTAATGAACTTGTTTACAACTTATTCACACACATGGGTATAACTGTGATATTAACTGCAAAATATTTTTCCTCCCGGAAAGTATATGAGAACCATATCTTTAAATGCGCATTATATAATACTATTTAAGAATCCACGTGATGAGCGACAAGTCAGAACTTTAGGTAGTCAGATTTTTCCTAACCAATCAAAGTATTTCATGGATGCTTATAAGAAGGCGACCGAACTTCCATATTCTTACTTATGTGTGACACTCTATCCTGGCACATCAGAGAGATACCGACTGTCTTCTAACATTTTCCAGAACAGGAAACAATATTATACTTACCAATGTAGAATTATGTCCTCATTTCTGAAAGACCATTGGATTTTCTAAGATTGCTAGCATCAACACATAGGAGTCAGCGACTACAATTACTTCACACCATTGACACACGGACAATTTGACATTTTGATAGAAGTCGTATACAACATTCTTCAGGGTGTTTGTTCTCTAACTAAAGACGAGGAAGAAAAACTGAAAAAACACAAACTACTGTTACGAAAATTAATAGAAAGAAAAAAGCCAAACGTGTTAAAAAACAGATCTTGATACGTATTCAAGCTCTTATACCAACTTTATATCAGCAGTGAATAGGTATCTATTAACAATGGCAAAAGAGGTCGTTCTAGTTCCGAAAGAAAAATATCAGAATTACTGGAGGATCGCATGATCATGAATAATCGCTGCAAGACAAACCTTCTAAAATAGATGGAGATTTTGAAGAGAAGAAAGCATCAGTGACCCGAACAACATTAACTTAGAAACAGATTTATACAACAAAGAAAAGTCACAACCTGATACGGAATGTGGAGATAAAAGTGTTGACCAAAATTTCAATAAAAGAACGTATATAACTTGCAAAATGCTGACACAGAGGAAGTTTTAGAGTCGGTACACCATGACACTCTTAATGGGAAAGCAGGAGTTAATCAAAGTGAAGCGTTACAAACTACTGAAGCATACAGAGATAAATCCGATGACAGCGTCATAAAATTAGCAGTACGTAGCACGCCGACAAGCATCGTCAATCGTCGGAAGGTATCTGCAAGCAGAAGAAAAACATACAGAAAAAAATGGTTAAAATATAAATGAATAGCATGGAGCAAAGTGATAAGAGATTCCACTGCACGGATTGCAAAAAAAGTTACAAACGCAAGTCAGATTTAAACAGACATTATAGGTCAAAGCAGCAAAAATCGTTTGTTCTCTATTTGCGATCATCATTTCAACAGAAAGGATAATTTTAAAACTCACTATCGTCGTTATCATGAGACTGCATCCAATGTCCAAATTGGAGGTAGCCATCATTCCTCATCATCAACTAGAACCAGTACGTCAACGAATGTATCTTCATCAGAAAAAACAAGTGAAGCTGGAACTTCTGAGGAATTACGGGAAGAAGAGTCCGAGGACCGTGAACATGAAATCACGCAATCAATCAATGATCAAGTAACTTCTATCAAGATTAAACCACGACAAATGGAAAAATTTGATCTTCTTGTGTTTTATTCTAATATTAAGATAAAATCAAAGAATTAATTGTTTCACACTCGCCTACAAAAAAAGGATTAAAGTGGTATCTTGTAACGAGAGTGGAATTTACCAGGGAAAGGGAAGGTCAGGTGGAAAAGGCCTTACCTCATTTTCGCACTATCGTTTATAGACATTTAACCTCAGAAGAATTTAACTTTCACAATATCAATGAATCTTTCCAAAAGATGTTTACATCTAAAGAAGAATTCATCATGAAAGGCTCAGACTGGATTTTTTCCAAAGTAATTTACGTGGAATTATGCTACGTTGTTTACTCGCCATTAAAGGGTGGAACTTATATAAGAGAGCCAAACGAACTGCGAAGCAGCAAATCGTTGGTAAACATAAGAAATACAGATCAAAAATGTTTCCTGTACTCAGTTTTAGCAAAACTTTATCCTGCTAAGCGAAACCCGTCGAGAGTCAGTCATTACTATGCATATACTCATAAAGTAAACATGCGTGGAATCCAATATCCAGTTCGGGTACAGCAGATAACAAAATTTGAAAATCAAAATGATATTTCCGTAAATGTATTTGGATATGAAGATAAGGAAATATTTCCAATGCGTATTACCAAATCAAAAAAAAAATTCATGTCGATTTGCTTTATCTAAGGAATAAAGACATTTTCCATTACTGCTTAATCAAAAATCTCAATCGATTTCTCTTCCGAACAGAAGGTGGGAATTCACGCCATTCACATCACTATTGTCCTTATTGTTTGCATGGATTTGTGAGGAGAGAAATTTTGAATAAACATGTTGACTTTTGCATGTCACTCGGTTTACAGAAAATAGAGATGCCAACGCCTGGAGAAAATGACGTATTAAAATTTACTGATATTGCGAAACAACTTCGTGTGCCATTTGTCATTTACGCTGATTTCGAAACATATGTCAACCCATTCAATCATGTGACCTAGATCCAAACTCTTCACACACCAGTAATATTTCTGAATTCAAACCTTGTGGCTTTGCTTATCATATAGTTTCTACTGATAAGAGATATACTAAACGCCTACTGTATATCGAGGGGAGGACATCGTAGAGGACGTTCATGGTTCGATTACTCGAAGAAGAGGAAAGAATTCTCAATTTGTTACATATTATAGAACCTATGCAATCAACGGTAATATAGAAAATTTATTTCAAAGAGCAAACACATTGTCATCTGTGGTGGTTGGAATTTATTAAGAAGCATGACAAAGTAAGAAATCATGATCATATTACAGGTGATTTTTTTGGTGCTGCGCATCGGAATTGTAATTTACAATTTAAGCAGGTAGAGTTTATACCTGTTATTTTACACAATCTTAGAGGATTTGACGCTCATCTTATCATGCAACGACTTGGAAAATTCAAGAAAAAACGTATTAATGTCATCGCCAATACTAATGAACGATACGTCTCTTTTACAATTTCAAAATTAAGGTTTATAGACTCTTTTCAATTTCTTACAACATCTTTGGATGTGTTGGTGAAGAATTTGAAATCTAGCGGTGTACAACATTTTCAACAATTCAATGAACATTTACCCTCCGATTCTTGTAAAAATCTTTTATTAAGAAAGGGAATTTATCCATACTCATTCATTACAGACAGTTCAAAGTTTTTAGTCAATAAATTACCCCCCAAACATGAATTCTACAATACTATACGCAAATGTCACATATCAGATGAAGAGTATGAGCATGCGAAAGAAGTTTGGAGAGAGATGAATATCCAAACAATGGGGGAATATCATGATCTATATATACTTTGTGATGTATTACTTTTAGCGGATGTTTTTGAAAGATTCAGAGATATTTCCATGAAAAGTTTTGATTTAGATCCTGCACAGTATTACACCCTCGCTGGTATGTGCTGGAGTGCATGTTTAAAAATGACTGGTGTGGAGTTAGAATTACTTACTGACATAGAGCAATATCTGATGATTGAAAAGGGTGTGCGTGGTGGTGTGGCAATGATAACATCACGTTTCGCTGAAGCTAACAACCCCTATATTGAGCAGAATTATAATCCAAGCAAACCAAATGTTTACCTTGGATATTTTGATATGAACAACTTATATGGTGGAGCTATGATTGAGTCCCTCCCTGTTAGGGATTTTAAATGGCTGAGTGCGAATGAAATATCAGAGCTTGACATTATGAATGTAGATAAAAATGCGAAAAATGGATATATCTTAGAGGTCACACTTGAATATCCAAGTCATTTGCATGATGTACATAATGATCTACCATTAGCACCGGAATCGTTATCTATCAAAATTGAAGATATATCTCCTTACTGCCAAGAACTGTATAAGATTTTTCATAAACAGAAAATCGAGGGTGAGATCTCGAGAAAACTTGTTCCTACACTTCGAACAAAGCACAAATACGTTGTTCACTACAGAAACTTACAATTCTATCTTCAACAAGGACTTATTCTGAAAGATATGCATAGAGTAATAAGCTTTGAACAGGAAAACTGGTTAAAACCCTACATAGAATACAACACGAAGATGAGGCAGCAAGCTCAGAATGAATTTGAAGTCTCTCTTTACAAGTCTTACAACAATATAGTTTTTGGGTAAGCATTTTCAAAATTATCTATGTACAGATTGTCATATGATCATAGTTTTCTGACACTATACAGTAAGATATGTTTATTTTCGTTTATCATTACAGAAAAACCATGGAAATATCAGAAATAGATTGAACTTTAACTTAGTTCATACAAAAAAGGGACTGCAGAGATTGGTTAGTAAACCAAGTTTTGAGAGTTTTACCATCTTCAATAGCGATCTTGTGGGAGTGAAAAACAAAAAGGTCAAGCTTTTACTGAACAAACCAATCTACACTGGGATGAGCATATTGGATCTTTCCAAGCTTTTCATGTATGAATTCCATTATGGTTTTGTCAAAAAACAGTATAGAGAAAATGCAAAGTTACTGATGACGGACACTGACTCTCTATTTTATAGGTAGGTATAGTTATTTCTTGTGATAAAGTCTGTTAACTAATTCAGACGATCATTGTTCTTCACCTTATTTAATTTTGTAGATTTGAAGTTGAAGACATGTACGAGGAGATAAACAAGCATATGGATTTGTTTGACACGTCAAACTATCCGAGAGATCATCCTCTGTTCAGTGAAAAACACAAGAAAGATGTTAGAAAGATGAAAGATGAAACGGCATCTCATCCAATTCTTGGATTTGTTGGTTTACGACCAAAAATGTATTCATTCATTGTTTACGATGAGAAAAAAACGCAAGTGAAGAAAGCTAAAGGAATTTCCAAATCGGTAGTCAAAAAAGAATTAACTTATCAAAACTACGTAAACTGTCTAATGGACAGTAAATTGAATAGACATTCAATGAACTCTATTCGAAGTGAAAATCATAACCTGTATTTAAAGAACATCAACAAAATTTCTCTGTCACCGTTTGACGATAAACGATGGTGGTTGGAGCCTAACGGCATTGAGGGATATTCATATGGACACTATGCGACCAAAACTCAAATCGATGAATAAACTGTACAATATGTATTTTGATTAAATTTATTAGCATATGAATGTAAACATGTAATTAAGATAGAGACGTTTGATACAAATCAGTGTTCTGTATTTGAAATAAACATAAAACCTTCGTTCCAACAATTTATTTTACTTTGATTTACAATAAATAGTTAAGCAAAATCGCTTAATTGGAAATAAATAATTAAGGATACAACTAACAATTCCGTATCTGGGAAAGTAACAATCAAAGTCAATATTCTTAATATGCAGAAAGTTGTTTAATTGGATTAAATGAGTAATGGAATAAAGCATGATATTGTTTACAATAGCTCTCCAATTATCACGTTTTTCGTTGCAGAGTCATTAACGTTTACTAAATGAAAACAGTAGGCAATATATAAAGTATAAAATGGAAGAGTTTTTATCAAGAGAGTATACACGTATAATAATTTGCCTAAGATTTATCAATACTGTGTTAACATATCTTAATATTTTGACTTTGCTATCGTGAAAGGATTAAATATGTTGGCAATTAGTTTTCCATAATTTAAAATCAAAATAATACACAAATTAATTGATAAATCTTAATACAGTATACAATTATATGAGCACATAAAATGGGTAAAGTAATGAATACTCGATCAAGTCGGAAGTACGCTACAAAACATTAGGTCAAAAATTAAAAAAAATTGTTTGCAATTGTCAACCTGTAATTTTTAGAATGAATGGATAGTTTTTCAATTTTATAACAATATTACTTTACTGCTTCCTATTGAATCACAAATAATAGGTTAAAAGGTTTGTCGCATATATTTTAATGGGTAGGATAGTCAACTGCAAACAAACATTTTAATTTTGACCTTACCTTAAGGTGATCATTTCATGACACATAGACAGTGATAAATGTCAACCATACGATTTGTTATTATTTCTAATTGTTGTTTATCTGCATTAAGTTCTTTCTTTTTTCTATCGATTCCTTCCAGAAGAACATCTGCTGACGACGTAAGTTTAACTGTCTCATTAAGTAATTCCACCACGGAGGAAGGTCGCAATGAGTGGATGGAACAAATGTCGGCCATACGATTTTTGATTATTTCTAATTGTTGTTCGCCTACTTCAACTTCACTTATTTTTTTGTCAATTCCTTCTAGAAGAACATCTGCTGATGACTTAAGTTTGACCGCCACATTCTGTAATTCCACCACGCAGGAATGCCGCAAAGATTGGATCTTGTTAAAATAATTAAAAATAGGGTAACTTCTTCCGCTTCTTGGATCGAGTATTAATATTCTTGATTAACACATTTCCTGAATAAATGATTTCTATCTACAGCCAAGATGGTCATGAATCTTAAAAAGCTCCCCCATCTTCGTTATCGTCTGATTCAACAATTGTTGGGAAGGGTGATTCTGAGCTATATTAAAAAAATAATAATAACACTTTTGGAATTTTACCTATCCGACATTCATGTATATCAGCTGTATGAATTATTTAAACGGTTATATACATGTATCTCATCGTCTAAACATAAAGACAAATTTCAAGAAAACTTACCATTGGTGGACTCGGGGGTTGTAGACTTTTTACAAAGTCTCGCACTGCTGTAATCTCTTCCCCCAAACCTGCCATTGCTAGCATGACCTCCTCGGGGATGGAAGTCGATGTTCCTTTTGCATTGTCTGTCAGGAAGAAACAGAAAAGAAAAATGTTAAAATTTTACATTAAAGTATCATCAGGAACGTAAAATCACTTTAATCTAATCTTAATTTAATAATGGATATATTAATGATATAACAGGTAAACGTAAAAGTTTTACATGGTAACATATCAATACTTTAAAAAATTATAACAAAAATAATAAATAAATAAATAAAAACAAAGAGTAGTATCAAAAATACCAAATAATTTAAAAATCATGAATATTTTAGTTTACGTTTTCTGGATAAATTACCATATAAAACAGAGGTTTATTTAATAAGGTTTATAACTTACTTTGAATGTGGAAGTAAACTTTCCGGTTATAATAGCTCATCTTGATAGAGTACTGTCCTTTTCTAATTCTTAGAGAATCATTTTTCTCTATGACAAACATAGGTGTTTCACCATCATCATCAATTTGCTGTGAGAAGACCGCTCTTGCATTCGAAGCCATGACTGCTTTTAGATGCGTCGTCAGTGTTTGAACTTTTTCATATATATATACACTCTCTAATAACCCTTTCAATAATAAATTTCGGTTGAAAAGTTCAAAATATAGCAAACAACTATTTCTTGTAAAGAAGTAAACAGCTTTAGTCTTGCAAATTTTGTGACTCTTGATTTTGATTACTCAGCATATGATATATAAATTATAGTTGAAAAGTTCAAAATATAGCAAACAACTATTGTCTTGTAAAGAAGTAAACAGCTTTAGTCTTGCAAATTTTATGACTCTTGATTTTGATTACTCAACGTATGTAAGGATGTGTATTGCCAATTACCCTGTTGTTCGTAACCTTTGCCTCTGTTTTTTTTTTTTTTTTTTTTTTAAAGATTATGTAAACGTAAACCATTTTCTTATTTTGCTTGGACTTACCAAGGTGGAGTTCATAGGTTGGTGAAATATTATGGTAATGTCAGACTTCGAACTTTTTATATATACAACTGATGAAAATTTGATATGATAGATATTTTTACACAATAAAGTTTTAATGTATATAATAACTTCTCGACCATTGACTCGTCCTTGAAAACAGTACTGTCTGATAAACAATATTTCAGCATTAAATTTTTAATTAAAGCTAAATATAAGATTGAAAGATTGCAAATTAAGAACTTATTAATAAAGAAGTAAACAAAACATATCAAGTTATTAAGTTCAAAATATATATAAAATCGTAAAATTAAATGGAATTGAACACAAACAGACTGTTTTATATAAATACATATATATATATCCCATTATATCTCATTTAAATTGAAACAATAAAATCGGGCTCGAAATTCATTAAATGCGAAGGAACACGCCGAAGTGAAAAGAAAATGGCAAACATGAACATGTGTACCGTTTCTTTCATTCTTATCATCATGCTGTTTGCTCGCATGCATGGCAAGCCTTTGGACTCTATTTGTGATAGTGCTGGAAAATGCATGTGGAATGGTGGAGGATGGTACAGGGGCTGTATTGATGACATCCCCATCCTTTACTTTGATCGCTTCGACGGCGATGGACTCTTGGATCTCCGAGACTGTTCAGTACAAGTTGTGGCGATTGAAATTACACCATTAAGGTGTAAGGACCTGAATCAGCATGTTGTTACAGATAGTGGAGTGACATTTTATTTGGGAGAGGCAAAAACCGAATGTGTAAGCATTTGAGTATTTTCTTAAACGGGGGGGGGGGGGGGTCATGTTTCTCATGTTTTGGTAACTAATACATAAAGACATTATAGAGTTAGATTAATATCTGCATAACAATTTTGCAGCATGTTTCTCCCTCCACCGAGGTCCCTCATCAGACTACTCTTCAAAGCATCGACAACAGTGAGGTAAACAAAATGAAAATATAATCCATTTCTCTGCTTAAAAAATAAAAATGATATAGTAAAGTTAGACTAATTTCTGAATTACATTTTTACAGCATGCCTCTGACACTTTCCCTCCCACTACAACTGGAAGCGCAAGGAATAGTAAGGTAAAAATGAAAATAGAATACATGTTGATTTCTTTGAGTGACTAATAGTCATGCTAAAGTTAGACTAATTTATGAATTACTATTTTACAGCATCCCTCTACCTCCCCAGCCATTGCCAGCCATGCCATCACATTTGAGAGCACACAGATTAGGGAGGTAAAGAAAATATTTATTGTTGTTTCTTTGGGTAGACAATAAACATGGTAAAAATAGACTAATTTATAAATAACAATTTTGTAGCATGTTTCTTCTTCCTCCTCTGAAATTCTCCATCCGACCACCCTGCAGAGCATAAGCAGCAGTGAGGTAAACAAAAGGAATATAATCCATTTTTCTGTTTAACAAATAACCATGGTAATGTTATACTAATTGATAAATTACAAAGTTAAAGTAAATAACTTATATGCCTTTTACAAAAGACAAAAGGGTGTATTTCCAATCAGAATAATACAATTTAATCAAGAATGGATTATAAATATCATCATAATTATATATTTATTTACTTTGTAGAGTGAAAATGGGAACGACTTCACTAATGGAAGGACCTTCACCATCATTATAAGTAAATATTTGGGTTAAATGTTTTTTATTTACCTTTATACAATTAGGTAATCAAGTAACTACATAAGAAAGTCTTCATCATATTTCAGCAGTGTGTATTTACCAATCAGGTTTGGCATTTTTATCCTGCCTGAGTTTAGCTGTGTATGCTTTATACAGACGCTTAACTTACAATAGCATGTGGAGGGGGATAACTGGTTAAATGTTTTTTATTTAACTTTATACAATTAGGTAAACAAATAGCTACATAAGAAAGTCTTCATTATATTTCAGCTGTGTCTATTTGCCTGTCAGCTTTGGCATTTTTATCCTGCCTGAGTTTAGCCGCGTATGCTTTATACAGACGCTTTACTTACAATAGCATGTGGAGGGAGATAACTGCAAATCTTCATACTGAAGAAATACTTGATGAAAATCTGTGAACTTTATTTTAAATACACAGCTTTATATGTGCTGTTTTTTTGCTTGTAGGTGTGGCTGGCTTCCTAACATTTATTTGCAATCAAATCATTATTATTAAGAGGAAAGTAACAGAGATATATGATATTTTCAAACACATTTATATTCAACTGAAGATTTTTGTGAAAAAAGTATTTGAAGTTAAGCAGTCAAGTAAAAAGAAATTGAAAAATAAGTCTACTCAGCCAATAAATCAGAAAATATTACCCCCAAGAACTAGAAAAAGAACACAACGTTTTGGCATCGACTATAGTGTGTACTAATGGAAATCTGTCAAGTACTTAAGGAGATTCTACACATTAGATTTTATATGAATAATTTGATCATGGAAAAAGAACTGAACTTGATCTAGGAATGGATATAAATTCAAAATGCATCAAATTTATAGCCAAATATTATTTTTGTTAAGTAAGTACATTTTATCTAAATGTCATTTCATCTGAAATTCTCCCTGCATTCAATTACAATAATTGTATATTTCAATTTTCAAACATCACATTTTAACAATTTATCATATTAAACCATGATGTATAGAGTCACCTTAATGTATGGCTAAGTGTACCTCTTGTGGTTGAGGAAACATGAAATGATTGCTGATATTATTTGATAGAAAAAACCTTTACAAATCTATTCCACTGTTTTTTTCAGCAAGTTTAATAACATCCATCATTTGCATCTTCATCTTTTGTATCGTTCATCATTGTAAACGTCATATACGGCGACAGCATAATTTACAAGCAGACATTTTGGCTCACTATATTGATGATGACGATGAACTAGAAATATACAGATACGGAAATAGATTAAGGTTCGGAGAAATTGATTCAACTTCTGAATCATTGTAGTTTGTTTGTTCAAAAATGTACTTTCTTTACTTTAATTACATTCTCAACAATTTAAATTTATATATCATTCTTTATACTATTATTGTGGGTGCATAATTTTAAGACTATTTTAAATGTTTCAGCAAAATTAAATTTTCTGTTGACACATTAGTAGGTTTATATAGAAATGTGAATATATGTGAGATAAGTAAACAATGATGAAGGATGACATTGCTTGTTTACTCATACGTTTGTGTCTATATTTTCCGCTTCATGCTTAATAGTTATAGCTCATTGCTCTTGCAAGATTTGTTCTTCAATCTTTTATACTTGTATGCTTTATATCTTATAAAGCAAAAAGACCTAAACTTGGTCAGTTGTATCACAATTATTATTTTTTTTTTTTTTACATCCTTATATTCACTAACTACTATATTCAAATGCTTAATCTGCTCATTTTTCCAAAGTGTTCTTATAACTTCATATCTTTCCATATATACACAATCATCTAGTATGCTTAATTAATGTTTTGATAAATACTTCTTTTCGTAGTTTATTAATTGTATGAATTCTTATCAAAATTATATTTAAGTTCCGCTAATACATGTATTTTAGTTTTGCTTATTTTCATTTTTGTTTCAATGTTGCAAACAATCATTTTATGTAATATTGTAAAATTTTGTTGAATTTTTCATTTTCATTTCAGTATTATAAATAATCATTTGATGTACATTTGTGATTGATAGTGATTTTATGTATTTTTATTTTTTTACATACATGAGGCATGGAAACTTTTTTTTTTTTTTTTTTTTGTTTATGATACAGTTGATAGTGAGTTTATGTTTTTATTCCAGCATTATAAATAATCATTTGATATACATTTGTGATTAATAGTGATTAATGCTCTTATTTTATTTTTTGTTGTTATTTGTATATACATGAGGCATGTTGCAATAGACATTTTTATGATGCAATTATACAATCATTTTATGTACATTTGTAATTGTTGTTAATTATATATATTTTTGTTTTATATATACAAAAGATGTACTGATATTAATGTTCTTTAGTATTGCGCTAATAAATGTTAAATGATTCCTGTTAGCTGGAGTTCTGTTTTATGGTAGATCTGTAAGAACATATAGTAAAGTCTAAGCCTTTTGCATATTATCATATGGGGTGGAGTTAGATCTTGAGCCTTTTGACCTTATTTACATTTTTCGTAGATTTTATATATTACAATAGGCGAGGTTGATTATGCAGAGCAATCAAGCCTTTGACTTAATTTACATACTTCGTAGACATTATATAGTACAGTATGCTAATCGACACTTCAAGCCTTTTGACTTAATTTACATATTTCGTAGGTATTATATAGTACAGTAGGCGGATGACATTTCAAGCCTTTTAGTTAATTTACATATTGCATAGGTATTAAATAGTACAGTAGGCGGATGACATTTCAAGCCTTTTGAGTTAATTTACATATTGCATAGGTATTATTTTACATAATAATGCAGAGCCTGCAGAGCCTTCGACACATCAACTCCACCCACTGTAGTATTATATAGTATATAGTACTAATGTAAATCAAAAGGCTCGAAGGCTCTGCATAATTATTATGCAGAGCCTTTGACACATCAACACTCCACCCACTGTACTCCACCCACTGTAGTATTATATAGTACAGTGGGTGGAGTTGATGTGTGCTAGTATTATATAGTACAGTGGGTGGAGTTGATGTAACTCCACCCACTGTACTATATAAAACTAGCACACATCAACTTAATTTACATATTTCGTAGGTATTATATAGTACAGTAGGCGGATGACATTTCAAGCCTTTTAGTTAATTTACATATTGCATAGGTATTAAATAGTACAGTAGGCGGATGACATTTCAAGCCTTTTGAGTTAATTTACATATTGCATAGGTATTATTTTACATAATTATGCAGAGCCTGCAGAGCCTTCGACACATCAACTCCACCCACTGTAGTATTATATAGTATATAGTACTAATGTAAATCAAAAGGCTCGAAGGCTCTGCATAATTATTATGCAGAGCCTTCGACACATCAACACTCCACCCACTGTACTCCACCCACTGTAGTATTATATAGTACAGTGGGTGGAGTTGATGTGTGCTAGTATTATATAGTACAGTGGGTGGAGTTGATGTAACTCCACCCACTGTACTATATAATACTAGCACACATCAACTCCACCCACTGTACTATATAATACTACAGTGGGTGGAGTACAGTGGGTGGAGTGTTGATGTGTCGAAGGCTCTGCATAATAATTATGCAGAGCCTTCGAGCCTTTTGATTTACATTAGTACTATATACTATATAATACTACAGTGGGTGGAGTTGATGTGTCGAAGTAAATCAAAAAGGTTCGAAGGCTCTGCATAATTATTATGCAGAGCCTTCGACACATCAACTCCACCCACTGTAGTATTATATAGTACAGTGGGTGGAGTTGATGTGTGCTAGTATCACCACCCCCCTACTACTCTGCTTTTCTTACATCGACAATGGGACAAAAGACATCACCGAACACTCATATCAACTCACCCAGAGTATATTAAGTTAACCTCTACTTGAATTCATGAGAACAGATTTAATAACATTATGTGATTTTTTTTTAACATAATCTAGTGTAAATACATTGAGATCGATAACAAATATTTGTTTTGCATTCCCCCATCCCCCCTTTTTTTAAATATATGAATTCTATATATGAAGTCTTCTGTCATATTTTGAAAACTTCATTCAGAAAAGTTTTACAGAATTTTACTTCACTAGGGTATTAGTACAGCATATTGCTGTAAACAACTCTGCCAATATTTTACCGAACCCTTTTCTTTAATTTTAATATTAAAATGTTGGCATCATGACAATAAAAGACACATTTTCAACGTTAAATTTTCAGTATACCCCTTTTTATAAGCAATGAAATACAGACAGTTTTCATGTACAATAAAATTATCATCAATTTTCAAAGACTGATACTATTTTTTTGAATCGAAAATATTAAGGTCAACTTAATAGTTTATATCAGGTTATACATCGGGTTCGACATCTGATTATTTATTCGCGCGCTTACCTGGTAATCGTCATCATGCTTTTCTTGTTTATGTGATAATGTGTTATTTTAAGGGTTATAAACTTTAAGTAATTAAATTCAGAAATAAAATATTTTAAAATAAATAAAACAATTTAAAAGTTAAACTACACATTATACATGTAGTACATTTACATACTACTAACTTCACTAAGCAGGAACTTACTAATTTATTTTTAGAGTTATCTTTCTTAGCTTACTTTAAATATTCATTAGGACTAGTTTTAGATAAGAACTAGTTTAGAGGTCAGTGACAGTCTATTGGTCATAACAAGAATTCTGGATTTCCATTGGTTATTCTTGGGTCAAATTCCTAGAGAGTTCATTTTGTTTTATGTATAATTTAATTTCAACTCTACAGTCAAAGAGTGAAGGTCCTAAAGTGGTTTATATATTTTTCTTAAGTCATTTATATTGGACACAACAATGACCTTAGAAAGTAAGTTCTTTTATTAATATTTCCATTAACAATATTGCTAGTGAAAGAATGAAAGATTCTGTGCAAGTGATTGATGTGAGAAGTAAATAAGCAATTGATGATATAAAGAATATCAAGTTGTTTTATTAATTACACGGAGCTATAGCAATCAATTATTACGTGTTATATAGATTGATATAAATCTGACCAATTGATAATTATATATCATTGTACATAGATTGACAAGTACCTTATTGTATATACAGGTCAAAGTCATGTATTGCTGATCATACATTGTCAATGTCTGTATTAGACTAATTACGTGTAATAGTCACCTGAGTCCACAATTCGGTAATTATTGATCGTTTCCATCTATAAGTTTACTATTTATAATTTGGGTAATAAGACCTATTTCCTTTTGAATAGTAAATTCATGAAGTTAGCTAACAGTGTAATATTTTAGATTTTAAGCTTGATGATAAATATGTCTATTTATATATTATTTACAAATGTGATAAAATACTTCCTATTGTTATTAAATATTGATTATGTTGTATGTATTTTGTAGGGTGTTTAAATTATATCACCATAAATCTTCAATCGAAATCTCCATGGCTGTGTGTGTTATTATTTGATGATAAAACCCACGGTTACATTTGTGTTATTAAATATTTTAACGTTAATTTTTTGTAAAAAAAGAAGAAGATGTTTTTATCTGAGGAATGTGATAACGAAAGCTGCAATTGGTATAAAAACAGCCGATTTGTTGGATGTATTGACAAACATGTGTTATGTTTCTCGTATTTCGACACCACCTTCAGCATTGACCTGACATCCGTGCGACATATTTTCATTCAAAGTGAATTTGACTGTAATGATGTACCATCCATTAGTGAATATGCCAACAATGTACCAATTGTATTTGTAGGAGATGATGAGACTCAATGTGTAAGTTGAACCTTTCATTATGAATCATGGCTCTCATATTATATTACAAGTTCACAACCTCTCCATGATATGTATGAATTATTTGTGCAAATTTAAAAACATGGTCAACAACCGTATGTGCTTTGCGATCAGTTTCATTTAAGAAATTCTAGAATTTATTTAAATGATTTTACTGAATGATTATGTATCAACTTTGAACAGTAAGAATGCTAATCAAAAGTTACCTAATGAGACAAGTTATATAGCAGATTGATTTTTTGTCTAGGATGTCAAAAATTCGAGGGATGTAATAAAATTTGAACTCATTTTACTCTTTATATTGTTAATATAGGAATGTTAGAATTTAATGTAAATTTCATTAGAATGTAGATTATTTCACCATCATCTTACGTGCTGACCAAGGAGACCGTCCCCGGTCAGACCATGGGACACATCACGAGCAGTCCAGATCACGTTATGGGACACGTCACGAGCAGTCCAGATCACGCTATGGGACACGTCACGAGCAGTCCAGATCACGCTATGGGACACGTCACGAACAGTCCTGCTCGGGCCATGGGACACGTTATGAGTCGTCCAGATCAGGCCATGGGACATGTCAAAATCAATCAAGATCACGCTATGGGGTACATCGCAAGCAGCTCTGGTGACGGCATGGTGCACATGAGCAGTCAACATGTGAATATAGGTTCCAAGCACTGCTCGCTACTCTCAATAAGTGATGAAATAGCATACATGTACAATAATACAATTGTAACAATCTTCCACAGTCGGATGAAGTGAGAACTGACCACGAGACGAGTACCACTGGATCCACCCAAAGTTCCTCACATAATGACGGAAATGGTGTTCCAACGCTAACCATCCTCATAAGTTCATACTTAACCATTTCTTCAATTTGTTTATCTCTATTTACAACAATTTTAATATCGATTCTTTTAAGATTGTGGTTAATTAAAAAGAATCAAAAGCAATCTTTAAGAAATCCAATATATACTAGATCAAACTCAAACATTTCACTTGATTCTTTTGACTCTGAAGGTTTTTTAAGACCTAATACAGATACTTGTTTCCAGTTAACACAAAAGTTTTGGCTGCCGCTTTTATTCTTGCATTAAAAATCATAATATCACAGTGTAAAAAAAGAGACAGTCTAATGTGCTCTATCCTAAGTATTATGAGCAGTTTGAGCTACAGTCAAGAGATATTTAAATTATAAAATGTAATGTAGGTATGCAACATATATTATGCTTAGACAGACTTTATTAAAGCAAAACCTATAAATTAATATATTGCATCCTTTCAGTCCTTTCTGCATGTTCTACTGCTATATCAATGTGCTGCTGCTTACTTTTGATGTGCCGTGTGCTATTGCAACGCTTAGCGAGAAATATAATTCGTAGAGAACATCTAAATGACATTTCTATGTATTCTATTAAGAAATGAAGATATTAATTTTTCTATTGATCGACGTATCAAAGAAAAAATTGACCGGAAAACTTCATCAATGCGCTACGCAATTATTATCTTCATTTCTTATTTCATAAAACATTTTCAAATAAAAAAATGTGAAGTGTCATTGATCAAACATGTAAATAATGTAAATGAAGCGGCGCGTATGAATACAAAACAACAACAGCAACAATATTCAAAATGGATGCGCCTTCAGCTGATGCAGAGCTATTGAGCTGAATTTAATGGATTAAACACAAATAGTGAGTTAAAATCTGAACCGGCTGAATTGAAAGCGAAAGGACAATACATGCGATAGCTTGTGATATTATTCAATGTGCAGAAAAACTCGTATTAAAACTAGTTTTCATGTGAGATCGCTGGAGAATGCAACTGGACATAACCATTCAAGGAAAGGCGATCGTGTACGAAAATAGCTGATACATTGTATGTCGACAAAGAATAGTATGTATAAGCGACTTTTGGAAACGTTGTGGTAACTAGATAGCCAGTGATGTACTTAAATGGCATACCTGCCGCTTGGAATGCGCTGAAGGGAGTTGATTCATTACTCATAGCTTTTCTTTACGACGCTATTTCTGATGACCAATCATGTACGTGTGTAAATTTGAAACTTATGATTATCGTTACCAAATTTGAACAGCAGTGCAGTGTTACCGTGAAAGTTTGTAGGCCTATATGTTCGTTAAAATGTTCCTGGAAAAGGAACACCCAGCCTCGCTGTAAATGTTGATTGATCTCAAGCAGACGAAATCGTGAGAAGACGCTTAATTTTCTATTTCGTGAATCAAATAATGTGTTTCGTTCAGTTTTGAAGGTTAAACTTTCAAGTTTTTTATTCACAAGATTGCATTTTCTTTGCTGACAATAAAACAGACACAACTTTACATTTTGTTGACAATGTTTATCTTGGAAATACCCGTTCTATAAATAGTGTTAGACCAGAACAGTTGAGAAAAGTAGATCCGGAGAATTTTTTATTGATGCAGGTATCAAAGAAATTTTTCAACCAATCAGAAGCGCCGATATCTCATCAAACGAATAAATAATTAATGATTCAGTGATGAAGAAAGTGGAAATCTTTGAGGTCGCTAAATTTATCATTTTATTGGAATCATTACCAATATCGGGCAGCAAATTAGAATCATTAAAAGGAAAATATTAGAAATCTTCCATGTGTTACAGAATATTGGACAGTCAGTTAAAATCGTTAGAAGGAAATTAGTAGATATAGCTTGTGCATTACAAAATATTTACACCATGAGTGCTGATGTATTAAACTTGTTAAAGCGAAAAGAAAAAAAAATGTCAGCTATTTCAAGAGGATAAGAATTTTATTACATCTCCAAGATATCCTGTTAGAAATAGAAAAACTATATTTTATGGTGTCAATGAATAGATTACTCCTCATATGGTACATATATTTCCTGTTGGTCGATATTTTTCAAACTTAAAAGATTTCTGGACAAGCTTTATAATGCATAATGTCCATGACTAAACTTTTGATTTGGGGTCCTTAAAGATGTTTATCATGCAAAGTTTGTTTTTTTCAGCTACCACTTTAGTGTTTGTCATTTTCATCATTCTCATGTATTGCTATAAACAAAAATATAAGCGCCAACAAATGAATCTGGGATTTGATTATTTAAATTACTACATTGAGGATCCAATAGCACTTACAACATTATAGAGAAAGACATAATTTAGGATTTGGTGAGGAAATCAATACCTGTGACACATACCAGTAGAGAGAAATATCATAACACACCAACCATGGTTAAAATATTGTTTTGATTAGAGATTATTTCATCAATCATTAGCCAATTATCTGTCTGCTATGGCAGGTTTGCTTTATTTAAGCTTATGATGTTTCCTGCTTAATACTTTAAGCTTGATAATGCTTTTTGATGAGTGTTCTTTTTTGAAATGTTAAGAATTGGAACTTATGCCAATATATATGACATATTGTGTGTTATTTTCCTTTTTAATTAAAGGATTCAATCCGTCATCAAAAGTATAAACGTCAGCAAATAAATATGCGATTTGATTACTTTTGTAACTATATTGAGGATCCAATAGCATTGTGTCATTACAGAGAAAGAAATAATTTTTGATTTGAAGAAGAAATCAATACTTCTAGTATATAAAAAACATATCATATCCATACAGTAGAGTGAAATATCATACTAAATACAACATTGATTTTTTTATGTCCCTTATCCTCTTAACAAAAACAAATTGACAGTTTTTAATGCATAGAATTTTAAACTTTATTGTTTAGAATGAAAAAGCTATCTTTAAGTGTGTAATATTCAGCTTTGCTTTATTTTAACATATGCTTTTCTTGTATATTGCAGTGTGCGAAATTAACTTTTTTGTACAATAGACACTCGATCTACAACATTTTCAAAATCTATAGACCTGACTGATTTCCTATAAACCAAAAACAACAACAAATAGTATTCTTTATTTGTATTGTAATTTTATTCAGGGTGAACATGCTGAAATAACCTGGTACTTCACAACACAATAGAAACTCTTACTATAGGACATGGTGAAGGGTGCCCGGCTCTAAACCCGACCACAGTGACATTGCCTTGTAATGATTATTTTGTAATACCAATCAAATAAACTCAGATAAAGTAAAGGAAAATAGATATATAAATACCCTTTATTCCCTTGAATACTGTAGATAACACGATACAAAAGAAAACAAAAGCGCAGAATCTAAGACAACGAATTCCAGGTGTGCAGTGTGGGTTCACGAATGCAAAAACTAGAATGGTGCATGACTATCCGGGTTTTTTCTCCCAGGTCTAGCACCTTGCGAATACTTCAGTTTAATTGTCAAACAAGTATTCCTTTCAATTCCGAATTCGCTACTTAAAATCCTATAGAGTAGAAAAAGGCAAGTTACACAAAACTGGTAAAGCCAAGGGCCCACCGCCTCACAGCATCAGTGTGGTAAACGGGAGTGCATACGGAACATTGTTAATAATGATATATGGATAGCTAGGAGCATTCAACATGATCAGTTTAATGTAAAATAATTAAAAAAGTACTGTATTTTTACAAAATATAGATCATTATAAACCGTCAACAAATTTAATTTTGAAATAAATTTGGGGAAAGCCGTTCGTAAACTTCTTGTCTAGTTTTATATCTTTAACGTAATTAAATATTAAATGTTAATGTATCTTCTTCTTCTTCATAATACTGAGTAGGGCTCCTCAAGAGCATTAACACGTATACAAAGAATGAGTTGTATTAAAACTAGAAAACCGACCAGTCAGGAAGGGTCCCGCTATGACAATTAATATAGAGAAGTGAAAAAAACTTTGAATTCCATCCTCTTTATATTAACAATGATGAAAAATAAATGCCTGGCAGAAGATGTAAAGAACTGGAATATATAGGATCTCGTGATTTGTAGCTGGATATGATTTTCATCCAACAATTAAAGTGTTTTTTTCTTGAGCCTTAGTGGGGGGATAAAACACACAAATTGGATAAAAATCATATTATACTACAAATCATATGAGATTCTATTTATCCCAAGTTTTATACACCACAATCAATGTTTACACTGTTTATAATAATCTACATTATTTTACTTCATTATGCCTTGGCAAATCCCATTGTAAAGTCACAACTGTGGGATATCAAAAAATATCCAATGAGTCATATCCACGGGATAAAGAGGGATAACATGGGATGAAATAAAATTTGTTAAAAAAACAAAGAATTGATACCAATGCAATGCTACCTAGACTTTGCCTCAACTTCAAACAAACATCATGTACGGTAATACATATAACAGATAAAGACAGACCTTAGATTTTCTGATACATGCAGGCAAGATATTTATCTCAGGGGATTAATTATCCTGCTCTCATCCATTTATTGAATTTAATCAGGGCTTACAGAAGGTACTATTCTTAAGTTTCCTGTAATATAAACATAGCAACCAAAAACAACAACACCAAAACATCCATTAAAAAAGAAAAAAAAAGAATAAAAAAACTGATATATAATAAAAAAAAAATGCCTTTAATTTATTGTAATTCATATATTTTTCTATATTTCACAGAATATAAGTATTTGGACTAGAATGAAGTATATTCTTTATCAAATACCATCCTTTAAACTGAGGGGTAAAAATATTAGGTCATACAGCTCATGGAATGAGAGTTTAATTTGCTTCAAAACAAACATCAGAGATAAGCCTCTAAATTTTCTGCAGCAGGCAAGATAATTAATCCCAGGGGATTAATTGTTCTGCTCTTTCATCCTTTTCTTCTAAATTTACAATAAGATTATTTTTTTCAGAAATGACAGAATGGGGTTATTATCTGATTACCTGTTAAAATTAACAGCATTAAGGCATAAAAAAATAAAACAAATAATTAAAAAATAAAATAGTTAAAAAGGATATATTAATATATATCTTGATTTTAGAATTCAATAAATTTATTATTAATCATTGTGTACGGTATTTTAACCAAAATAAAATATGAATATTATATTTTAAATCCATATTTCAAAGAATTTACACAATACTACACATCATTCAAAATGACCTTAACTTCAAAACAAAGTTCATTTGCAGACACAGGCAGTGTAATGATTAATCTCAATGTGACAGATAAAGATAAATCTTAGGATTTTCTTCCTGTGGAAGGTTAATTAATCCCAAAGGCCAATATTGCACAGCCTTCCATGTATACAATGGTAACATTCTCAGCAGTTATATCTCTTTGCCCATTCATTCTTATGCATAGTTAGGAATCTACCCCACCACCCCAGCTCCAAACCAGAAGACATAGAGAACCAAACTTAGCATCAAAATATGTATTTCGGCCTACTGAACCACCCCTGCGAATGTGTTCGGAATGTTTTCTTTATCGTTGCTAAGTATGTAATAAATCCAGAGGTGTTCGAATGAAAGTTCACGAGACTTCACCGAGATTTGTTCAGTTCCTGTGAAATTTCGAGCGGAAGTATAAGTGTTCGGATTATATTCTCAAAATACGTAAGTACTGGTCGTATCCTACTTTGGTTTATGTTAAAACATGATATTCTTTTAATAAGTTCGTCTTATTTCACCTTATAGCGGTTTTTTATTTTAAACAATAATATTCAGAGCAGACTTATCGTTCGTGTTCAACCACGTGTTGAGTTGTTGAAAATATAACCATTGCGTGGCTTAATAAAACCATATCTTTGTTTGATGCTTGTGGTGTGCAAAACCATGTTTTAAAAAAAAATAATGGATGTCTGTTTTGCATAAAAACTTAGTATATCGAGTCATTGTTTAAGGAACATTATGCATAAAATTGTATAGTCTGTTCGGAATGTTTTCTTTATCGTTACTAAGTATGTAATAAATCCAGAGGTGTTCGAATGAAAGTTCACGAGACTTCACCGAGATTTGTTCAGTTTCTGTGAAATTTCGAGCGGAAGTATAAGTGTTCGGATTATATTCTCAAAATACGTAAGTACTGGTCGTATCCTACTTTGGTTTATGTTAAAACATGATATTCTTTTAATAAGTTCGTCTTATTTCACCTTATAGCGGTTTTTTATTTTAAACAATAATATTCAGAGCAGACTTATCGTTCGTGTTCAACCACGTGTTGAGTTGTTGAAAATATAACCATTGCGTGGCTTAATAAAACCATATCTTTGTTTGATGCTTGTGGTGTGCAAAACCATGTTTTAAAAAAAAATAATGGATGTCTGTTTTGCATAAAAACTTAGTATATCGAGTCATTGTTTAAGGAACATTATGCATAAAATTGTATAGTCTGTTTCACTATTGATGCTATTACTAGGTCAGGCGCGGATCGAAAATTAATCCTCAGGGGGGATCTCTACTTAGCATGTTAATTGTTGCAACAGCTGACAAAAACTATTTTTTGTATTGTCACATTTATTTCTAGAACACATTTTATTCACCAATTAATAAAGATAAAGTTTAAAATCAATAAACCTCTAGATTTAATATTTGACTACTATTGTACCTATAGATTCTATGAACTAGACTATAAACACGAGGCATGATTTTTACTGCGAAACTGAAAGGGTCAAATAAAACCACGTGGTCTAAGATTTAAATGACAATAACATTCGCAGGGGTGTGAACTACCATACCAAATTTAAACTTGATTTGGCAACCATAAAAAAAGTTATTAGAAAAAAAACCAGGAAATTTGTGGACGGAAGAGTGACAGACGGACGGACGGACAGAGTGATTACTATAGGGCACCCGCAAATCCTCGCGGGGCCCTAATAATTTAATGCGACTGAAAAACATTGAATGCCATCATAACTTGCTATTGAGGTCGCATTATAACGTACGTAACCTTGTTTATAAATCAAGCCGTCTTCCTAGCTACTATTATGCAACATCAATAGATCGAGGTCAGTTCATGGAGCATCTTCTTATGATTGAGGTCAGTTCATCGAGGTCAACTGCATTACTCAATGAATCTTTCGATCAAAATTCTTACGCGTGGGACAAAATGCGCAATTTTGAATTAACAGGTCGAACTGTAATTTATGTATGTTTGCATCTCTTAAAGCAATATAAGCTGTCGGAGGCGGTAATTTTAAGAACACAATTTTATGCCGTCAATTAGCAGATAACAACCAGTAATGCATATTCTGCAAATAGCAGCTACCACAATCTGTTGTAAATAAACATATTCATGCGATAAATCGATTATTTGTTTGAACTGACCACCTCTGCAACCATCGCTAATTACTATTCGGGACGGGATACGGGGATAGCCGAATATAAAGTAGCGCGTGCAAGATGCTGGATCTATCAATGAATCGAAGATGGACGACATAGAGGTAAGTAACGAATCAACACTTTAAAAATTTTTGAACGTGAATTCTTCATAGAATTGCTTAAAAACTTAAATATTAGCCGCAAAACACACGTTTGCATGAAGTGAAAATAGAACATTATTTGCATACATCAAGGGGCCCTCGAGGGGGTTTGCTATCTTTGATTCGATTGCATACAAAAGACCCTGTACAGATAATTGTGCGATTTCTTTTCATTTATATTCCAATTTGTGTATTTTTGTTTTGTATGCCATGAATTTCAAAACAAAATAAATTTTGACTGGAATGTTCATTTGTTAAATGCAAATATAATAACATTTACTTTGTATTTTATTGGGAAAAATCTGTTATAATAATATTTTATCTTTAAAATGACTTTGTAGTATTCAGATGGGTCAAGATCAAGAAGCCTTTCCCCAAATCCAGTCAGTACCTCAGATGAAGAGGTTAGAACACCTATAAGGCAGAGGAGAGGTCGTGGTAGGGGCAGACAAACTGCAGTTCGTCGTACTGGGGTAAGAAAACAGTATCAGATTAACCTTTAAAAAAATTAAACAAGAAAAAATTAAAAATAACAACAGTGACTGTTCATTTAATACTTCTAGGCTCCTCGAGTTAGAGGACAGGGAAGACGCAGAGGATCGAGACAGAGGGTTCAGCCAGCTGGCATGAACAGGCTTGAATTGGCAGCACAGGCTAGGCGTGACAGACAAAGTCAACTTGAGGTATATACAGGTCCAAATAAATCAAATTACACAAAGGTTGAAAATGTTTATATTTGACCTGCCTTCAAAAATTAGAAAAATTTTCTTTCAGTTTATGCTACTTTATTTTAGGAATGGACCTAACAGCTCTGAAGAAGACCCTCAAGTTAGTTTGTATGAAGCAGCCCTCACTACTGATTGATGTCCTAAAGTCTACTGATGGAAATGGGGATCCAGCGCCGGGAAATATGCCTGCAGTTCCAAGCTGGTGTACCTGCAATAGCTGTAGGGAGATGCCTACCGAGAGGGAAAAAGTGTGCTGTGGGAAAATTTTCGATAACTGCCACTCAAAATTAGCTGTAAGTTTTCACTTTCAAAAAACTTCATGTAAGCATTAAAAATCTTTACATGGATTAAAGAAAACTGACCTTTATTTACTTAACTACCACATTATTTCATTTTCTTTAGGATTTCTATACAATAGTCCTTGATGAATTGGTTCTAGAAGTTGCCATGAGGTGTAGAAATGATGCCTTAGCAGAACCCAGAGATAATGACTACAACAGAGCACATCGGCACACAGCTTACAGACAATACATTATGTGGATGCACGGTCGCCTAGGAGCTGGAAACCGAAAAGTTATTCCAAGCTGCTGTGTGTGGCGCATTCGTGACAGATATCCCGAGCCTTCCAGTCAATATGTAGGATATATTGAGGGAATCCTTGATTAAAGTACAGCTTGACTCTTATTTGGTTGTTAGATCATTGACATCATTTATTTTTACACTGAATAAAATAATTAACTACATAACTTTTTCTTTTTGGCACTATGAAAACATCAGGAAGAGCTGAGATATTTGATTACTATAATAGAATATATCATGAGATTGTCAAAATTTACAAGCATGATTTACAAGATTACTGACAGTGGATTATCCCAAAATTTACAAGCATAATTTACAAGATTACTGACAGTGGATTATCCATAACAAAGACAAATCAGTTCTCTTGAATTTGACTCTCGGACAGAAATCGAGACTTCTTCTCTGCCACTAAAGATGCTGTTGGAGGTGGAGGGACAGGAGCTAGGGTCTCCGACACAAGTCTTGGATCACCTACACTAAGCGTAACTGGCCTATTCATGCCCACAGGGTCGATGATT
Organism: Magallana gigas; assembly: GCF_902806645.1. Lineage (NCBI taxonomy): Eukaryota > Metazoa > Mollusca > Bivalvia > Ostreida > Ostreidae > Magallana > Magallana gigas. The sequence continues at coordinate 366,174 of NW_022994841.1, read as the reverse complement.
CTGTTCTGTACAAAGAGTTTCAAAATATCGGCTACATATGGGTACTGCTTTTCCTGTCGCACTGGGTAGGCAGACCATCGACCACTTTTTTTACTATAGTACCGCTGATGTCTGAAGTATAAAATTCAATCTGTTTAATCATATATTTCAGAGTACAACCTATAGTCAGCAATAATGACTCTTTAACATCACATACATGAGAATTGAGAAAGTGTGTAAAACCTTTTGAGAAAACAAACCTTAGTGATCCGTCTTTTCTTTTGGCAGCCTCTCTATCACAGTTGGCATTGTGGTCTAGTGCTGCAACAAGATTTCTTGCTCTGTATACCGGAGGTGTGTACGAGTGTCTCTTTGACGAGTACTTTAAAATCAGGTTTTGAAAGTTTTCTAGAAATGCTGTACTCCTGTGAGAAATAATCAAATAATGATATTTTCATTTCAAAGGAAGTTTTGATTCACCTATGAAATACAAATCAAAATAGTGTTTTAAAGTCAGTAAAGTTTAATTTGATATATAACTGCAATTAAGGTAGTAAGGAATCTTCTTTAAAAGTCTTTTGTCGCGGACAATGTCACGTACAGCGACATGGGCTGGGGATCCTGCCTCAAGCCAGTCTTTGTCCCTTTCCTCTGTCAAAGGACCATGCTGGCATGAACTTTTCGCACCTGCTCTATAGGGTAAAATCCATTCATGCTCATTAACCACATGGTGCATGACTCCAAACCAAATGCCCTGAAAAGAAGGACAGGAACAGTTTAAAATGCTGTTTAACTCATATTAAACCGATAACTGATGACATGAAATCTAGTTTACTAAATAATCAAACTTACAATAAACTCTTCCTCTGTATTTGCAACGGAGGAACAGAACCAAAAATGGTTAACTATCTCCCTTGTCCACTGTAATATTGGTTTTTTGGATTTTTCTTGCCCAGCCTGAAAATAATAATAATGTTACATTTAGTTTATCAACTTCATTTTTGATTTTCTCAAAATCATCATTCTTATTTTAACAAACTGAATTGTCTTACCTTTATTATTTTTTCCCTAGATTTTTAGACCCGTGCCATATGTCAAAAGAATGCGTAATTTCTGGGTAATCTTTTTCTGAAATAAAAAAAAATGTTGGAACAAGATTTATGGTACAAATGACAACATTATAAAATGTACTACTAAATAAAGTCAAAAGTATTTTTCATTGAATAATTTTACTGGTATAACATGTTAGTTGTATTTCTATACCCAACTAATAAGCTTAAACAATGAATTTCCGAAAGCACTTACTCATTAGTGCTTCAACCTGTACATGTGCATCTGTTACAACTTCTACTACATGTAATCCTTTTTCAAAAAGAAACTGCAGACCTTTTTGAAAACATGCTTTTTCAAGGATGGCACTCTTTCTTCCTGTCATTCTCTTGTCCATTGTCACTAGGCACAGTATTTTATTGGTCTCGTTTTCCATAAACGTGTACGTGCAGTACTGTGCAGAGTGACCTGGACTGTCCATGCGACCATCTCCTATACAAAAAATTATTTTTAGATGCATGTAGTTGAAAGGCTTGTCATTATAAAGGGTCAACAACATACTAAACTTATTTATAAAGCATTTAGACTATACTAACCAAGAACAACAATTTCTTTGCCTCTGAATTCTTCAAAAGTTTCATTTTGGTGGTTGGTCCAAATATCTTCAATTGAAGGAGTTACATATGTTCTTTGGATTTTAACAAATGAAGAAGAAGACAGGATAGGAAGTAGAGCTGAAACGAATACCCAAAATCAATATTCGAATATTCGTGACTGCTATTCTATTCGTATTCGAATATTCGTAGACGTCATGTGCAATGTATTATGCATGTTTGTTACCTTAAATGACCGTATTAATTTATGTGTAGGTTACGTAAACACCTCAGTTCGATGTTGGTACATGTAGTCATTTAATAAACTTTCTCCGTTGTATTTGGTGTGCATTCTTTTATGCAAATGATATCTCAATCAACTACAATCGAAAAATAACTTTAATATACTGCAGTTGTAAGGTCCCAACTCCTGTCGATACGTACACAAAGCTTTCCGCCATGTTTGATTATAGTATTTTAAAAAACCAATAACGACATCAATTCCGGAAACGTTCCGTTTATTTCAAATTGAAGAAAAAAATATCGACGTATCTAAATAGATTAAGAAACCGTCGATATACATCATAATACATGACTTTGAACTTACCTAGTAATTCATGTAGATGTATGCTGCAAACTAGCAATTAAAATAATAATACAGAATTTCTGTATTCTGTAATAAATCATTTAACAATGTCAGGTAAATGAAAAAAAATACGTAAACTTGCACAGAGAAAGGATCTAACTTTTGTTTTAACAAATGATCTTTAATCATCTTCATCATTATCTGGCTCAAGTAATGGAAGGGGTGGCAAACTTTCTTTCTTACTCGGACTTGGTGGCTCACTGGCTCGCTCTTGTTTGACTTCAAGTGCGCTCGTGGAAGCAGAATGTTTGTCGTCAGGAAGAACTGATTCCTCTGGGCTGTCGACTTTGGTTTTAGTAGAGCTTAATACAGATCTTAAGAATACCAATTGATTAACTGTGTCGGGGTCCAGACTTGCTCGCTTTTTCGTAACAATATTCCCAGTATCCGAGAAGACGCGCTCTGAGGGAACGGATGTGCCGGGTATACAAAGAAAAAACTTTGCAATGGGCGCCAGTTTTTTGTAGCTATCTGCCTTATTTTTCCACCAGTCTAAAGGATCGGCATTTCCCTTTACCGCTGTCTCTCTGACGAACATTTCATACTCTTGTACAAGAGATTTTTCCGCATCTACTTCTTCGCCCGTTAAATCGACTAGATCGCCTAACAGAAAACTCATTGCATTGACCTCAGCCTTGTTACTCTCTGCATTGTCAGTATTTTCCGATTTTACCGCAACCGGCGGTTCCACTGGTACTTGTTCTGTTCGGGTGTCAAATTTTTCTATGCTTGATTTGACGAGATTCCTCTGCTCATCTGTCATGAATTTCAGGGACTTGTAACGTGGGTCAAGTGCGCACGTAAGAACGGCATGGTGTGTCGCTAAATCACGATCGCTCTTGGGAAACCGAGACGACAGATCTTTGGTAACTGCTTCCTTAAACTTAACGAGAACAGTGCTGTCTTCTCCCTGCACATTCAAATGATTTTTAAGAAGACCAATAACAATAGGGTAAACCATGCTGAGAGTTGGGAAACTGGTTCCACTTATTGTAGTTGTAGCAACCTGAAGTGGTTTTAAGACTGGCACTAAGTCCTCAATGACTTTCCAGACCTGATCAGGTAATTCTAGGATTCTCGCATCGGAAGGACTTGTAATGGTGTTGTTGTGCAGGACTGCAAAAATAGCAAGGCGCTGCTCTATGAGCCTTTCGAACATTATATATGTAGCATTCCACCTGGTTGGGACATCTTGAAGTAGTGTGTGTTCTGGTAAATCTAACTGCCTCTGGCGAGATTTGAGCTCATTAGAGGCCAGGGAACTTCTTTTAAAATGGCCGACAAGTTTTCTGGCCGCTGCTGCTGCACTAGAAATTTCCTTGATTTTAAGTCCAGCTTTCACACTTAGCTGCAGAGTATGCGCAAAGCAACGAATATGTGGCCAGTCGAGGTGTGTTGTCATAGTTACCATATTGGCGGCATTATCAGTTGTTATGCCTGACACTGGTGTATTGGAGATCCCAAAGTCCTCTACAATACATTTGATTTCATTCGCAAGGTTTTCCCCGGTGTGATGATCTTTTACCTCTATCGTAGCCAAGACATAGTAACGAAGTTGCCACATGCTATCAATAAAATGAGCTGTCAGGGTTAGGTACCCCTCTGTTGCACAAGATGTCCACGTGTCAGTGGTGAAAGCTAATGATGATTGTGACTGTAAATCAGTCGCTACTGTTTGCTTTAATGAGCCGTAGTAATAATTAGTGTAATTTTTCATGGTGGTGTGTGAAGGCACTACGTATGTTGGGTCAAGTGAGTGGACAAAATTTCTAAACCCTACTCCGTTTACAATGCTAAGGGGGCGTAGATCTCTAGCACACATCTCGACCAGATACTTAGTAGTTAATAACCAACTTTCTCGCGACTTCGGTTTTTTCTTGCTAAATTGCAGCGTTGATTGAGATCTCAATGGCCTCTTTTTACCGCGGTCATTATCACTAAAAGAAAATATGGAATCAAATTAATTGAGCATACATACAATACCTACAAACGATTTATTTTAACAATTTTATTAAAAAAATTTAATAGCTAAAACGCCAAAATGTTTTACTAGCTAAAATCGCCAGGTTGAAACAACGAATGGCATTTTTTGTCGACAACTTTTGTTAATAAACTGATAAACTCAAGTAAAAATAGAATTATCACTGCGTTATTCACACTAGCTCAAACATATTTTTCAGTATATCATGCTATAATTCATTCATCGTATAAATTGTTCTAATAAATATGAATCGAAAAATCCGGATTTTTTCTACCCGAGCGATGTAAACTCTGCTTTTACTTCCAATGTAAACAAGTATGGCAGTTCGGAAAAATGATAAATTTTACAAACCATGAGGCCGACGGGTGCTTGCCTTTAAGGTGATTAATAAGGTTTGATGTCGTGCCTTTATAAATAAGGCTAGTTGTGCCGACAGGACATAATTTACAAATGGCTTTGTCTTTGGTTTCGTTCAACGTGAAATGCTCCCACACCCAGCTTCTCCTTTCCATCGTGACGAAATAACACGATGCTGCATCGTTTACAGCAATGCATACGGGTATTAAACATGTGACCGAATATTCGAATACCAAATATCTATTCGAATATTAGAAATTTACTATTCATTCGCGAATATTCGAACATTCGTTTCAGCTCTAATAGGAAGCTTCAGGAACTTAGCAAACAGGGCAATCTTTTGGAAGTTGTTTCCAGAGGCCAGTAGTGCTGCTGAAAGCAACACATCTCCACTGTGGACCCGCCTGTTTAGAAGTGGTTGCGAACACCATTTGTGAACCTCATGGTTGTTTGTGCAGACCTAAAATGAAACTTTGATACCTAGATGTGGAAACCGGAAAGTATATATATTATAATATATTTTTTTTATTGAAATATTTTTTAAGCAAAATTAAAATTTGATTTACCCATCTTAGGTACACTGCTGAAGATACAACTTCTGATAAAATTTCCACCTCAGCCTCACACTCTCTCACACTGCAAATTCTAGGCACTTTAGTTTCTGCCAAGGCAACCAATGGGTTAAGATAGACCATGGCTGGGTGATCATTAATTAGCTGGTTTATCTCATCATGACTCCGGATCACTTGCACATTACACTCAGAATGTCTAACTACACTTTCTTCCTCCTCTTCATTTTCTTCTGGATCCGACTCCTCTGAGATTATGCCATGATCAAGTCTTTAGTAAAAAAAACAAAATTGAATTGTTATCTTTTGGATAAACAAATATCTTGTATTATTTCCTCTAAAATATTTCTAATAATTAACACTTTTTATCTGTACTTAAACTTTGTACATATTATAATAATTACTTAAATGATAGATGAAAGCTAGGCTCATATTCTTCATCTTCAGAGGAGTCATCCTGGTCACAAGTCATTTCTGAGGCACTCATTGTAATTCTACAATAGAAATTACATAAAATATTGAAATCAATAGAATCAATAATACATTTAATAATGATTAAATTCAGAAACAATTGATTCAAATTTATTGCTTTTAGATACCTAAAAGGATCCATAAAACTGTCTGAAAGTTGCTTAAGTCTTTTCGTTCTTGGTTGTGCAAGTTCCTCAATGCCTGACATAGCACTTTCTACACTAAAAATATTTTGTTATTCTAAGTTTACAAAATCATTTTTTTAATTTTTAGATTTTGTCTATCGGTCTAACGTTCAATTAAAGAGTTGATCGCTCAAAATTTAGAATCATTAAATAGATGTTTATCAATTACTTAAAGTGGTTAAAATCTTTATAATTTTTTTTTACTATGGATTGTTCTATATATACAATGTAACACTGTAGTAACGAGTGGGTTGGCGCACGGGGATGGGATATATAGCAATTCTGCAATATTTATGTGCTGAATTGTTAATCAGCTAAAATAAAACTTAGAACAAGAACAAACAGAAAAAATATGCATTGAAATAAATAAGCAGATTATAAGAAGAATAATCAAATCTAATTTTTGTGGTTGTAAAAAAGAAGTTACTGTTGATAAAACTTTAGTTAGGTCTTACATATTTCTGTTTAAAAAATGCCCGGTATTTGTTTACCGATAATTTTAAATAAATATAATTTGCATGTTACAGTAATTAAAATTAATCTCTTAAAAATCCCCTGCCTGTAATTCTCAGTAATTATCAGCAATTCTCAGTACCAACAGTAAATCTCAGTAAATATCAGTAATTACCAGAGCTCACAGCAAAAGCATCAGTAAATATCAGTAAATATCAGAACCAACAGCAATTATCAGTAACAGCAGTAAATTTATCAGTAAATATCAGCAATTCTCAGCACTAACAGTACAATATCAGTAAATATCAGAATTTATCAGTAAAAAATGGCACTTTCAGTACTTTTTAGAGCCAGTAGTGAGGATACTTGATGGAATGTACGAGTATCTAATACTAAAACGTGTATTAGATTACACAGATGTATATTTTTCAGTTATTTCAAAGTACATATACTTATCAAAAACTTTTCAAACAGAACTTAAATATGCATATGATACACATGTGTACGTCATAACCATGCCATCATCAATACCTGTATGCAGTTATTAGTGACCAATCATTTGGTATACAGCTGATGTCACTTATTGTGGTAATTATTTTTGAATGGCTTAAATGATTTCTTTAAGTGAACATCGTTTTTACGGTCCATTATTTTTAAATCACTTTTATTTTATCTAATATACTGTTGCAAAATTGGAAATGCAGAGACATTTTGCTGTCTACATGTACGTCTAAAGTAAATAAATATTTTTACAAATTTGAGAAAGAATTAAAGAATACAGGGTAAACAACCGCTATATGAGATAAGATTTGACTAGCGTTCCTATTACAAAGCTGCGAGACGATTGTTTCCATCTTGCATTGATCAAATCATCTGCCTAAACATTAGGAACTGTAAACCATTTTTAATTATTGGTGTATTAATTGATGTCTTTTGTGCTTACATGTATTTGTTAAATAACTTTATCACAGAAAATCATTTTGTTACACTCTATGTATATGCATATATTCATGCATTATGAAAGTGATAAAAAAACAGAGTTGCTGACTGTTTAAAAGGGCTTAACTTGGCTCAAGAAAATAACAAGACTATTATTTACATTCTCAATGAGTACCCGCATACTTAATAAGGGAATTGTAAAAGTAAACAATTATCAAATATTGACCAATTTGACATCCCTAATAATTTTACCAGCCTATTCATATATACCTTTAAACAGAAAATCCCACATGATGTGGAATCCTGCTGCATGGGGACTTCTGAAGGGCAACTTAGCTGCCACTCGCCAAATCCCATGGTTTTAGAGAAAGAGCTACAAAATTCAGTCAAAGATTTAACTACTCTGTCTTTGGTTCTACATTGAACAAAAAATGCATTGATGTGAGAGGTCTTTATATACATTATAGGAACATGTACAGTTAACTTTCAGCAGATAAACATATCTTACAACTTGTCCTTTCTTTATTTAAATATATATTCATTCCATGTTATTATTAATAGTTGACATTCTTCATATCAATAAACATGATAAACTTACTTTAAATGTTTTGAGTACAGTCGAAGACTTTTAGTCTTATGGAGCGGATCCATAACGTAGCAACGTTTATGTTGCACATCAAGAACCTGTAACATATGATCTTTCTGAAAGCATATCTTAAATGATTGAAGCCTTAGGCTTACTTTTTTTAAAAAATTCTATAAAATCATTATAATAATAACATCCTTAATAATATCAATATTTTCTAAATGCTACATCTATGTAGAATAATTTTCAGAATGAAATAGAAAGCAGAGTTATTTTACATACTAAATTACCAAAAATTCATAAATCTATTTTTGACTATTATACTGCTTATTTATTGTTTCCGTGATTCCTACTTACGACAGCCACCCAGTGGCAACTCTTCTCATTAATGCACCCTATGACTGTATCATAGTCCCTTATGTCCTGCTGTAACACAGAATTCAATACAACATTTGTTACACCTTTAGTCATTGTCAATATTTCAGTTTCATATTACATAAAATGTAAATAAACCTTTCAATACAAAGATAATCAGGTGAGATTTTTGTTAGTAATTACTATTGTGACTATGGTTATCATACATTTTGTGTGGTATTTACCTTTTTCGACCACCCCATATGGCCTTTCCCCAACATGATAGATGTTATTATTGGGCTGCTGACACACAGCATTGTCTACAATAATAATACAGTTTTGTTTTAGAAAATAAAAGAGAGCTGATAACACTATACAATCAGAGTGACAAAAATTCCATGCTGTAAGAATTCATTTTTTATACCCCCGCTCCGAAGGAGAGGGGGTATACTGTTTTACCCTTGTGTGTCTGTCTGTCCGTCCGTCTGTCTGTCTGTCTGTCTGTCCGTCCGTCTGTCTGTCCGTCCGTAACAAAAATTTCTGTCGCATTTATCTCAGCAACAGTTTATCGCAGATGCTTGAAATTTTAACACAGTGTTTGTTAAGGCATGCCATATCGTGGGATATATTTTTGTACCAATCGGACGTCAACTTCCTGTTAAATGACGACTTTGCTTATTTTTTAACCAAAATTTTCAAACAAATTTTCGTCAAAGATTTCTCAGCAACTGTTTATCGCAGATGCTTGAAATTTTTACACAGTATTTGTATAGGCATGCCATATCGTGGGATATATTTTTGTACCAATCAGACGTCAACTTCCTGTTAAATGACGACTTTGTTTATTTTTAGCAAAACTTTTCAAACAAATTTCCGTCAAAGAATTCTCAGCAACTGTTAACCGCAGATGCTTGAAATTTTTACACAGTATTTGTATAGGCATGCTATATCGTGGGATATATTTTTGTATCAATCAGACGTCAACTTCCTGTTTAATGACAACTTTGTTTATTTTTAGCAAAACTTTTCAAACAAATTTCTGTCAAAGAATTCTCAGCAACTGTTTATCGCAGATGCTTGAAATTTTTACACAGTATTTGTATAGGCATGCTATATCATGGGATGTATTTTTGTACCAATCGGACGTCAACTTCCTGTTAAATGACGACTTTGTTTATTTTTAGCCAAAATTTTCAAACAAATTTTCATCAAAGATTTCTCAGCAGCTATTTTTGGAGATGCTTGAAATTTGTACACAGTGTTTGTTTAGGCATGCCATATTGTGGGATATATTTTTGAATCAATCAGATGTCAACTTCCTGTTAAATAATGACTTTGTTTATTTTTAGCCAAAATATTCAAACAAATTTTCGTCAAAGATTTCTCAGCAGCTATTTATCGGAGATGCTTGAAATTTTTACACAGTGTTTGTTAAGGCATGCCATATTGTGGGATATATTTTCTTACCAATCGGACGTCATCTTCCTGTTAAATGAGTACTTTGTTTATTTTAGCCAAAATTTTCAAACAAATTTTCCTCAAAGATTTCTCAGCAGCTATTTATCGCAGATGCTTGAAATTTTAACACACTATTTGTTTAGGCATGCCATATTGTGGGATATATTTCTGTACCAATCGGATGCCAGCTTTCTGTTAAATGTCGACTTTGCTTATTTTGCATATTCACATCAGAGCGGGGGTATCACTAGTGAGCATTGGCTCACAGATATCTTGTTCTATCATTTGTTTATTGCAAAGTGAATATTTTCCATGTTTCTATTCTCAAATGTTTATCATACCTGGTTCACCTGATCCGTTTTTTTCTTTAACATGCCTATATATGCATTTATTATCTACAATTTGACAAAACTGAGCATAAATATGAAACCTTCATGATAAATGCTACATCGTGAAATACTATATAGCAAATTTTCTCTTTATATATAAATAATCTTATAAAAACAACTAATACACATGCCATACTTTTCTCCTGATATACCTGTATGGGTCACTCTATATTAGGTGTGCCTTATTCTATCCAATCTACCGGTATGTCATATTTAACAGTCTTAATATACAAATACAAATGTATCTGGAAGTGTTAACAATATCTATATTCAATAACCGAAATAAATGACAGAATTTCTACTCTAAAATCAATTAAAGATAAAACATAAATTTACCTGATCATTCAGCTCCTCTCCGGGCCTAAGCGTGGCAAGGTCTGCCACGTACATGGTCAGACCATGGACCAGCCCCATCTTTTCTTCCCTCGACCCCTCCCATTTCGTCCAAATAGCTTTTAGTAAATCTTTATCAAACAAATAATAAACAATATATTAACCTCTTATCAATAAATTTACTGCATTATTAACAGCAGCAAAATTGATAAAAGATCATTTATTTTTTCAAGTTTTAGGGCCCAGGCTCCAGTCCAAAAAAAAATAAATTAGAGTTCTGAAAACCATTGTAAACCTTTGTGAAAAAATTAATATGATAAACATATATAGTATTTATAAATACTCATTCAAAGTTTAAATAAAGGAAATCATTTAACAAATTACAAAATGTAATGAATCTCAGTAGATCTATACATCTGTGAGAATCTGAGATGCAAGACTTAAGTCTTAAGTACCGGTATACTAAATATACTAAAAAAACACTTGCTAACTTGGTTTCAATATGGCTGATATAACTAAAATTCAAACTCTAGGGTTTATCTTGTTGATTTTTGTCGTGTGAGTTTATCCCCAAATCTTTAATTGCTTACGACATTGGACATAGGGATCTCCTTTCGCATCTATACGTCAACTATACCACACTATAGTCTGTCCCAAGATATTTATGCAGCACATTTGAACGATTTTTTTTTAAAAAGAATACACATACCTGTGAAAGAAGTGCACTTGTAATAGTTGAAAGGTGATTTCATTGACACATTATCAACTGTCATTCAGAAAAATTCACAGGAACGAAAACAGAGATTTATAATGGGGAATGTTTACATCTTTAATCCATTCGGAATACACTCGGAATACATCACACAATTTTTCAACATTATCTTCCGGGCTTTCTGCAATACAAAATCTCCGTAGACATCACATTTCTTAGCATTGTATTGAAACCTGATACGTTAACAGGGGCGTTTCGACTGAAAAATCTTGGAAATTTTTTATACTTTTGAATGAACATCGTTTGAACCCTGATGTATTTATAAATATCAAGCAATTAAGCAAAATGTGAATCCAAGATATCTTGGGACAGACTATAGGTTTATGTTATTATTCCTGAGAACGGTGAGAACAAATTCAGAATTAAACTATTATTGTTGCATCCATTTAATACCGGTGTATCAAGCCAGCAATGGTAATATTATCATATTTACAAATTCTAGAAGCTTATTTTTATGACAATCGAAAATAATTATTGACAAACAGCATCAACATTTCAGCGGGGACCAATTATGATGGGATAAGGTAATACTGCGTTTTTCGTGAAGAACTATTATCTAATTATAATAGTGGTTGTTTTTTTTTATAGTACTTTGTTTTTAAAATTAGGAAACGCCCGATTTTCAGTTTTACACTCATTAGAGTTAGATACAGTCTCGGAGCGAAACCTACATACAGGTATCAACTTACCGGTGGTCTTGTGTTTCATAAGAGCCATAAGGTCTTTTAACGTAACTGATCAATCGCGAAGACTTGTCTTACACTTATAGTTATAGCACCCGATCCAAGAAGAGAAAGGAAAAGGAAAGTTAGTTTACATTATTATCTTCAATGATAAAAGAGTTATACAATTGCTCATTAATACACAACTATTTTGGAACTATTTTCGGGTGACCTGGGGTCCTAGTTGAGCGTACGTTTTATCCTTCTGCGATCAAAATACCGCCAAGAAGTCGGAAGCATGGTGATGGTACGGTTACCTGTTTTGCTGTGCATCTCTTTCTGCTTTGCATTAGGTGTATCTATCATGTCTATGCAGTTGGGATTGTTGTGCAACGAAATACTTTATACAATGGATGCTTGTCCGAGGATGTAACTGTTCTGAAGTTTGTGTACTTTGATGCTAGCAGTCATGCAGTGTTGTCCTGCACCTCGGTACAAGTGGTTTATATTGAATATACGGAGATGACATGCAACGAAATTTCTGCTGTTTTTACAACGCTGCGACCCCTTTCAGTACAAATCAGCGGCACGTCGTGCGTGAGTATTGACTATAAATCATAAATGATCTAGGGTCACATGAAAGGGGGGGGGGTGTCTCTTTCATTTTATTTTTTTTGCATGTATTACAAGCATGTTGTGAATGTTTTATTGTTCATTTTCATAGGACATTTCCCCCTATCTTACTACAGATATGCATAGAGGATCTACCAAGGGAGTGGAGGTAAATATTTTTTATCATTGTTTTTCTACTTTTTTTTCAATTTATTATTAATTTTACATCATGTACATAATGTAATTTAATTGTGTTTTAGATTACTCACTACCATACCACAGATCATAAGATTACATCACAAGAAGCTGAAGATAAGGTAGAAAATATTCATCAATTGCGTGTTATAATTTTAACTAATTTAACTATCATATTTAAGAAATGTAAACTATTCTTTCAGTTTTCTACACTCCCCTGGCCCACCACTCAAAGCCCGCAATCCTCTAGCACACAAGCATCTACAGTTGGAGTGAAGGTTTGTGTACATTTATTCTATCATTTTATAATTTTATAAATCCATTAACAAAACTGTGCACATAAATAATGTAAATTATCATGTTTGTTTCTTTAAGTCTACCTCTCACCCTACCACAGTCACCACAAAGAAGTCCGCCAAGACTACAGATGAACATGAGGAAGGAATATCGTCAACAGTGACCATCCTAATAAGTAAATATTTATCTATTTCTTCTTTTTGTATGTCACTTATAACAATATCTTTAATGTTAACTATTTTTAGATTGTTGTATATCAAAATAAAACAAAGTCAGTCTCTAAGAAGTCCAATATATACTGGATCAAGTCTTTCACTTGACTCTTTTGATTCAGAAGGTTATTTAAGACCACACACTGATGAATTATATGAGGATGTTCTTTAATTTTTTTCAGCTGTCTGTGCAGTTTTAACAACTACTTTTATACTTACATTAACTGTGATAATTATTTCTTGGTTAAAAAAGAAAAGACACCGTAATCTGTTGTATCCAAAATTTCATGATCAATACCAGTTGGAAATAAGAGATGATCAGTAATAAATCACTTTAGGTGCATATCAAATTTAACCACTGCACTATGTAAAGATAAATAATCCAACAATATTTAATAACAATGTTTTTGACATTTCTTTCCTGCAATGAAGTACAACTATGCATTATAAATTTACTTTCAGTTATTTCTCTGTGCTTGTCGGCTATAGTGCTCTGTGGCTGCTTGTGTTTGGTGTAAGTGCGACATATTATAAGAAAAAGAATACAGAGAGAACATATCGAAAACATTGAGAGTGCTCTATCTAGCTATTCTGTGGTAGACAGTGAAAGTGAACTGTAGATTTGGATTGTGCTTATCAGTTGGTGTCTACTTAGTGCTATAGTGATGCTGATGCTTATGTTTATTTATCTCCCTAATGCATCATAATTATTTGTCAAATGTGCATCTGTTGCACTAAAATACCGTTTAAGATTTATACAATGTTCTTCACAACTACAATGAAAATAGAGATCTGTAATATTTTATTTTTGTAGGTTTAATTGGACTCCTGGGTGTTGTTGGGAATCAACTTTTAGAAATTAGAAGATCTTTGATTGAAATTTTTAGACATCTGCAAACTATCTTTTTCAATATTAAACACTTTGTGTTAAAGGTTAAGCATATTTTAAAGCATGAAAAAACTAATCAAAATCAGATATCTTTACAAGAACAAAATGTAGACAATGGTCGCCGCTACCCCCTTAGAAATAGAAAGAAGACAGATTTTTATGGAATTAACTGACTGCTTCAAAGTTATAACAAAACCCAACTTCACATTTTCAATGATAAATAATATGTGTCATTAATTTTTTTTAATTTTCAGTAGCATTTTGATCATCAGCATCATCATTCTTGTGTATTGTTATCAAAAATATAAACAACAACAATTCATGCATTAAAACTTTTCAAGATAGATATATTGCATTATATCGCATAAAGTCATGCTTTCCTATTTTCATTTCAGTAACCATTATTTTGTTTATTGTTTTCATCATTATCATTATCATGTATTGCCGTCATCAAAAATATAAACGTCAGCTAATGAATATGCGATTTGATTACTTGTCTAACTATATTGAGGATCCCATAGAATTGCGTCACTACAGAGAAAGAAATAATTTAAGTTTTGAGGAAGAAATCAATACATGTACTACTGATTCATAAAAAAACATATTATTACACAGTAGATATCATATCATAATGAATATCACAATAGATACAACATTGTTTTATTTATGTCCCTTATCTTAATTAACAAAAACAAATTGACAATTTTTTAAATGCAGAGAATTTTAAACCTATCATTATTGTTTAGAATGAAAAAGCTATATTTCACTGTGTAATGTTCAGTTTTGCTTTATTTAGGCATACGCGTTTCTTGTTAAATGCATTTCACTGTGTAATGTTTAGCTTTGCTTTATTTAGGCATATGCTTTTCTTGTTAAATGCATTTCACTGTGTAATGTTTAGCTTTGCTTTATTTAGGCATATGCTTTTCTTGTTTAATGCATTTCACTGTGTAATGTTTAGCGTTGCTTTATTTAGGCATATGCTTTCTTGTTTAATGCATTTCACTGTGTAATGTTTAGCTTTGTTTTATTTAGACATATGCTTTTCTTCCTTAATGCTTTTTTCCTAATAGTCAGTTATCATTTATAATGTACAGATTTGAACTAATATCAATGTAACATGTTGAGTGTGCTACTGGTACTCTTAAGTAGCAAAAACTTTGTCAGTATTTTTTAAAATGGAAAATATATATTTCTTTATTTAGGCATATACCTTTTTCCTTATTAATGATTTATCGTTATTTTTGTTCAAATTTGTGAAATTCTTCATGTAAAATAATGAAAAAGTGTTTTGATTATTATTGATTTTTGCTTCCTATATTTTTTTGTCATACTAATGTTTAATAATATACTTTTTTATGTGATTGTGTTCAAACTTAACTTTTATCTTATATACAATCCTTTGATGTACTTAATTGATTATAGGTCAATTTTTTCATATGCTGTTACAGTTTTTGTTTTACAATTTTTTGTCTTACTAATGATTAATGTGATACTTTTTTATGTGATTGTGTTCAAACTTAACTTTTATCTAATATACAATCAGTTAATGTACATTATTGATTATAGGTGATTTTTTATCAGCTGTTACAATTTTCCTTTTACATACAATTTAAATATTCTGTGATTTATATTATTTTCATTTACTCTTTTTACAAAGAAATGTGCCAAAATACCTCAATCATGTTTTAATATTGTGTATATACTGTGATTTTTATTGATTTTATTGATTTTTTAACTGACATGGTATGTCAACAAGATTTGATTTTGAATAAATGTTTAAATGATATACATGTATTCTGTATTTTTTAAATTTATACTTGGAGAAAAAAATATTGTGTAAGAACGTTTGATCGGGTATTGACTATCTGATAAAAAAAGGGCTAATAAGGGTATTTGTGTATCTAATATGTGTGTTATAACCAACACAGTTCTGGACATGATGCTTTCTGGTCTTGAATGGTCATTGACTGATAAGACATTGTCATTATTGAAAATATATAAGTAAACATTTAAATTTTATTTTTCCAAAATTTCTAAAAATTCATCATATAAGCATTAGAATCTTTCTGTCCTTGAATGGTCATTGACTGAAAAGACATTGTCAATATTGGAAATATAGAAGTAAACATTTTAATTTTATTTTTCCAAAATTTCTTAAATTTCATCCTATAAGCATTAGAATCTTTCTGGTCTTGAATGGTCATTGACTGAAAAGAAATTGTCATTATTGAAAATATATAAGTAAACATTTTAATTTTATTTTTCCAAAAGTTCTTAAATTTCATCCTATAAGCATTAGAACCTTTCTAGCCTTGAATGGTCATTGACTGAAAAGACATTGTCATTATTGAAAATTTATAAGTAAACATTTTAATTTTGTTTTTTCCAAAATTTCTTAAATTTCATTTTATAAGCATTAAAATTTAGAGGTCATTGTTTAAGAACATTTGACCAGGTATTGACTATCTGATTAAAAAAAAGATTTATTAGGATATATGATGTAAAGAGATGTATGAGCTTATGGTTCTTGACAAAGTATTCTGCCCTTACATGGTCATTGACTAAAATTGTTTTTTTCCAACGGGGAGGGGAGGGTGGGGAGGGGTCCGAGGCATATTTTCGATAATTTTTACTAAATAAATTTTCATTTTTCAGGGGGGGGGGGGGGGGTCGGGGCTCCCGACCCCCCCCCCCCCCTCCTCTAGATCCTCGCATGAAAAAGACATTGTTCAATTTATTCAAAAAATAGAAAGGTCATGACCGGGAATTACCAATCTGATGAAAAAGGCTTAATGGGGGCATTGATACACTGACGTATGAAAACGTGCAACCAACTCAAATCTTCACATGAGAAAATCTGTAGGATCTGAACTAGTGTCCTACCTCCCACAGAGTTGTTATGGAGTTTCGTCTCGGAGTGTGATGGGTGAGACAATTATTTAAGAGGTCTTTAGGAAAGTTTGACCAGGTATTGACTATCTGATAAAAAAAAAGGCTTATAGGAATAAAGAAATTATTTGTGAGAAACAACAAATTGGTAACATATAAAACTTGGTGAGGAAAATATTTAATAAAAGTCTTCGGAAAAAATATGACTGAGGTATTGACTATCTGATAAAAAAGTAAGGTAATTAGGGTATTGAATATTTTTTACCTATAAAGGTGTACAATGGTCAACAAGGTTCTTGACATCATATTAGCTGTCCTTGACTGGTCATTGACTGACAAATGGATGTGGATATGTGAGAATAAAGTTTTTCATTCAAAATACATTTTCATTGTTGAAAGTATATAAAAGTAAACATTTTCAACAAGTTGTTGAATTTCCAAAATTCTTCCCATTAGCAATAAAGTCGTAATTAGGAGTCTACGATTGCATTTATATATACTAAGAGAATATGGATTATTACAGAAATTCTGCCTATGAAGAAGTCATTTGTCCGTATGACAAAACTCATGTCATTAGAAAAGGAAGACTGTCACGTCATCTACTTAAATGTGCAAAAAATAACAAAGCTCTTCTAAAAAACTTTACATCTTGTGAATTTAACCACAGTCACAAAATTAAAAGAGGTGATGGTAGTGACCATTACAAATATTGTAAAGAAAAACAGATTCATGAAGGTTGGCTCGAGCGGGATAATATGTGTACCAAAAAAGGTGATACCTCTCTCCCAAAATACAAGGATATTCAGATAGATGGTGAGAATTGGAATGAGGAATTGGAACCTTTACCTGGAGAAAAGTACTATGGTTTCATTGCGGACATAAAGAAGCAAAATTAAAACATTATGTCTATTTGAATTATGTTCATACTACTTGTGTATATAGTGAATATATATTTAGTATTTGTGGATGGACTTTATTTTGTGCAGAGTTATCTCTCTTTGATCAGAGTTACATTTATATACGAACTCGTATAGCTTGAACTTCACAAGGATAGAATGATTTCGAATTTTTCGTGGTGAGAAGTACTACGGACCAATTCCAGAATAAAGTGCCTTTAATTTGATCATTTTGTTCTTGGTGATATGTGTAGCTACATGTATATGTATTATATATTTCGTTTATATTGCTTTTTTTTTTTTTTTTAACCGATGATTGAAATCATCAAGGTTGACGGAGTTAACTGATCTTGGAAATTTGCTAAGAGTTATCATTCTTTTTTTTTTTTTTTAATTTAAATATTTTATTGTCCCAGACAACTTAAAACGTTTATTTGATGTCAGGGTTGGGAGGCCCTGAAGTCATCAAATTTACAATATTATTGTGAAAAAAGCTGTACATAGGACATTTTTTGCATATACACACACATTCATCCAGTGTTTATGGTTGTGTACACAGAGTAACTATATATACTAAGATTGTTCAAATTTAAAAATAAGAAAAAAAGAAAGCGGAAGTTGGAAAAAATAGAGTATCCCAAGTGTAAATTAAAACAGAGGACACTTATTGAAGGGAAGAGAAAATATCCCATCGTTTATAAAAATTGTCTTCATTGTTATTTTTTTTATACATATAATGTTCTAAATTTCTATAATACAGTATTTCTCTCTTTAAGCCTTCGAAAGAAGGTAACATTTTGTTATTTCTTTTCTTATAAATATGGCGTTTTACTAAGATGATCAAAAGATTGATTATATTATTGTGCTTTGACAGTTTACCAAACAAAATATCAACAATATTGGCATCAATCATCATATTAGTCTGATCATTAATCCACTCAAAAAAAGAATTCCATAGTTCTTCAACATAAGTACACTCCCAGAATATATGGGACAAGTTTTCAGGATAAAGGTCACAAAAAGAGCATAAATCAGATTGCACAATTCCAATTCTTTTCAAAAATACATTTGAAGTTAAAATTCTGTGAACAATTCTGTATTGAAACCATTGAATTTGTACATCTGTGGATATCTTAAAAATTGCACGGTTATGTAATTTCCACCAAAATCTGTCTACATCAAGGTTAAGTTCATTTTCCCATTTAGTTTCATATTTTGGTTTTTCCCAGGATGTAGCTGTGATTATATCATATATCTCTTTTGAACCCTTTATGTTTTTGAGAATTGGCTTTAAGAAAACTGGATAATATGGATTGTTGAACATAATTGTATTTACATCGTAAGGCAGTTTTAACATTTTAATATTGTTGACAATGCCATAATAGGTTGTAAATGGAATCAGTACATCAAATTTATCACAAAAATCTTCATATTGCAGTATTTGACCATTAGTACTAAAAAAATCATATACATACAGAACACCTTTTTGAGCCAAGCATTCATAAAAAAAAAAATTGTTGTTAATTTTAAAGTTTTCATTATACCAGATTGGCTGAACAACAGATTCAGACACTTCGGTTTCAACAATTTTCCTAAATTTAAATAGAGCATCAAATACATCTCTCCAAAACAAGTTTGTACAGCAACTTGACAAAACTTTTGTAAACATATTTCCATACAGAAAAATGTTTTCAATTTTTGGCAACATACTGAATAATAGTGATTTCCAAGAGGAAGTATAATTTAGAAATCTACGAATCCATGTGATCTTTAAGCTTGTACATAAATTGTTTAGATCTATCATTCTAAGTCCACCATCTTCATAGTTTTGTGTGATACATTTTTTTGCCACTCTTGGAGGTTTATTATTCCATATAAAATTGAAAAAAAGTTGTTCTAACTCCTTCATATAACAAGACGGAGGATTTGGAAGAGCAATAATTAAGTGGATAATTTTTGGCAAAATAATAGATTTTATTACAGTTATTTTTCCAGCTGGGCTTAACAGACGTTTCGACCAAGAAGCAACAAGTTTTTTCATTTCACATAGTTTAGGTAAAAAATTCAATTCATGCATGGCTATAGGGTTTAGGTCTATGCAGTAGGTTATACCAAGAACTGTAAACGGCTCCTGGGACCATCTTATATTAACCTCTGGGAGTATATTTTGCTTGCAATTTGATAGTGAACCTATTTTAACACATAATGTTTTATCATAATTGGGTTTTAAACCTGAGTATTTTGCAAACTGATCAATAAGAGATAAGGCATTTTTTAATGATTTTTTTGAACCATCTAATAGTAAAACAGTATCATCTGCGTATTGTAGTAGTTAATATTCCTTCCCTGCTATAACTATACCTTTAATATTGAGATTATTTCGGATCAATATACCCATTATTTCGGCACATAGAATAAACAAGTATGGTGAAATTGGATCACCCTGCCTACATCCCCTTCCAATCTCAAAAAAGTCAGAAAAAAACCCATTTTGAATAACACAAAGGCTTGCTTTTGAAAATAATATTTTGACCCATTTTATAAAGATTTCCCCAAAATGAAAAAAATGAAGTACTTTAAACATAAAACTCCATGAAACTGAATCAAAAGCTTTTTCAAAATCTATAAGAAGGACAAGTCCTGGGACCTTATTCTCGTTGCAATAATGAATAACATCATATAGGAGTCTTGAGTTTTCACCAATGTATCTCCCTTTCAAAAAACCTTTTTGATTTTCATGTATAAGAGAAGAAAGGAGAGGTTTCATTCTATTAGCTAGAACAGCAGATAAAATTTTATAAGTTGTATTTAGTAGTGAAATTGGTCGCCAATTTTTTAATTGTTCTCTTGGTTTATTTCCTTTTGGAATAATAGAAATAATTCCTCGGGTTTGACTTATTGATAAATATCCTTTCTTAAAACTACATTGATAGGATTTTAATATAAATTTATTCAGGTCTATCCAGAAGAATTTAAAAAATTCCGTCGTGAAACCATCAGTTCCAGGGGTTTTATCGTTTTTCATGTTCTTAAGAGAACACAATATTTCAGATAAGGTAATGTTATTATCAAGGAGTTGTTGTTCCATTTCATTAACTTTTGGTATATGTATTTTATATTGTGTGAAAAGGTCATTAAGATCTATGTCTTCTATTTTATCATCATAGTTTTTGTATAGAACTTGATAAAACTTTTTAATTTCAGTCAAGATTTCATTTTGCTCAACAGTACATTTTCCTTTACTATTGATTAATTTTGTAACATTTTTATTTACATAATTTCTTTTCTCAAGGCCACAAAAGTATTTTGTTGGCTTTTCACCATTCTCAATCCATTTACAATGAGTACGTAGTAAAAGTCCATCCAATTCATATTTTCTAATCTTTTCTAATTCATCTTGAAAATCAGAAAGGGCTTGGGCGTAGGAAATTAGGTGATATGTATTAAATAGATCCTGTGTAAATTTAATTTGTCTTTCAAGGAGCTCCTTTTGTTTTTTCCGTTCCTAAGAGTTATCATTCTTTGTAAGTGTCTTCGAGATAACTATAAAGTGTAAGCCTAGGGTGAGCCTTCCGAGAGGGCGGAGTCTCCTATAAGCCTTTGGTATAAATATATAGTGTAAGCCTTTCTGAGTGGGTGGGACTATTGTGAGCCTTTGGTATTAATATATAGAAAAAAGTAGTATAACTATATAGAGTAAGCCTAGGGTGAGCCTTCCGAGAGGGTGGAGTCTCCTATAAGCCTTAGGTATAAATATATAGTGTAAGCCTTTCTGAGTGGGTGGGACTATTGTGAGCCTTTGGTATTAATATATAGAGAAAGCCTTTCATCTTATTAGCATAATTGGTAAGACTATAGAGTAAATTGGGCGGGCCTTACTATATAACTATAAAGTGTGTTGTAGAGCACCATATATACCACTACTAACAGTGTACATCTCACATTCAGGTATGGTGTTTTATTTAAAGAAAATTTAAAAAAAAATAATTTACTGTAGAGAAAAAATAGAAAAAAAACTTTTTTATACAAATCTAGACCATTCTCCTCCAATAAAAACATAAACATTTTGTCTACCAAATGTTATCCTTGTTTTAATTTTCACTTATTTTTATACACAAAATATAAAATCATGTATCATTGTAACTCCCTTCCTTTTTAAAAAAAAAAATTAATAAAATTACAGTTATCCCAAGCTCCCCTTAAAATCTACCAAAGAAAGGGGTACTTCTTGTGAAGACCTAGAGCAGATAAGAGATGAGGAAGAAGAGAAATGAAGAAGAAGAGGAATTATTAGAAGAGCTAGAAGAAATGGAGATTGACATTGACAATAGTTTATTGAAGATGATTCAAAGACAAGAAGAGTTGAAAGAAGAGAAAGAAGAAATTGAAAGACGCTTAACAGACTTACAGTCGAGATTTGATAACATTGAAGAAGAACTTGAAAATATCAATTATTTAATGGATTAACGGAAATTTTCGCAGTGCATGTATAGTTTGTAGAGTTACCTCTCTTTTCTCATCATTAAGTAGTTTATCATGATTAAAAAAACTTACCTTTTTCACTGATGTCTAGATGTGAAATGAAAAAATGCCTTTATCTCATAAAAAATTTGTTTTGCCTTATATACATGTCTGTATTTATCATTTATAAAAATATTCTTTGTAAAAAATACGTATAAGTTCATCACGTTTATGCAATACCATTGACTTTTATGTTTTTAGACATTATTACAAATGATAGCGAGTATGTCCTATATATAAAGCATATTCTTATAATACTGATGTTATTTTAAGAAAGTTATATAAGAAAAATATTGAACATAATTTTACTATGTTTTTTTATAGAAACATATTATAATACCCGTCATTTTTCTTGCTTCCTACAGTTAATTCTCACAAACTTAACTGATTAAGCAAATGAAAAAACTAACTGTTGGTTGTCAAGAAAAATCTTTCATTATAAAGTACATTAGGTGGGGAAAAACCTTTTTACCTACTGTATTCGAATTATACTTCAAAAGAAGCTACTGTTCTTCCTTCTTTTCTTCTTTTCTTTTTTTCTTCTTTCTTCTCTTCTTCTTCTTTTTTTTCTTCTTCTTCTTGTTGGCTAATTGTTCGTAATCATGATCGAACATATATATTAATTGACCATTGATTTCCCTCAACCGCCCGGTAGGATAGGGATCCATCTCTATTTCCCAATCCCAGTCTTCATGCTCAGGGACTGGAAAAGCAGTATCCTGTCCGTTTACTGCAGAGGAAGACGCTTCGTTTGGTGTTAAGGGCATTTTGAAAAATGAAAAAAAAATAACTACTCTTTAAAATATACCCTTACCTTTTTTTTAATATACACCCTTTTTTAATGTTCAAGTGCGCATGCTACATCACCGCATTTTTTTATGTAATTTTTTTATTAAAATATCTCTCTCTGTGCACAGGTAAGTATACCTTATTTTCACTGTTTGCTCAAAATAGGTCATCCAAATCCATCTATTTTTTTTTCTAAATAAAATTCACGTATTGCTTAATATCATCCATTTTACGTTATCATTACTACAGCGCATGCTCTCAAACCATAGAATCATCTTATGGTTTCGTCCTAACCTAAAACTTCGTACTTTTATTTACGCATGCTCACTAAATTTGTATATTCCATCTCCCTTTCTAAAAGCAACCAATGAAAACACGACCTCTATAAATTTACTGTTCTAAAAAGTCCCCCTCTATACGGCCTCAATAGTAACTACGTCATCACCTCTATATTCAATCCTCCAATGAAAACACGACCTCTATATTGCTACCTCTCTAAAACAACCAATCAGAAACGACCTCTATAAATGCACTGTTCTAAAAATAACCCTTAGGAGACCCTAATAATTACGTCATCACCTATACCTCCACCTCTATAAGGGTGTATATGCTGCTTATAAGTTGGTGCATTTTAGAAATCTCGCGAGAAATAGGTAAACAACACTGTTGTTTTATGTGTGTGTTTATCACATTATTATATATATGAATCTAGAATGCGGCTTCCAGTTCGAGGCAGCGAATTTACAGTTATCGTAGTGGCGCTGGTTCTTCCGTTTTTCTTGCACATAAAATATCAAAATTGTTTTTAAAAAAGCCAGAAAAACTTCAGATAATTCAATGTAGACCACCAGAAGAATGGATTTCCACCAGTCTAGCCAACTCGACACGCAGAAACGCGACGTGATGAATGTAGAAGGCAGACAAGGGGGACAAATCGCTGTACTGATTGATACAACACTCCAGATAAATGAATGAGGGACAAAAAGGAAATCAACTACTTCTTTGTCATTATTGTCTCCAAGCGGTGTTTTTAAAATAGAAAAAAACATAGTATTTTCTGGGGGGGGGGTCACCTTAATTGTGCTTATGTGTTGAAAAATTTAATTCAGAACTAATGCCGATGAAAAATTAGTGGTTTATTAATTGCATTTATGTTATACATCATTAAAACTTCTCTACTAGGAAATCGTACTATTAACCGTTTGTTCAATATGATTTTAGCATACTCGCTTTTTGATGTACAAAACAAACTTCCCCGTAAAACAGTTATCCCTAGGTAAGTATATCGGAAGTTCAACCCTTAGTATAGTTTACGATATTTTTTGTACAAAATGCGTTTTTTCAATTTATAAAGAAAGATGAAATTTTTTCTGTTACGAATTGTGAAAGCCCTTATAAATATACACCCTGGAATTCATTGTTAAACAAACATGCCCACCAAGTGATTTCCGAGACTTTAAAAAATGATTTTATGAATAAATAACGAATTCAAATACGTTTATAGATAACAATCAGAATACAGGTGTCACGTTTCATTCACCTGTGAGAGAGGCGCTAGAAGGATTACTCCACCTTAAATGAAACCTTCTATCATTATATAAGCATTCAGGGATAATTTTTAAAATATTACTGATCAATATACATCATAAACAATAGAGAAAACAAAACATACACAATGAATTCATAATGCCAAAAAATAATTCGGAAATAAAAATATATATATATATAGACGACATAGACGACATCGAAATGAAGTGGGTTGACAACAGAAACAACCTCGATGATTTTATTACCTTTGTCAATTCTTTCCATCATTCTATCAAATTTACGACTGAAATTTCCTCATTCAGCAACACGTTTCTTGACACTACTTCAACTTTAGTCGATGGTAAACTCGATTTCAATCTTCATACTAAACCTACAGATTCCCACCTCTATTTAATGACGTCTAGCTGCCGCCCACCTCATACGTTTAGAGGCATACCAAAAGGCCTAGCCACCAGAGTCAGACGTATTTGTTCAACTCAAGAACTATACTCTGAGCAAAGTCAACTCCTAAAATCCCACTTATGTGCCAGGGGCTACAGCTCGCACTCTGTACAGAATGCAATTGATGATTTAGCTAAAGAGGATCGTTTATCCCTTCTGAAATATGAACCCAAAAACGAAGACAACAAGGTCCCATTTGTCACTACTTACCACCCTGTCCTTAGGGGCCTAAATGCAGTCCTAAAGAAGAGCCTACCAATCATTTACAGTAATAATAAAATGGTTGAGGTTTTCAAAAACCCCCCGATGGCAGCTTTCAAGCGCCCTAGAAACCTTAAAGACATGGTGGTAAGAACCAAACTAAAGAACCCTCTGCCTAATGGTGGCTTTAGAACTTGTTCTGACACCAGATGTCTGTTGTGCAAACACAGCTCTGATGCAGACGACTTCTCTAGCCCCATTACTGGCCGTACTTACAAAATTTTCGCAAATACTTCTTGTCGTACGGACAATTGTGTATATCTCATCAATTGTAAATTTTGTCAGAAACAATACGTAGGGGAAACAGGAGACCTCCGCAGGCGCATCAATAATCATCGTTCCACCATCAAAACTAAGAAAATTAAAGAACCCGTCGGGGAACATTTTAATTTAGATGATCACAAATGGGAGGACATGATGGTTTTGGTCATTGATCACAACCCTAACTGGACAGATGCGGAGAGAAAAAATAAAGAAAATTTTTGGATGCATAGACTGAAGTCAGTCCGCCCTGACGGCATTAACAAATTAAGTGACTTCACCAAAATGAACATCAACTAAGTACTGATTTGTTTTCGTAGCAATATCACCATCTTCATCTTTTTCGGTCCATGTACAAACTATTAATCATGTTATTTATTCAAATTATTAGCTATTTCCTTAATCGGTTTTGTTCTTTTGCTTTATTTCACTTCCATTAGTTTTTACATTCATGATTATTTATGTGGTCTTTTACAGGGCCAATCTTCCCTACAAACTTTCACTACGAATTATCTTATTAGTACAACTTAATTAACAGCAACCCCCAATTAGCAAGTTAATTCGTTCGCGTTATCTTTCAGCACTTCTTCACAGACCGTCCGCTGCGTCGGACGGGATTTTTCTTTCTCGGGCTCGAATTCTTAAATATAAAGATGTAGCTGCCACGTGTTGATCCGGTGTTTAAACATTATCTAGTTTTTATATATTATTTAGTTTAGTTTAGTGCTAGTTTTGTAGATGTTTTTCTTCTTTCTTATGTAGTTTTTATTTTGTTGTCCTGAAGAAGGGATGGGTTGTCCCGGAAATTTGACAATATTTTACTTTATTGTTCGTGTCGTTGGTTATTTTTAGTGCTTTATATATATATATATATATATAAATCTGATTTAGGCATTGAGGAGACCATACCCTAAAATGTAGTTTAGGGAGACAATATACAAAATTTTTATATGTGCATATTTTTTATTGCAAATAGTCATTTAGAGGTCTTCAAGATTCAAATAACTTTACATGTGTTTTAATTTTTCAATATATCTTGTCCTTAAAAAAATACAGCAAAAATGGTCTCCTTTATATTTTGTTACTCTCTCATAAGGCTTAAGGAGACCGTGCATATATTTTCATATATATTTTTTATGGCTTAAGTAGACCATTCTTTTTTCCCATAATTTTCATGATTTGCAAGTGCTCTATCATTTTTTATCGCCACGCAACATAGAATTAAGATATAATGCAAGGTCACTGTGTACATGTGCATGTATATGTATCATTTGTTAATATCTCACATAGTTGATGGTGTGGACTTTTAATATTCATAGATGGTCATTTAGAGGTCTGTGGAATGGCAATAATCTCACATCTGTTTTAATTTTTCATTACTATTAGCCCTTAAAAATATACTATATTGTCCCTCTAATATTTTGCTACTGTCTTATGCGGCTATGGGATACCGATAATACATTTTTATTAATATTACTTAATTAGGGTTTAGGTAGACCATTCTTTTTTTTTAACCATAACATTCGTGATTTGCAAGCCCTTTAATTTTCACTGTCCGGTTTTTTTTCGCATGTCACGAAATTTGCGAAAATGGGGAAAATATGTAGCATTTTAAATTTGCGTCCCTACTGAAGATTATCTTCTCAATTCAATCCATTCTACATGTATCCTAATGTGTTTTAGAATTTCACATTAATAAATGAAAAAAAAAATTTCAAGTTCATGAACAAACTTTACTAATCATCAAAACTAATTTCAAATAGATTTCATTTATAATTTATGGACCAGGGTGTAAACATTAGTTCAATTTTGAAAGTTTAAACAATTAATCATTTCAAATTTATTAATAGAGCAATCATTTCCATTCAAAATTCAGTGTACATAACATGTTCATTATTTTGGTGAACTTGCAGTTCAATTACAACAGTTTCATTTTTTTCTGTGCAACAAAATCATGTATGTAAGGATCTGTAAAATATTCATAATCTATTTTCAACCTTCATATTTCAAATTTCATACATTTCAAGAAAATAAAGCTTTTAAAATTGATTTACTTAATATTCTTCATAATTCATATATAACAATAAAAAAAGGTGATCAAAGATCACGTATTGAATGAACCATTCATTAATAAATGTTAATGAATAACATTGATAATAAGTACACATGTAAGAAATTGACAAAGTTTAAAAGTTACTCTGGGAGCAAAAATGACTGATCAAATGCATGGCAAAAAAAATATTAAAGGACGAACAGGATTATGCAGCTAAAAAAAACTCAAAATTTTCAAACATAAAGACATTAGGATGTCGTCTGCAATACATATCACGTTTAGGGGCCACTTTCTTGCCTTATAAGAAACAAAGGTAATCACAGATTACAAAGCACCGAGACGAGGCATCACCTTTATAAAGCATCACCTTTATGAGACCACGTTTATCATATTACCTGAAAATCATAGTTAATGATCTTGGATATCTATGGATACTGTTTTGAAACAATATCATATTACTATATCATATGTTAAAAAATTGGATAAAAATCATATGTTCATTTCATATATTAATATAAGATACACACATATAATAATAAAAATAAAATACTGTAATAAATAATGATGCAATATGATATTGTAACATATGATATGACATAGTGTCATGTTAAATACATTATTGCATTTGATCACATAATACAATATCATAATATATGATACAATGTCATATCAGATAATACATCACAATTTTGTAACACATTATATTATATTGTATACTTAAGTATGATATTGTATGATATTATATCATATTTGATACATAATATGATATTGTATCATAAGATACAATATAACTTGATTCAACATTGTATCAAATCATATGATACAATATCATGTGATACAGTAATAAATTATATAATACAATATCACTTTATACAATATCGTATCATATGTTACAATATTATATATTCCAATATCAAATAATACTATTTCATGTGATAAAATAATATATTATATAAACCAATATCATTTTATACAATATCATATCATGTGATAAAATATTATATATTACAATACAATATTGTATCATATTATACCATATTAAATATGGCAATATAATATGAAACAATAGCATATGATAAAGTATATAATACATTATCATTTTATACAACATTGCATCATAATAAAAAATACTTTACATTACAATATAATGATACAATATCATATCATTATGCACAAAAATATTGATACAATATCCTACTAACTTTTTATAATATAATATATGATATAACATTGTATCATATAAAACAATAGTGTATCAAATCTGACAATACTATATCATATGAATCATGTTATATCATTTAACAACAAACACATCTATCAATCAGGTTAGAGTGAGGTAGGATATTCTTTTTAAACATCCTTGATAATAGAGATCAGGATCTGAAACTGAAGCAACCTCTATGATTCATTTATATTATAGTTAAATTAACTATGCAAGCTATTGTCTATAAATCATGTGACCTGTTCCAAAATAACTAAACCTCATCCAGCATCCAAAACCTATGACTCAGATTCGGCATTCAAGCCTGCCAGATGCATCAGTATCATACATGTAAGACGCATCATCAATTCAAGTTTGGTTAAGTTAGGACCAGTCATTACTAAGATATATTTTTAGCATCCTTGATTATGAAGATCAGGCTCTGCATCTGAAGCTACCTTTGCAATTCATTTATATTATAGTTAAATCAACTATGCAAGTTTGAAATAGTACTAAATAAATTTAATATATGACCTGTTCCAAAAAACATAACCTCATCCAGCATCCGAAACCTATGGCTAAGATTCAGCATACAAGCCTTTCAGGTGCATCAGTATCTTAAGATGCATCATCCATGCAAGTTTGGATCAGTAGTAATTTAGAAATTGCTATCAAAGGCCACCTGCACCAAAAACTTTAACCTGTTCCAAAAACCTTAACCTCCAGCATCTAAAATTCATTGCCCAGATTCAGCATCCAAGTTTTTCAAGTTCATAAAAAGGTCCAGATGCATCATCCATGCAAGTTTGGTGAAGATAGGACAAGAAATAACTAAGATAAAGGACCTGCAACAAAAACTTTTACCAGGTCCGGACGCCAACGCCAGCAGTATAGCATAAGTTCCCCCGAACTTCGTCTCGGTGAGCTAAAAATAAATTATCATACATGCCCTACGTCTTGTTGTTACATTACAGTTACATTATATGTAAAATGATGAGATTCATGTTTGCTTTTTCATTGATTTCATTTCATTTTTTAAATGTCCTAAGTCTTGTTGTTTTTCTCTCGTTGAAGATTTTAGATCTAATCTTCAAAAATTTGGTCCTCTCATCAAGCCGTTCCAATGAATACATTTCATGTTTTTCCAAAAACTCCTGGATTTCTCTTTTACCTTGAAAAGATTTTTAAAATAATATGAACAATCAGAATTATTATATTCATTTGTTACATATTCATGTAAAAAGGATAATACCTATGTATAGATTCAAGGCATACCATACTCTGTATGGTTTTTGCTTCCACTACTTCTTGCTGAATATTTTGATTTTCATAAATACATTCATGCTCGAACTACATTCATCCACTTATATGTCAAGATTATCTGTTTTGAAATGCCCCCTCTACCGCTTTAGGCTTCAATACACAACCCAAAATAGAAAGCCTATAGGGATTTTGCATTGCATCGGCCATGGAATAGCCTGGATGACATAATTGAAAAATTGTATGAGGTATTTCAAGTGGGTTCCGAATGGTGAAAAGATGTAAACATTTCACATTATAAATCTCCATGAGAAATTTGTTTCTATTCCTGTAACAGTCACCTGAGTAGCATATAACCCATACACAAACTTGTCGAGGAGTCTCATATATGCATTTAATTAATTAGGTTTTATTCTGGAGTAGAAAAATTATAAATTAGTAATGACGGCCACCTCCTGCCTGAAATCTTTCAAAAAGAACTGTGAAACCTACAATTTTGGCAAAAAACTTAAAAGATCGGGTCTACAAAATCATGAATTCAGTTTCCTTTCAGGTGTGTGGGAGTAAAAAGGATAATTTTTTAATATTATATGCAATAACACCTATACATCCATTTTGGCCCTGCCCTAGAGTTAAAACCCATACTCCAGGGGACATGAAAATTAAAATTTCAGTAGAGGACTTCCTGGTAAACATAATTATAGGTCAGTTTTTTATACAGATGTGTGAGAATAGAGAAGAAAATGTTATAACATTATATGCATTAACACTACATGTATATTGCCTTCCCCCTCAAGTCCTGAACCCCTGACCCAGGGGCCATGAATTTTACAATTTAGGTAGAGGAGTTAGTGGACATCGTAACCATGTATTCAGTTTTTTGCCCACATGAAGAAGATTTTTTAAGATTTAAAACATTTTACTATATGGCCATATTGGCCCCACCCTAGAGCCTAAACCCCTGACCCGGGGGTCATAAATTTCACAATTTTGGTAGAGGGCTTCATGGACTTTATAACCAGATATATATATATATATTTATATGGGAGTAGAAAAGAAGATTTTCTAAGATTTAATACATTTTTACTATATGGCCATATTGGCCCCACCCTAGAGCCTGAACCACTGACCCAGGGGTCATGAATTTCACAATATGGACATCATAATCATGCATTTAGTTTTAACAAATATATATGGGGTAGAGAAGAAGATTTTCTAAGATTAAATACATATATACTATATGGCCATACTGGCCCCATTCTAGAGCCTGAACCCCTGACCCAGGGGCCATGAATTTCACAATTTATGTTGAGGGCTTCATGGACATTATAACTATGCAACCAGTTTTTTCCTAACATGTGTGGGAATAGAGAAGAATATTTTTTAAAATATGGCTCTTTTTTTGCAAATTTGGCCCCACATGTGGCGCCCCGGGGGTAGTAGAGCCATGAATTTTACAACTTAGATTCCTCTCACCATAGAGATGCCTCACATCAAAAATGGTAATAATCAGCCCTGTAGTTTTTAAGAAGAAGTTAAAAATGTAAAATTGTTAAGGCACGATGCACAATAACGGACGAAAACGGATTGCAATAAACTCAGGTGACCTAAAAATTGCTAATTCATCAAATTGTGGATAGATAGACCAAGCAACAAAGATATATCACCTGAGCTGCTTTTAGTCTTCTTGGCTGCAACTGGGCTTGCAAGAACTTTAGTTCCATTATCATCTTCGATCTCAAAGAAGCACTCTGTAATAACAATATCATGAATATCTTACTTTGCAAATACTAAGGACAGGCATGCATAAAACGTAATGAAAAGAGCAAACATTATGGATGGGTTTTAATTATTAAACGATGCAAATCAATGTACCATTGTCATCTTAAAGAAAGAAAGAAAATTATTGAGAAAAGTTTTTATCATTTCAATAATATGACTTCTATTACCCCCCCCCCCCCCCACCACTACCACACACAGATTCACACAAATAAAAAAAAAGACTGATCACCTTGTGGTGTAACATCCGATGCATTTGCATTTCCACTCTCGCAGGGTTTGGACATCAAATCTTCTTCAGTCACATGTGATTCAGGTGCTGTACTTGGACCTTTAGGATTGTGCACATGTAACTCCGACACTCACCCTTTTAGATAAAATTTCAAAAATGTATACAAATACAAAAATTATTTAATGAAGAAAAAAGAAAAAGAAATACATACACAGTGATTTACCACACTAAAGCACTGCCCATATGCAAATGTGGGGGTATTTTACCCAGTTTTAAGCTTAAGTGTAAATTTTCCCTTTCATGTAAATAATCCCTTTTACAGTATTGAAAGTGGTACTCAGCAAATGTTATTAAACACTTTACATTTTCATTACTATCTGAACGTTTCTTGAAAGTCAAATGGAATTGTGCACTACAGCCTCTGTCACAAGTCACAAGGAAATAACTCCATCTATACATTGTCATTCAAAAGCCAGAAGCCTAACACCTAGCTGCAATAATGTAGCCCTCTCCTGTTTTTTTTTTTGTTTTTTTGGGGGGGAGGGGGGGGGGGGAGTAAACATCAGTTATAAAAAATCGGAGAGGGCTACATTGTTGCAGCTACATATGTATGACTATCCTATTATCAAACAAGAAAAACATTCACAAAATAGATTGAAACAAACCTATCAAGTTGACTTCTTTCATCACAGGAACTGAGAGAGGGAAAACAATGGTATGGAACTGCAAAAGATCAAAGAATCGTTATTGCATAAATAAAGTTTAAAACAAGAAATCTTTTAAAGAAACAGTTGCCCCTTTTGTGGCTTTATCAATCTTAAAATGATTACTTTCTTTCACAAGTCAAAATTAATTATTCTTACTAGACTTTGACCCGTGCGTGCACGGGTTGACATTGCATATGATATCGGACATTCACTACATCGACGCACCGTATTGTTTACAATTACAGAACCAAGCTTTAAGCCTACAATAATGCTATTAATTTCACTACACTCTGCTTAGTTATAATAATCTGACAGGAATGCCTCCCATATACCCGTAATGTAGCAGAAAATTGCAGAATCGCTCCGAATCGATTTTTGAGAAAAATAATGAAGTTGTATTAAAAATAACAGTCAAATTATTCATAACAAACCATTCTGAGGCTGTAAATACTTTTCATCTAAATATTTAATTCATATTATTGAAGGAATCAACACTTTTTTGCTCGCTTCAAAATTACACACCATGTTGATATTCGGATCCCTTGGGATTTTACTCTAACACAGTGTATTTATATTTAGGAATATTATTACATATAGGAGAATTTATTACATCCATTACATTCCACTCATATCATGGAAATCAAATGCATTATCACAGCATTAGGGAGACCAGACAAACATGTTAATTGTTATACATAATAACGTTGCAACTTTGATTCTAATTCATTTACTTTGTTCAAAATGCTTACTGTTTTCTCTGAGGTTCAAGATGTCCTGTTTTTCCATTGCCTTGCGGCTAGCTCTCAATAAATCTGTGTCGGACTCTGTATAAAAGTACTAATATATTGTATTGTAAATACAAGCTTCAACATTTACTTTTTAAATCATTGCAAATTTTATTCCTTATGACTAATTAAAATAAATATTACAAATATATTACCGGTACATCCATTACATTCCACTCATATCATGGAAATCAAATACATTATCCCAGCATTAAGGAGACCAAGCCCCAGGATCACATTATAACATTGCAACATTTAGTTTAATTCATTTACCTTGTTCAAAATACTCAGTGTTTTCTCTGTGGGTCAAGATGTCCCGTTTTCCCATTGTGTTGCGGCTAGATCTCAATGAATTTGGGGTGGACTCTGTAAAAAGTACCAATATATTGTATTGCAATTTCAAGTCTCTAAGTTTACTTCTTTATATCATTGCTAAGTTTATTCCTAATGATTAATAAAAATAAATATAACAAATATATTACATCCATTACATTCCACTAATATCATGGAAATCTTATGCATTATCACAGCATTAGGGAGACCAGACAAACAATTTTATTATACTTTCATGTTAAATGTTAAATACTGAAATCTGATTGGTTTAGACGCAGTTGGTAATCCGTTCTATTACCCTCAGCTTTAGCAACACACTTGGCAATTGGTAACACAACGAACTGTTACATGCGCTTAAATTATGAGTGTACGGTTTGTCGTAGAATTTACTTCATTTCTAAATAAAAGCAGTAAAATTTTCTTTAGAAATAAGACATTCAGTAAAATAAAATGAATAGTGCCTATTTGGGAGGGTATCTATTGAAATTGACACCCCTCGAAAACCATTGTCAACCTCCGCTCACTGCTTTACCTTAGGGTCAAGTTGTCCTGTTTTTCCATTGTGTTGCAGCTAGATCTCAATGAAACTGGGGTGGGCTCTGTAAAAAAGTACCAATATATTGTATCATAAATACATGCTTCTAAGTTTACTTCTTTATCTCTTTGCAAAACTTATTCCTAATGACTTATACATGTACTTATAAGTATAACAAATATATTACATCCATTACATTCCACTCATATCATGGAAATCAAATGCATTATCACAGCATTAGGGAGACCAAGCCCCAAGATCACGAGCAATCTTAGACTTGAGTAGTAAATTGTACACTGCCAGTGGCGTAGCTACCATGTATGCTTATATGCCTGAGCATGCACATCATTTGGGGGAAAAATCAGTAAAAAAATAAATAAAGAAAAAAAATATATAAAAAAAGAATTCAAGTATTAAGGTCCATACTTAGTTATTCCATCAGCCCGTTTCCGTCACTCGGTCCTACTTTATCCGAAATCAATGCTAAACAAAGACGTATTAAGCACCAAATATAGCCACACAATATGGTCTTAAAGTACCATATTAAAGAAACAGTAC
This sequence comes from Magallana gigas, assembly GCF_902806645.1. Classification (NCBI taxonomy): domain Eukaryota; kingdom Metazoa; phylum Mollusca; class Bivalvia; order Ostreida; family Ostreidae; genus Magallana; species Magallana gigas. The sequence goes on along the minus strand of NW_022994841.1, from coordinate 331,140 downwards.
ACAATGCATGTACCTAAAAAGGCAACTATTTATTTTGCAGTTGAACTTAGTTTTACACATTTTAAATTTCCCCGATAGAATATCACAGCTTTATTGAGATATTCATTACCATAAACTATGTGAAAATGAACTTAAAAATAAAAGCTTTGAGTGGGTCAAAGGCAAATGTCAAAAAAAATTCTTCTTTTAACTTTTAATAAGTTTTGTGATTTTATTTTATGCCTAAACTATAGCCAAAACAGTTTTTACTGCCTAAAAATAGGCTTAAATAGTAAGCATTCCTTTCAATTTCTGCTTTAATTTTTGGTGTTAAAAATCGTCAGAATCCATGAGCTTCCAGGGGCTTTCGCCCCCTGGGCTTTGTCCTGGACCCACTGGGGGCCTCATGGTGGCCCCCACACCCCCTGCCATTTTAAGCATGCACTTCGTTTCAGGTCTAGCTACCCAACTGACTGTATTAATGTTTCTTGCTTAAAAACATAATAACATTGCAACATTGAATTTAATTCATTTACCTGCTTCAAAATGCTCACTGTTTTCTCTGAGGGTCAAGATGCCCTGTTTTTCCATTGTGTTGCGGCTAGCTCTCAATGAATTTGGGGTGGACTCTGTAAAAATACCAATATATTGTATTGTAAATACAAGCTTCTACGTTTACCTTTTTAAATCATTGCAAATTTTATTCCTAATGATTAAACAAAATAAATATAACTGTTACAAATATATTACATCCAGTACATTCCACTCATATCATGTAAATCTAATGCATTATCACAGCATTAGGGAGACCAGATCAACATGTAGATTGTTTTACACAACTATATTTCAAAGTATATCTAGTTAATATAAATGGATTTACTTTAGTCTGAATTAAAATGACTTGGCTCTCAGCCTCTTGTTCTTTCAGGTATTTTTTGCAAAGTGAAAATGGACTGCAGATGCAAAATTATTCTTTAAATAATAACATTCCCCAAAACCTTCTTATTTTCATCTGATTCAGAATCAGAACTTGGCGAGTAGTTTGATACACTAAATGGGTCAGAATCCACATCAGAGGGAACTGAAAGAAATTAAAACAATATTATAAATTATGAAATTTTCTTTCATAAACATTCATCAATTATTAGTTTACCACATTTGGTAATTGATGTTTCTTTTTTATAAATCTGACAACAGACCACTGACTAAATCAAACTTTTCAGCCATGGTACAAAAACAAGACTGTACCAATATTCAGTGAAAAATGAATTCCAATTCAGATTGATGCTTAAATTAACTAACCTACCAAATCTGATAATTCTATGTAAATGTATATTTTTCAAGATACATTCTGTAAACAATTTGCAAAATATACATATTTACTACAGAAACAGATTTTGTAATTTATCTAACAAAAAACAATTTTGTTCTGCAAAGGAGACTCTCCACATTAGTGACAGATTCACAATGCACACTGACTTATATTAATAGCTTTTTGTTGGCATGGATATTAGCGCGAGTGGGTCATGATGTGGGAAGAAGTTGGGGTGACTGGAGAAAACCCACGTGTCCAAGCAGGCGACCAATGTACCCTATCATATACAAAAACTGTCGATCATGGGGATTAAACTTGGGTCGCAGTGGTGATAAGCAGGTGCATTGTCCATCGCACAACTGGACACCTCTTTCAAGCTTTTAATTTAATAGTGCTTGATAATGAAAACAAAATAAATCTATTCAGGTCAGCACAAGAACCGTATATAATGTTAAAATTGAAAGAAAATCAAACAACTATAAACAAAATAAAGTGAAATAAAACCTAACAAAACCATTACCAAAATCAAAAGGATCACAGCCTTTTCTGAAATCAATCAAAACTAGTACCGGTAAAAACATGTACATGAACAGGGGCTAGTGTTGTCACGATGATTGAATTTCAATCAATGATCAGTTGAAAAGGTTGTCGATTTATCATAATCGATTTTAGATTTTATAATCAATTATACTCAGTCTGGGTTTATTACATTAATATTACACCTATCATTTTGTTTTCTAATATGTATTGAATGAAATGAAAACTGTTGTGAGCTGGGGGTTTTCTTCAATCTCAAAAGATGTGCAACATTCTACCTAATAAAAATACAGCAAAAGTCTTATAAGCTTTTAAAAGGAAGTGAAAATAGCACTTATATATTTTAGATTATACATAGCATAAAATTTAGTGCCCCATATTATTGAATTTAATATAATTTGTTACCGATTCGATTATTGACCGATCATCAGATGGCAAGAGACAACCAATTCTGCTGATTAATTGATCACGATTTTTAACCTATTTAACAACACTAACAGAAGTTTTAGGCTTGTTTTTCAATAAAAACATATAATTTATAAAATTATCTATTCTGATACTTTTTAAATTCTTGAGAAAAACCTATTTTTTAGATTAGTTTAAAACAAATCAATGTACGAAAAAATGCAAAAACAAAACCAAAGCCAGATAACAAGATATCCAAAGCCTGATTGTAAATCACTAAACTCTCTCTTAATAATTATTTTTTGTGTATAATTAATCCAACCATTTTCCTACCTTGCTGCGCCACCGCAAGCTTTTCCCATCACAACCATAGTCATATACATGAAGTATCTCTTCCCCAACCACAATGTCTCTCTTAGCAAACAATCATAGGTATTCCCTTCCATTAAACACTCTGAGTTTATGGTGGAGTTTGCATCGTCCTTGCCATCATTTACAAACTGGCAGATACATGTATGGTTGTTCACTCCTGACAGCATCAATACTACAGTGTACATTAAAAGAAATCAAACCTTAAATAAGAAGCATATAATTACTGGTATTTTTGCTTGACTTAATTAGAATTGTTTATAGTTATTTCTAGAAACATTACTGCCATACATAAATGTTAAAATATTACATTTAGCTGCAGGTCTGTATCTCTTGGTCTGAAAAAAAAATTTGGATAAACGTTGCTTCAATTTTTTTTTTTACATCAGGAGCTACATACCTCCAGCTTCATGTAAATATGTATAAATCGTATTACCAAAGTTCTTTTCCATTATATTTATAGATAAATATTTTGTTTTCTGTGCTTGTCTTCAGTCTCTCCTCCCCATCCTGTCCTTTTAATGTTTCTCCTGCAGGAGAAAATCTCCACTGACATATGACTGGTTGTGCTAATAACTCCAAAACCTACATTGAAACCACAAGCACCTGTGTGAAAGCATTGTTTATATGCAAAGAAAACTTTTGGATTCATAAACATCTACATTAAGCCCCATTCACAATTGGCGTACGAGCACTTTACAACTCTTTGCGATCGGAATGTTTTAGATTCGCACGAGCTCTCTCATATATTGCATGAGGTCTCGCATTTGTTGCATGCGTTTTAGTGCTTGCATCAAGTCTCCTTAAAAATTGTGGACATGCACACTATTCAGACGCGACTGAATGCGATCCAAATCATCGCAGTGCAATGCTCGAACAATATATAGTACGAAGATGAATCGCTGCTGTAGAGAGAGAGAGAGAGAGAGAGAGTTGAATGTAATAATAGTGTACCATATATCATATGTGCATGTTCTAGTGAGAACATACATTAAATTGGTAAACAACAAAATATTTACAACCATCGACCATTTCTAATGCTATCATGTATGAAACATGTCATGTTATTCTAATAAATCAACAATTACAGGGGGAAGGGCGCCCCGGGTGCGCATAAACATTAAAATTAATACAAGTATCAAAAAGTAGTTTTAAAAGTGTTGCTACATTGGTCATGCTTCTGGATTGAATGTTCTTGAGAGCACATTGTGCACAACGCTGTGTAATCAAGACATACATGTTTTGCCTGGTCAACAGATCACACTCAGCCCAACGGGAATCTGCAGACACATTGTTTACATTATTATTAATCATCAAAAGCCAAAAATTTTACAAACCTGATAATATCCGAAAAGCCAAACGAGAGTGATACTATGATGTCACATTTGTAAATGTGGGTCACAATTGTAAATGTGGGGTGAGTATCCCGGTTGTAAACATGGAGGCCTGGCTATCTTTCCTATAATAAGTCAATTCGTACATAGAATAGTCGGCTATCTTTCCACTATACAAGTGAAAAAGAGCAACTGATCTTAATTTGCTTTTAATTCATTTAGGTAACAAGGGGTACATGTACATATATCTACATTACGTACATAATTAATTTAAAACAATATTACTGGTACATATAACTGTAATATAGAAAATTCTTCATGCCGATCTATTTACATAAAGCGACATTCTTCGGTTAACTTTTCTGTCCATTTTCAATAAACTAGCTATATAATTACAGGGATTTTTCAGCCTTTTTTTATTTTGAAAATGCCAATTTTTTTGGAATTGGGAAAATTGTATAGACAATTTCATGCAGTTGGGAGAAATCATATGTTGCATACATCATGATTTCTGAATTTATTATCATAATGGAAAATCAAAGAGCTAGACTTTAATTGAATAGAATCTAATTAACTTCACAATATAGATATATGTATAATATTCCTATATTTAGTTATTAGAACAAGTCTTTTTCCCTGAAATAAACACCTTCAACACTGGTCATAAAAGTATTACATTATTAAGAATTTATCAACATCCCCTTTTAAATTGAGAATGTATTTTTCTGTTTGAAATATTTCATAACATTTACCTTTTACTTTTATATCAGTCTAGTGTGTGTAAAAAAAAAACATGTACCATTTACAGTACTGTACTGTATACCCAAAAAAAACGATGTTTTAGAAAAACAGAGGAAAATCGGATTAAAAGTTGGCGATGTTTACAGCGTGTTTGGAAAACTTTTATGACTGCAGTTTTGCTAAATGGGTTTAATCATTTGTTAATACTGAACATTTATGGACATTCTGGTTATTTTACGAAGTATTTTTTGATAAGAAATAAACATAAGAACTATTTACCAGTTGGGGAAAAATACAGCTATACTAATTGGGATCATAATTTGGACAGCTGCTGAAGTGAACTTATTTCCAATTGGGAATGGGGACGACTTTTGCTCTGGAGAAGGTACTGATAAATCCTTGAATTACATATTACATCAAACGTACAGTGGAAATGAAAATCATGCTTTTATTGTTAACTTCGTTTCGAATGTCCTCGAAGATTAATCAACATTTGGTGTAAAATAGTCAAGTTGCACACATTATCGCCCTATTTTATTTGAATATTTAAAAATAAAACTCCATAAAAACATTACTTTATTCAATTGTAGTAGGATTATCAAAAGTACTTACCATAAAATGGCTTTGATTCCTAAAAGGCAACACGCTGGCGTTAAAAGGTCCATTGTTTTAACCCGAGACGTTCCGAGAGTACTCGGAACAAATGGCGGAGAGCACTTGCCAAATGTTCAAACATGGTCAAGAAATTAACGACTTTTTTTCTAGTCAGGCTTTATACATAAAAAGTGAAAAAGTATTTTGAAAACAAGTTCATTTAGAATAATTAAAGGCTAAACAAATTATATATGTTAGATTTTTTGAAATATTGCAAGTTTTCGTTGGTCTCCTAAATGCAGAAAAATAGTCATTGCTAATTATACGATGGAGGCAGATTGAATTCCTTTTTACGAAAAAATATAGACAAAAGGCAACTATTGGATGTCAAATAATAGACACATTGATGCATTTTAGGCAAAGACACACCGTTCATTCATTTAAAGATAAGCCAATTACATTTTAGACAAGGTCAAAATAATACGGAGACCAAAATATGTCTCCCTAATCTACTGGTCTCCCTAATAAAGATAAAATAATACAATCGGTCTACCAAATGCATAAGTCAGGTATATATATATATATATATATATATATATATATATATATATATATATACATCTATATATATATATATATATATATATATATATATATATATATATATATATATTTACAGTGAAATTCTGACAATTTTTATTATAATTTTTCTGTGTTAACTTTCTATATTTACAATTCTATATTTTTTTGTATTTGTATATGTTCCAAACATTTATTATTCTGTTCCATTCTTTGTTATTAGTTAGACTAACTTAGACTAGTAACATGAAAGAAAGTGTTGCAGTTTCTAATTTTCCCCAAAAGAGTTGCAGATAAAATAAAAAAATAAAAGTTACAGAATTTGATGGGTTTTTTATTCCATGCAACGTTGTACATAAATCAGTGTAGAATTTTAAGGGAAGTTTGTATTAACTTATTTAAGGTAGCTCCATACTCGTTAAATTATCTGAGGAAAGTTGAAAAACCGAACTGATTTCGACTTAATAGACTTAAATGTCATCAATTGTTAGAAAAAATACTATAGAAACATATACAACTCTGACGGATTTGAAGAGCCAAAATAAGATTTATTCATGTATTTCAAGAATGATATTTTAATCACGCTGGACAGTAGATATCAAATTGAGATATGTTAAAGCAATATAGGCTGTCGGCGACGGTATTTTAGCTATTAAGTCTAAAACTCGTTTAATACGTGAAAATATGCACAGCGAGAATTTTTGTCTTGCAAGACAATATTTCACTGACGTATTCAGAAATATGCAAGTGACCCTAGGTCAGACACTCGGACACTGGGGTACACATGCGTAGATAGTCGGAGGAGATGAAAAAAGATGTCGGAAAAACGTGGAGCGAAGTTAAAACTAACGGACTCCGCTAGGAAGAGGAATAAAAAGAAAGCAAATACCAGACTTAACAAAAACAAAATCTATATCGGAGATCAGTATGATCGATGGACGGAATTACGGACGAATTTGTGTTTGAAAACAAATGTCGAACTTGCAAAGATGCTACTTGATAAGTAAGTGTAAACATTGTTTATATATAATGTATATAAGCCCATTGTCTTCAAGATTGTTGCATGAAATATTTTTAATCACTTCAGTTCGTCATGTCCCCCATGTTTATTAACCCGATTTCAGTGATTGTTGCTGTAGATGAACATAGTAAACAAAAATATGCGTCAGTCATTCGGTAAACTTTGTGAGGTACGGAAGGGGAAATTTTATCGGGGGAAAATAGCCTACGTGCATTTCACTATTTTTTTTAGTTACAAAGATGTTCAAGGAAATGAGACCAGAGTAAGTAGTGAGGGTAGTAGTCTGAAGTCAGTATAGGGTCACCAATGACCTTGATACCTATAAATGAGGTCAAGGTCTGGTCATATGAGGTCAAGGTCAGGTCACCTGGGTCACTAGGTCAGGGTCATGTCAACTAAGGTCAGGTCACCTGGGTTACTAGGCCAGGGTCAAAGACAGGGTCATGTCAACTGAGGTCGAGTTCAGGTCACCTGCTAAGGTCAGGTCACCTTGAGGTTACCTTGATAAATGAGTTCAGGGTAAAGTCCGCCTGGATAACTTTTGAGGTCACTAACAGTCTGGAGTCATCCTGATAATTAGAACAGGCTTATGTCACCTTCAGAAGGTCACCTTGATATTTTCCTATATAGATATGTACGGTTTATACCACAATGTGTTTTAAAACAGCAATGGATGAATTTAAGAACTTTATATATACCAGAATGTACTACAAGTGAAAAATTGATGTAAGAGTAACTGAAGATTTTTCTCCTTCTGAAGGTACGTTTTATTTTTATCTAGATTTTACGCCAAGTCCAATAAGAGTTTATGATTATACGATGCTCCAGGAACATGAAACATTCTGGGCCGTGGTCAAAATCTGTCTTTGGTAATTACTTTCTTTGGAGAAACACACAGTCTTACATCTTTAAGCTGCTATTTTCAGTGTATGTTACTTCATAAGTCAGAAGTAATAAAAAAAATAACAAAATTAAAAAATTAAGACTGGAGTCTTTGTCGTGTCATAATCCAAGGACAATGGATCCATTAGAAATATGATTTATGACAAAAAATTCGTACTGTTTGTAATTATGTTTTAATAGTGACTCAATACATGCGTAAACAGAATTGTATATATGGTAAAACATCTCTAGACTTTAAGTACATAAAAAATAAAGGTCAATACCTTTTTGTTCATTTCACAAGCAATATTTACCAACAAGTTTCATACTTATATAAACACTTTTCGATCTCATATCCATACTTGCCGGTGAGATCTCCTGATTATTATTTCAAGCTGTTCTATATCCAGAAACATTCGTTTCTGGAGATCCATTTAAACTTCGAATAGTAATTTTATATGTTTCACTGTATAAAAATTGATAATTGTTTTTTTCATGTCGCAAGCGATTGGGCTTATCGAAGGGAAATAAACTTAGCCCGCTTCTTCTCTGGTTCATCTCCGCCATATTTATCGGTGATATAATTAACTATTATCTCACTTTGTTCCATGTCCTGCATTATTCTCTTCTGTAGAGCCTTTAAAACTTTAAATCTCCGCGTGGCAGTGACCCGTGGCTCTGTAAACCTCCGGTTAAGAGCTTCGTATTTCTTTGGACTCTTTCTCCTAAACAAATACAAAAAATATGTTAAAATTAATGTTATTTATCACATAGAATATATATTTATTCATTTATATACCTTATTGTTTATTTAGTCATATGTGTAAGGGAGAGAGAGAGAGTTAACAATATATATATTTATATGTATAGTCATATCAATTTAATTACCTGAAAGTCGTCAGGATAGAATCCTCAACGTTGGTAAATGGTGCAGAACTGGCGTGTGGCCAATTCTCATCCAGAGGCGGGGAGTATGTACAACTAGTGGTAGTGGTACTACTGGGGCTACTGGATGTGTATCTATTTAATATAAAAACAATGAAAAAAAATAATGCGTCAGAATTTTTCCAAGGATTTTGGTATTAGCTTACAAAATAATCATAAATATTTTTTTCAAATAGTGAATATCATTACCTTTTGAAAGGTATTTCTGTTTTCACTTCCCTGTCCTTTTTAATTTTTATTTCGCTAGCTGGTTGTGTATTGTTAAGCAGAGTTCTTAATCACTGTCGTGTATCCGCGCCGGTAGTGACGTGTTTGGATAAAGTGAAAATGGTGGTTCCGTTTGCTTCTTGATAAGTTTTCGTGTTATTTAAGGCTTACATTGTCTACTTTTACATGAAAAAGATCGTCAGATCTATTTAAAAGTGCATAAAATCTTTAAAGTTCTACGAAGTTTATGTTAAAATTATGTAAATAAGCAGTTCATGTCGATTAATTGTGAACAACGGAACAGGTTTGGATGACCTTGTTTTTCAAAATAGGAACGGTTTGGATACGCATCTGATACGGTTTGGATGTAATTAATTTGTGAGTGTAAACAGCTCCTTTAATTATCCCCTCGCGAAGGGGATATAGCATCGCTACTATGCGATATACATGCCCTCACTGAAAAGCATGCTTTCAATATAATGGATATCGTCATGTGATAGACATATGAAGTCACATTGTTTAAAAAAATAAACATACACGTTAAAGACTTGTGCATTTAAGCCAACAAAACTTAATATACCGTAATTTGAATTTCAATTTTACACACGCTCCAAATAACTTGCAATTGGCTTATAAAAATTGCATACATGGTGCTTTACAGATATGTTAAGTATATTGTATATTCTACTACAGTTATCGCCGAGATCAAAGAGATGCCGCGGACATTATTCTCCAATATACCACGAACGTCATCAGTAAATTATCAGATCAGATATACCTATTTGTCTCGCACTGATCATGAAAGTACAACTTCAAACCGTCAAAATTTTTAAAACCATGTCAATTTCACGTGTTAGTTCCAGTCAAAACGATGTGTATTGCCTCAACTGTTTATTTTTAAGAGATCAATGCAGCTGTTCCTAGGACCTCCCCACCACATTTTCACTGCGTGTTTTACATAAAATATTTAAAGTGTAGTAGTAATAATCGTATTAAATTGCCCTTATGAACATGATTCAAAGATATTTTATAAATAAGTGAAGAGTATTAAAAATCCAAACAAAAATCTGTCGTCTGCATGTGATTCCTTTGATCGATACACATGTAAACATTACTAACAAAACCGTTGGGGTTACACGGAACAGCCGTCAAAATGACCTAGATCGTCTCTCTATAGGAGAAACGATCTGTAGAAATACTGGGCTGTTAGTAGAATAGAAATAAAGTTCTTGTTATCGTGAATGTTGCAGGATAACCTCCTCGGTCTCGTAATGTTGTTTGAAATATAAAAGCCTCGGCTAACGCCTCGGCTTTTATATTTCAAAACAACATTTCTCGACCTCGGAGGTTATTCTGCAACATTCACGAAAACTCGTACTTTATTTCTTAAATCAATCCATCGATTTTAATTTCGAAAGATTTAGCCTTACCAAAATCTTTACCGACACAAAAAACATGTGTTTACGACAGTTTCAATTGTTATGCTTCTATATCGTTATCGGCTTTAAACGTGAAAACGTCAAAAAATCAGAAGAGATCAGTCAAATACCGAATTATACCAACTTTAAAAAGCTTAAAGTCTGTAAAATCATCTAATGATACAAATATTTTTTTTCTTTTAAAATTGAAACCATATAATATATCGATACACTGCACAGAACAAACCGTGATAACGTGGATATTTTTAATTATTGGTATCCTGATATGGGTTTCATGAAAATGAAAAAAAAAAATATTCTCTCTTATACAGAGTAACTTATCAAACATCATACTTGTCTATTTTTTTAAATTAACAACTGAAACGTTCCCAAACAACTTTTTAGTTTTGCAACAGCCTAACAACTGCGCTTTGGCAAATTTTTAACAATGAAATTTTAATCATTATACTTTCATGTTAAATACTAACGCGGGTTTTGTACTTTTTCTGCAGTAACGCCACCTTCATTTCCCGCATGAGTCACCAAAACCTCTTGATATACATAGATACATATTTATTGTTTTGATTTTCAGGTGAGAATTATGATTGAATAAAATTTAATGTACATATAAAATGGCGATGTTTACCTAGGTCTCGTCATCACTTGAATTTTTTGGACCAACTATTTCTAACAACAGAGTAAATATATGACTTGGCAGACATCTATGGTACTTTGTATTATATCAGTATAATCACTGGGAGTGAAATAATTGTAGAACTTTCTTTGTCTAGCGATTTACAGGCTTGGTATTGAATGTAAACGAGGCTCACTTTCATAATATTATTACCAAGCACGTTCTCCGTTCAACTTACTTCACGATTATAAATATCATATCAGAATAACTAAAAAACACATCATATAGTCGCTTGCCATAAAAGTAGTAGATAGTTGTCTGTTAAGGTGTTCATATGATATATTGCTTTTCAGGTTAACGTTAAAGGTGAAAAACTTTTCTTTTTTTTTTACATTTGATTGTGTTCCCCATGTTTCAACTCATATTGTCTTTATAATTTAAAATTAAAGAAAGTATTCTTTTGAAATCATAGTAAAAAAAAAGATTTGATATAACTATATTTACATTTTTCAATGTTTTTTCATTTGATAATATATAAATAGTGCCTGTTTGGGAGGGTAACAGTTGAAATTGACACCCCGAGAAAACCATTGTCAAACGACTCGAAGCGGAGGTTGACAATGGTTTTCGAGGGGTGTCAATTTCAACTGTTATCCTCCCAAACAGGCGCTATTTATTTTGTTATACTGAATGTCTTTATTTTTAAGAAAATTTTACTGCTTTTATATAGGAATAAAGTGAATTCTACATCGAACCGTACGCGCATAATTTTTGCGCATGTAACATTTTTTAATGTTACCCGCTGCTAAGTGCGTTGCTAACGCTGATGGAAATAGAAAATATTATTAACTGCGTCTTAACCAATCAGATTTCAGTATTTAACATGAAAGTATAACAACACTAAGTATCAATTTGTTCATATTCAGTCCAATAAAATCAAATGACGTTTGCTTATTAAAATATTTAAAAGTACAATTGCTGTGAATTAAGTTAATATAAGTAATAAGGAATCATTCTTTCGATATTGTGAAGTGTAATTTCGTTTCGAGCTTTATTGGGTTTGACCACGCCCCGACCAAAATAATCAACTCATGATATTCGATCAAAGAATGATTCCTTATTCGTTAAATAATCAATTTCTGATCAATTATACACTAAATATACCATTTTATCAGAGAAAAAACGTGCTTGTCTAAAGAAATAAACTTAGGCATCCAGTTTTAGTTCCAATCGAACATGTGGAAGTATTTTGGTTTCATAACGTTTATAAAAATGTCGGACAGGAAAGAAAAATTCATCGTCTATATATTAAGTTCTTTTCACCTGACTTAAAATACATCTTTTGCATGCTGTGTAATTTGAATGACCCACTATTTGTTTAAAAGATGTATCTTCGGTTGCACATCGATAAAATGCAAAGTGCTCTCATTATGTCTAAAATATCAAAAATCCTATAACTTTTGATTATTCAAACCGTACCATTTGCACAATTTATATTTTAGCATCCAAACCGGAATAATTTATTTATCCAAACCGTACTACTTCTTTAGCAGGTGCATGAAGTTATTGCTATATTTATACATATTAATGTATTAAAAAGACATCGGTTTGATTTTATTTGGTTAATGTAATGTTTTAAATTAATTTTGGCTGCTTCAGATTTTTAGTATGTGTTATAATATCTACGTAATCTAGAAATAGTTCTTGGTTTTAGCGTTAAAATGACACGTTAACGATTGATTTTTCTACAAATAAGTCGTTTTTATAAACGATGAACGAAAATAACGCACACTCTTTTCAACTGCAAAACCTTCAGAAAAATATGAATGACTATTACGATATTTTAATTAATATTTACCCCGTTGTTGATAGAAAAAAGGACACAACACTCATTGTTTTTGCAATGGATACGCCATTTTCACGTTATCCAAACATGTCACTACCGGCGCGGATACACGACAGTGTTAATACGGAAGTCTCCTCCGTCTTAGCTTCAGATTTGGGAGTTGGACTTTCAGGACAAGGAGGCCTTTTAAAGAAATTGACCAAATTAAATAACCTACCTTAATATATACAGATTTAAAATGCATATATCAACATTTGAGTCACGGACTTTTCTTAATTACGGAAATACAATGATGGCGTAATTATAAAACTTTTAAATTTATACTTATAAATCAATAATCATCGTAAAAATGAATAAACCCTTCTTTAAAATACCTTGAAGAGGGAGGAACTTGTTCATCGATCTGTTCCCAGAGATCATCAAAGTCTGTGGATGTTGCAAAATCACTGTATAATCAAAGAAAAAAAATGAAGAGAAATTTATCACGTGCGTTTGCAAGACCATTAAATCCTTAGAACCATGGAAATGACAGACGTTGCATTCAGTAAGTTTTGAATTAAAAATGAATAAATTTAAATAAATAAAATAATGGATTATTTAAATTACTATTGAAGTTGTTTCTTAAGCAACCCTTTTATTTAGACAAACCTTTGATATATGTTATCCTGGGAGGGACGGGTGTGGTGGTTTTGATTTTTTCGGTGATGATTGTTTGTGCGATCAAGAGAAGGTGTCTGAGGAGACGGGTGGACATCGAGATCGAGTCCCTGTCACCCGCCGAGTATGACGCAGTTGTCATGAGGGACTTTAAAAATGATTTACTTTTTTTAGTGATAAATCTGACGCTATGTGTGAGATGAAGAGTCCACGATGTACCTATTCAAGTTCGACACCCCACACCCCCACCGGTCATGCCAGCTCCTCAACCAAGACCACTCCGCCGTCAACAAGGCAGAGGCGCCCACCCAACAGACTGACTTATGACTTATCCAACCTCCTTTTGTAATGATAAACTTTTTAACATATTGACTTTTCTGAAATTCTTTCTGTATTTAATAAACGAAATATAAATCTTTGAATTATTTGTAATCTTTGAATTATTGTGTCAGTGGTTATTTTGTAAATGTTGAGTACATTGCTACAGACTGTTTCAACAGTTAATATAATTGAAAAAAACATGTTGAATTTGTTTTACATTTCAATTTTTGCAAAAATTGCATACATTTAATTTCCGGAGGATTTTCCTCCCTTGCAGCTCCTGTCTCAGAGCTTCCAAGCTCTCTTCAAGCTTCAGCACGAGCTGCTGAATGCTTTCTTCTGCGCTTGTATGAAAAAAGATAAATTACCTAATTACCCTGAACAAGTGTTTTACAGTTCCACACATTACATATCGTAAAATAAATGTGAATTTGCATATATACCGGTTTGAATTACAGTTTTGAGTCAACAATCATTACACAAAAGTAGTTTAGTAGTATAAATGCATAACAGATGTCACCACACAAGAGAATATATTTCTTAAATATACATTAAGTGAGTAACATGTAATTTCGCAAACAGTAGTTACGGATTAATAAAGCACATTCGATATATTTAGCAAGACCAAACAAGCAGATATGTGATCTGAGCCCAACAAGTGATGTAATTTAATTGGAGACTTATAATAATACTCGCTTAAATATATTTTTTCTTTTTTTATATTAGTTTGAACACAATGCTAAAAAATATACAGAAATTTTTATTTAAGATATGCAAGTCAGTGCCAAGCATTTGTATTTAATATCAATTATTATATCGAACAATTGTAAACAACCTTCAAATTTTTTTAACAAAACGTATCAATGCATTTGTCAATAGTTTATGGAGCATGAACAATAACTGTTTTTGTATTGATTCATTAAAAAATATTTTTTGCAGTCGTATATATTCATACGCCAGAGTTCAATAAAGTCTCGTTCAACCATCGGCTGTCTCCGTAAATCTCCGACAAGTAGAGAGTCATTCTATATTTAGAGGTCGCGCCATCAAGCTATCACGTGACCTGGTGTACACATTCTCTTGCTTGTTGGAGATTAACGGAGACAGCCGAGCGTCTGAGTAAAACAGACTAGAGTCTATTATTGCTCGGATCCATACAATGGTTTTGAATATTTCGATTAGTTATACATAGTTTGATGGAATCTATTCTATCTTTAATCATTACACAACACGATTCATACGAGGTTTTTCTCAAAATTCTTGTAAAAGTCGAGAATTCATATTATCAAAATGTGCATAATTTAAAGACAGATTACAAACTACTTGCCAAGCAAAGTAACATGTCGTTGATTTTAAAATGAATAATAATCGATAAAATCAACTCCCGTCAGTACTTCAGTACTTTGATTTCATCATTTATTCGCATCATATTTCTTCAAACATATACTAAATGAATTCTTTATAGAGATGATGTAAAACACACAACGGTATTAATTCATAAGTCATAAAAAACACCTAAAAATGGACATTGCCTGCTTAAAAATTTATACTTTAAATTCTACTGACTAAATTCTTAATAAAATGATCTTTTATGTCTAATGCAAGTTTCCTTCCACCTTTTCGCTCGGGTTCTTTTCTCATTTTGTTGTGACTAACAAAGACCAATCCTATCATTTTGAAGTTCTGGTTGAGAATAAATGAAGACGGACTAAACGATAAGTGAACGCACAGTAAGCGCAAGGTGAGCGTTTTGTGAACGGTGAGCGGGAGCGGAGCGGAGCGCACTCTAAAAGCACAAAAAATTGGGAAAGTGGAACGTGATCAACAACACACTGTAATCAACAACACAGAAGGCATTTAAATTGTTTTTAACACAAATCTTGTCAACACATGAATTTATTTACTTGAAATTACTTGAGACTAATTTGACCCTCACTTTGACCTCAACGGAGATTATTCGCTCTAAAATTATTTGATATTAAACTTCAAACTATATATCAATTATGTTCAATTGTTTCCTTAATTAACAGTCATGCATGGTTTTTATTAAAAGTACACATGTATTTAAACTTAACACATTTTATTATAACCAGGGCTTCGCTAAAAATATATGGATGGTAATCGTGTTTAAAATTAAGACAATCCGAATATGCAATCGTGTTGCTGTGTGAACTGAGTATGAATGTGTGCAATTCTGATCGTGTAACCTATAAAACTCGGGCATAAACACAAGTACGATTTGACTCGGTTCCTTCGCATGATGCACATTTCGCAGCTTTATTGTTTTCATTAGTTAATTTAACCTTCAACTTTGCACACATTTTATCCGTAGTTTCTGCATTTGAAACTTCATGCTCGACAATAGCACATCAGACGTGATACAAGTTGACAAATGTAAAGTCTACAAGTTTGTCGACTTTTGACATGCCCTTAAGCCTGTCTCACACAGAACACGGTTGGGCACACGGTTCCAATACGGTATACTCGGTTATACACGGGTTGACTGGTACAACCGTGCCTGGGGATGAGTTGGTACGATTTAGACTCGAATGTAGCACGAGTATGTACGAACAAAGCACGGATATACTCGGTCAAGCAAGGTTTGTCACGGTTTGAACACGATTTGCAAACGATTTTCATACGATTGTTGTACGGTTCCAAGTACGGTCTGTTACGGCCTAGTACAATTAAACACGACTTTAACTCGATTAACTGGACATTTACAGGGTTTACATACGGTCCCACCGACTTTTGTTAGAGTTATGCTCGAATTATCACACATTTGTGTATGTTTTGATATAAATTGACTCGTTTTGATGGCTTGGCTTCATAAATTTTAGAATTTTCAACATAGAAGTTCATTCCACGAGTGAGCTCAACCGTGTCAATATCGTATATAAATCGTATGGAATCGTGTGAAACTGTTCCCAAGTCCTACATCCAACACTCGGATTAACACTTGAATGTCACACGATCACCGTACGATTCATTCGAGTGTACTCACGACCAATACGGTTTCATACGATCGCCATACGACCAATACGGTTCAAGAACGAATTATACATGGTCAAGTACGACCAGACTCGGTCTCTACGTCTGTACAAAGCTTCATGTGCGGTTGTATATACGGTCTCCTACCGTCTCACGCGGTCTTGTACGATCGCTAATATGATCATACATAGACATGGCACTCGTGCCAGTTTTTTAAAAGTTTCAAAAATCATACACGGCTTTCACGGATTCACTCGAATGGCCCGAGTGTAAGTCGGATAAGGCCACGGTTGGTTCGGTTATATGTACGGTTTACACGGGTGGCCAACCGTATAAGCCGTGTGTTCTGTGTGAGGCAGGCTTAATTACATGGCATTTGCCTTGCTGTGGGGAAAAGGCATGCCGTAATCGCCAGAATGGACGAAAAATATATATGATATTCAGCTAAACTGTTGCACTAAGTTATTAATGAAAGACACTTTTTCTATTCAAAATACCGGCATTATTATTAGAAAATATTTGAGGTATAATTAAAACTGAACCAAACAAGAAGAGGTTCATGTATATAAAATTCGTTTCTGATGTGACGAATGCGCTGATTTCTGTAATATATTTGCTGGTTTTTTTAGGTCAATACGATGATTTGCTATCCGAGAAGTACGAGCCGGGAATAAGATGAATATTGTGCTTCTCGGGTAGCTAAATCATCGTATTTATCGAAAAAAACCCATCAATAATTATTTTTTATATAATTCATCGATGAATTGATACAGACTTATAATAATGGATTGTTATCAAGCAAAGATTAAGTTTAAAGCCATAGCCGAACAAATTGAGAAACGCGATGTTTCATTGGACTATCTTTCTTTAGTCCAATGTACAGAAAATCAAATGTTATATTGACCTCCTAGATTACGTGCAGGTGAATTAACGTTCTGTTTTTTCAAGATAGTTGGATATGAGCCAATCAGAAAGCTAGGAATTAATCAATTTCATATCAAAAGTTAATGCGTACTCTTTTCTAGAAATGAGACGGATCAAGAGGTTTCATAAAGGGGAGAAATTATTTTTATCGGCGTGGGGTTCGGAGACCGTCGTGAGGTCCATCGTAGCTCGATTGCTTCTATTGTGTTCTAAGATGAAACCGGTTTTCCGGTGAAAACAGTGAAAATGGCGGGCGGGGGAGTGGCTGCCATAAAGGTACCCTTATTGTATCGATAACTCCTAGTACAGGATAACTCCTCGTACAGGATAACTCCTCGTACAGGATAACTCCTCGTACTCGTACAGTTTTTTTAAGATAGGAAGTTGTTCTTTTGCAGATCAATTAAACATATATCAGAGGAATGCAAATTGCTAGGATTATGAAAAAATATCAGCTGTTGAACTTGGTCATTTTTGGCAAAAACATTGCATATACAGTACCCCATTTTTCTGGATAGGTAGTTTGTATCAATTCAGGATGGTCAAATGGATTATGGATACTGTTCACATAAAAAAAAAAAACCCGGTATTCTGTCACATTGACAGCTTTTCTCTTGTTATTTTTGTTATATTTCTGAATTAGTTAGAACTAAACGACTTGCAAAGACTTGGTAATTTTTCTGGGAAAACGTAATGTATAACTATACATGTATTTATACTTTTTACCTCACCTGAGCTGAAAGCTCAGGTGAGCTATTCTGATCACATTTTGTCCGTCATCCGTCTGTCCGTCCGTCTGTCTGTCCTTCTGTAAACCTTTTACATTTTGAACTTCTTCTCTAAAACTGCTAATCCAATTTCAACCAAATTTGGCACAAAGCATCCTTATGGGAGGGCGAATATAAATTGTTGAAATAAAAGTCCGATCTGTATTCAAAGCGGAGAAAATCTTGAAACTGTAGAAAAAGGGGGGTGCATTTTTAAAAATCTTCTTCTCAAGAACTACCGAGTTCAATTAAACGCATCTTCGCCAGCCAAGGGTTTTCGGTCCACTTTGCTCCCAATAAACCCTTGGCGGATTTCATTACGAAAACTCGGTGACAAGCTCCGTTTTATGATTGGCTGCAGCTGCGAATAGCTGATCCAATCGCAGTGCTTGTAAATATAAACTTTAAAAGAACTTTGGTAAAACGTAAAAACATTCGGTGCTTTTAACAAGTTGAGGCACAAGTTCTCGAGTACAGTGCCTCCCCAACGATGGTCTAACCAGATCGCTTTAAAAACCTATATATTTTACTGGGATTATACATAGTTCTGCAAACTTGTCAAGGCTCGCGTAAATGCATGGGAAGTAAACATGGCGAATGTGTAGAAGTTGTCTATCCTGTTAGTATATTCGTTCCTGCTTATGGTTATTGCTTTTAAAGGTTCAATGAGCTCTGTTTTATTTTATTTGTTTGGTTCACATTATTCACGACAACGATACCTGGTTTTATGGCATAAAAGCTTTCATATAAATCGGCGACTTTTTCACTCCCGGTAGAGATCCTTACAAAACACTATGAATAAAACATTCCGTGCTTTCCCATGGTTATAACTTAATTCGTATTTAATAGCATCGTTAATTATGTTCCGATATTCGGTAGTCAACATGTTTTCAAGTTGTATTAATGCCGTAGTGATTAATAAACCCGTTGTTTAATTCGATTAAAATGTAAATATGCAAGGGACGCAACTCAAGTTGCTCGCTAGATAGCGCCATCACATCACCGAGTTTTCGTAATGAAATCCGCCAAGGGTTTATGGGGAGCAAAGTGGACCGAAAACCCTTGGCTAGCGAAGATGAATTAAACGTAGTTTAGCATAAATTATCCTTATGGGAAGGAAAATATAAATTGCAAAAATTAAGTGCTAATTCTGTTTCAAATCCGAGTTATTACGAAAATAATAATAAAGGGAAGGCGTGTTTCAATCAATTTAATAGCTTCGGGCTCGGCATACGGTAAAATGGGTAGGCAAGACTTGGCCTGAGCAAAACAAAAGACAGGCAGGTATTAATCTGCCAATCTCATTTAAATTTCGGGATATTTGATGGACCAGTATATTTGTATTCGCTGTAAATATTGCTGCAAAGTAATGCGTATTTGGAATTGACGATTGCCGATCTGCCCCGGCTTTTATTTTGCCACGGCCCGGGTTTGCATACCCATTTTACCAAGATTCGTATTCCATTCTTATAAAACGAGGTTCTTTGTTTAAAGCAGCCATGACATTATACGAAAAAGGGTCGATCTGACTATGATGAATTTGCTTGCTATGCAACCGCTCGCGTATGAAGGGAAATTTTTGAAACATGCAAAAATATATTGGTGTCGATTTTGTGAAGTAAATTAAGGCTTAATATTTCAATGCGTTGACAGTTTTCACACATGACGTTGGTGTTAGCTTGTTCTGATTTTCGTTTCGTTTTCATTATTTATGCTTTTTAACCTGGGAACTATCGTCTGTATTTCGTGATTTTTACGTATCAAATCAAACAGAGACTTCGGTAAATCAAACAGTTAACTGTTTACCTGCGCAAATTAAGCAAAATCTGATGTAGGGGTACTGAAATACAATTCATTCTATCGGTAATTCGGCATTATCTTTTGCGTAATGGTAGATTAATGCAATAGGTTTTGTTGAGATGCTCGGCATTTTCTCGAGTTTATTCAGTTTAAATAGAGTTTGATATCGCTGACGGAAATATGTAAGCATACACATGTATATATATGATTCATTTCGAAAAAATAAATTGTGTTCTTTATTTGTTATACATGTAGTGCATGTTTCTTGTGTTTAATTGTTACCCTACTGGCGTGCGACCAGTTCTCACCGAGTACCATAGTTAGGATAGAATAGATTCCAAAAAGGTAAAAAAAATTGTCAATATTTATTACGAAAATTTTCAAAATCTGTTCTTCCAGAAACAAACTTATTGAATTGTAAACTTAACCCTTTTAGCTCACCTGAGGGTGGGGCCACAATGGGGGGTCGAAGTTTAACAATTGAATATATAGAGTAAATCTTTAAAAATCTTCCTCTCAGAAACTAATCGGCCAGGAAAGCTGACACTTGTGTGGATGCATCCTCAGGTAGTGTAGATTCAAAGTTGTGAAAATCATGACCCCCGGGGGTAGGGTGGGGCCACAATGGGGGGGTCGAAGTTTAACATATGAGTATAAAAAGTAAATCTTTAAAAATCTTTTTCTCAGAAACTAATCGGTCAGGAAAGCTGCGACTTGTGTGGAAGCATCCTCAGGTAGTGTGGATTCAAAGTTCTGAAAATCATGACCCCCGGGGGTAGGGTGGGGCCACAATTGGGGATCACAGTTTTACATAGGAATATATACAGTAAATCTTTAAAAATCTTCTCAGAAACTAATCGGCCAGGAAAGCTGACACTTGTGTGGATGCATCCTCAGGTAGTGTAGATTCAAAGTTCTGAAAATCATGACCCCTGGGGGTAGGGTGGGGCCACAATGGGGGATCAAAGTTTTACATAGGAATATATACAGTAAATCTTTAAAAATCTTCTTTTCAGAAACTAATCAGCCAGGAAAGCTGAAACTTGTGTGAAAGCATCCTCAGGTAGTGTAGATTCAAAGTTGTGAAAATAATGATCCCCAGGGGTAGGGTGGGGCCACAATGGGGGGGGGGGCAAAGTTTAACAAAGGAATATATAGGGTAAATGTTTAAAAATCTTCTCAGAAACTAATCAGCCAGATGATTCTTTATAATTGTTAAGACTTTGGCCCCAGGACAATTCTTTGGCCTCACGAGAAGGTTCAGAGTTTGATGTACGTTTATATCACATATATAAACTATTGTAAGGGATCTTTTTGAGAACTGCAATACTCAACATATGATATGACTATAAAATCATCCTGTTAGAAAAGGGACTAATGATTATAAACATAAGAATATCCAGGGGAAAATGGATTTTATTTATACAGGATCTACATGTATTATCTCCATTGAGCTGATTTTATCATACATATTGTTCCTCAGGTGAGCGATGTGGCCCATGGGCCTCTTGTTTAAATATCAAAATGATTTTGTTGTGCAAGTGAAAGATAGATAATAAAACAGCCTAAAAATGTAATAAAAAAGTTTTATAATAGTTAATTAAAGCACAAAGTTTTGTTAAAAATTGAAAGGTTTTGAAGAAAACGTAAGGGTATACTACTACTAGCATGTTTAGGTTTTTTGTTAATAATGATTTTTTTCTTTGGAAATTTGTTTTCCAAAAACATAGAACGAGGTGGGTCAGATGAATTGATCGTATATGAACTGGGAGAGTTTTAATTATAAAATATATAAAGATATATACTGTATTGACGATATTTTACAACATTAAGTAGCTGCTTTATGGTAAACAGTACACGTTCACAAGTGGCTGTAAAGTTGTATTATAATAGCTCTCCGGAAATTTTTTGTTAAACAACTTCATTAAGTGAGTCTGTATTGAACCGACATTCAGGACATCATACTCTTATCCCGTAATAATTGCTTGAAATAAAAAAAAAATGCCAATTTTCACCAGCATGAAAATCTTTTTCCCTATGTATTGCCGACATTGCAAAATGAAACATTTTAAAAAATAATTCATACACATTTTAATTTCATGACAGTTAACCTTAACTTTTGAAGGGGGAGGGATTTGCTTTTTATTTCTTTTATTAATCAAAATCTCAAAAACAATGTCTTTAAATATTTTGTTTTTCTTATCGATTACTTTCCAACTAAGTTATTTAATTGACTAGCTGGCCGACTCTGTGTAATGTTTCGCGGGGTAGGTGTCTTGTCCCAACTTTGTGGTAGGGATTAGAAGCTTTTGGAGATATTTTCTTAATTCAACCTAGCTCTAGACTTTAACAATTTGTTGCATGTTTTTATATCTATATACATGTATATTCAAACAAAGTCATTATATGTAGTTTTTTTCCTGTTTTTAGAAGATATCTGAGGCCGATCTAATTCTTCACTCCTATCTTTTAACATTTTCTTGTTAAAATGTACATCAAGCTCATAAGATATTTTTCCGAAAAATTATACTTCCCAAGAAAGGTTGTTATCCAGAGATAATACCATTATAGGCCTACCTAATATATATATTTTTTATTTATTCCGTCCCCATTCCGGCCGTTACGGCATGCCTTTACCTGCAGCTAGCTTTTCTATCGTTAACGTCACTGTTTCCAAATATGGTCATGTCAATATTCGACAAACTTGTAGACTTTACATTTGCTGATTTGTAACATATCAGCCGTGCTATTTCTAAAAACTGATATACAAATGCAGAGACTATAGATAGAAAGTGTGTATTATAGTGGCAGGTTACATGTAAATAACAGACAGAATTTTACAGCTGCAATTAAGCATCTGTATGAAAAATTAGATTGAAGGCATGCGGGGTCAACTCTAAGTGTTTATTTCTTTTTTTTTTATAGGTGACACGATCAAAATAACACTCATTCATACTCAGGCTCACACGCCAACATGATTGCATATTCGGATTCACAAGTTTACATGTCTGGATATTTGAACACGATTACCCTTCATTATAAAAGACAGATTCATAAATTTTTCACTCTAATGCCAGTAAATTTTAGAATAGATGTTGACATAGTTTGGATGCAAAATAATTTTGCATGTGTATTTTAATTATGTCTTAAGTCATATTTAATATGAAGTCATTTAAGAAAGACTCTATAGTCTATAGCTTAATATTTACAGAGAAATGAAATGAAACAAAATTTTGCAGATCGGCTTCATTCTTGATTAACAAACTGTTTTTTCGTTACGTAATCACTAGACATAGCATAGGCACTTTTCTCTGTATTATTGTCGATAGTTCTACCGACCTTCGCATTAGTTAAACTTGCCGAACAGGCGTCATCTTACTATTTAATATATGGGCCCATTGCGGCAGTAAATGGCTGAAATATTACATTTACAGTTTAGTTTAATAACTTAAGGTAGCTCCATACTCGTAAAATTCTCTGAGGAAAGTTGAAAAACCGAACTGATTTCGACTTAATAGACTTAAATGTTAAATTGTTAGAAAAAATATACATGTCACCACACTTTTTGAGATGCCAGATAAACATAAACTAGAGCATATTTTAGCATTAGAAAAATGTAATTTATTTTGGTTAAAAGTAAAATCTTGTAGGCAGAAATTTGTTTTTCTTGTTTAATTTTAATGTCAACTTTATCAGAAAACTTAAGTTACAAAAATATTTTAAAATTAATCGTTGAAATAAGAAAAACTAGAACATTTAGACATACAACTGAGAGAAAAGTCAGAAAAAGAGTTATTTCCCTTTTGCATAGATAAAATATATAAAAATTTGGAAATTTAGTATAAAATTAAGTGCGAAAATATCTTGAACCTACCAATAATTCTAATTACATCCATGTGATTATATTCACATAAAATAAATAAAACTATCTTGCACAATTTTTAAAGAATTCAAAGTTTTACAAAAAAGTGTGACGTCACAGAACACTGGATCTACTTTAATAACAACTATCACAGCTATTTCTCTATTGTAGTGAATGGTATCCTCATATTTTTATCACGCAAATATTAATTATTCATTGTAATTTCGTTGACAGTTCTGCAGAACATCGCATTAGGTAAACCTACCGCACAGTCATCAACAAAACTTGACTATAACGCCGCGTATGCAGTGGATGGCAACAGAGGAACAGATGTTGGTGTAGACAAGTGTACAATCACTGGGGATGGCGACACCAATCCCTGGTGGAGGGTGGATCTACAGGCTGTGTATAACATCACATCTGTCAGAATACTCAACAGAGGAATAGATATATACGGAACAGGTAGGTGTAAAAAGTAACAACATTGCTTACAAGTTTAGACTGTGCTTTTTATGTCCATACCTTATATGTATAACATCACAACTGTCAGAATACTTAACAAAGGAATAGACGGGTAAGCGTATTTAACAACAACATTAAAAAATTGAAATATAGCAAACGTTGAGGAACCTGTTGCTAAAATTCTGGTTAATTATTTCATAGCTTTGATCGAATGAAGCCCCCCAAAATACTGAAATATAATAGCGTCAATTCTAGGTTATTCCGACGATGTTCATAGAAAACATTACATATAATATCTAAAATATTAATATTTTTTAGAGACGTTTTCCGTGACCTTAACCCTTGACTTAAGCAACCCAGTTCAAGCATTTTGTTTTACTTAGAAACTTGACGTAAAGCACCGCAGAGAATATGATTGAGTGATTACTATAGGGCAAATGCATAGTGGAGCATCAATTAAACTGCTAATAGTAACAAAAGTCTACTTCACAATTAACGTTTTCCCTAGTCATCACGATATAGTTATAAATAACACGTGATGTGAATCATTTACAACAATAATGAGATATTTACATCCACCACGTATGATCCCCTCTCCTTCTTACGAAAACTTATAGTAAATTCATAGCTCTATAGAAACAACAATACTGAAATTTACACGCCCCGTTCATCGATTGCTATAAACCTACATGTACGGCAGCCTACGTAATACCATGGACTGTTCAAAACAATCATGATGCTTTCAGACTCAAATTCCAATAGGAGGCGATCTGGCTGTTACTTTAAGCTAACGTACTGATGTACATAATGTACATAACAGCACTTAGTGGATTTTACCAACTTTTTACAATCAATTCATTAATTGATTAAAAGATAGATGTAAATATGTATGTCATAATATACAATCTCTTTTTGAGATTCATGCGAGTTGTTAAAGGGCTATTATCAACAATTTTTGTATTTTATTTTAATAAGATAAATTGATAAAACGTTGTCTGGAAATAAAATACCACCAAAAATCTCTGTTGAAATATTCATAATTAAAACACACGAAGCGTTCAAAATTTAACTTTCGTGATATGCATATTCAAAAAGCAACTTTCTACGCGCCATTGCATGTGACGTCATAGAAGCAATTCAGCGAGAAGGCGAGGGGAGACTGCAGACAGTGATTAGATCATCAGATAAGATAATTAGCCACACGCCGTTATACAGTTGACCCGTTATCGGATTAATAGCCCCCATGCCTTTCTGTGCTGCCTTTGGCTGTGCTAGTGTGCATAAAAAAGGATGTGGGGTGAGCTTTTTCAGCTTCCCCAAAGATTCGGCGAGAAGGAAAAGATGGACGATATACTGTCGACGAGATAAGTTTGCGCCAGAAAACCACAGTCGTTTGTGCTCCAAACATTTTTCTACGGACCAACTAGAAAGAGACCCCAATGTATTAGAGCGACTTGGATACGTAAATGCCAGAATTAAACTGAAAGGGGATGCAATTCCCGACGTGCCCCTTCGTGTACAAGCTGCGCCTCTCGTCCTACCACCAAAGACTCGAGGAGCATTTGCTAAACGCAACAAGCCTTATGTAAGCCTCTCTTTTATATCTTTTAATTTAAAAGTATATTAACATATTCATTCTGAAAAATCCAATTTAAAAACGTAATGTATGATTACTTATACTCAGCAAACAGGCAAATGGTGACATTTTAAAGTCGGCCATTTTCTCTTGTTATTACATATAAACTTCATTTTATCAAGCGAACTGGAACTCAAACGCGATTCTGGAATTGTTTTATAAATGATATAAATGACAATAAAATGATTATTACAAATAAAAATATAAATATTATATAGAGTACTCTCTCTCTCTCTCTCTCTCTCTCTCTCTCTCTCGAGAGAGAGAGAGAGAGAGAGAGAGAGAGAGAGAGAGGGGTTATTGATGTCTGACAAATTATATTTTTCGAGATCCTTTCATGTTTTATTGTCATATAAGTTGCCCACCCCCTTTAAAAAATAATGTTACATACATGTACACTGTGGAATTTCTAAACAAAGTTAAAATGATATATATTTATTTTGTAGCTTTTACATGAAGCACTGCAGGAGGTGGAATTGAGAAATGGAAATGATGCAACACCAGTGACTATCCATCATGATGGAGAAGCACCACCAAATTCTGAGCCTAAGACTGCAGTTGAAGTTCCAGAACCTGAAGACCCCCCAGTCAGTTCCAGTCAGACATGTACCACCCTTACAAAGAAATGCCAGGCTTCCATAACTGTCCCTCAAAGAACCCGAAGGATTCAGGTTTCAATGACAGATAAAAACTGTATAACAGTGTCGAAGGGTGTGCAGTGCTCAAGTTTATTTGATGGAGTGTCACTCAGGGAAGCTGCTGGATTGGTCCCATTAGCAGAGCCCAAACAGGAAGCTAACCAATTCATCTTGGATGAGGATACCCAGAGTGATGTTGAAGAAGATGAAGACCAGGCTGACTCAGACTATGATCCCTTTGAAGAGGAGGACGAAGAAAGCGATGAAGAAGATCAGGTCTATGAAAACGGGATCCCTCTACGCACTGCTGTTCATCCAGAGGAAGAGCGGCAGTTCCTGGTTGCCGAGTCCTGTCTGGCCAAGCTTCTTGAGAAATGTGGGATTTGTGGCAGTCCATGCATGTCATCATTGAACTTTACAAGGGGAACTATGGTAGGGACAAGATCACAATGCACCTGTGGACATGTTTGTGAGTGGGAGAGCCAACAGTGTTTGAATGGGATGCCATGGTCTAACATTTTTGTTGCTGGAGCCATTG
This sequence comes from Magallana gigas, assembly GCF_902806645.1. Taxonomy (NCBI): domain Eukaryota; kingdom Metazoa; phylum Mollusca; class Bivalvia; order Ostreida; family Ostreidae; genus Magallana; species Magallana gigas. The sequence goes on along the minus strand of NW_022994841.1, from coordinate 303,738 downwards.
TGTTCAGTGGGTCAAATGCCGCAAAGTGTCTTCGACTGTTCCAGCACCTGAAACTGCAGATGATGTCAACCTCAACATTTAGTAGGATCCAATCTGCATATGTCATTCCATCTTGTATCTTTACATGGGATTACCATTTGGAAACCCTGCTTCAAGAATACCAAGGTCAAAGGTTAACATTAGGTGGTGATGCAAGATGTGATTCCCCTGGTTATTCAGCAAAATATGGATCCTACACTTTGATGGATTTGGAGACGGGGAAAATTTTGGATTTTCAGTTAGTTCAGGTATATTCATGTTTTCGAATGTTCAAATGTTTTAGATTTAACTTTTAATTTAAAACTTTAATACTTCATTGAAAAGTATTGTAAAAATTGTAAAAAAACAAAACAAAACCTTTTTCCTACATGTAAATATATCAATGAACAAAAGCAAAAATATAAGACTTTTTACACAAATTTTAGAGTAATGAAGTCAAAAGCTCTGTACACATGGAGTTGGAGGGTCTGAAGAGGGGAATTCAGCAACTTGTAGATGCAGGCCTCCAGATTGACAACATCATTACCGACAGGCACGGTATGGTCAGAAAATTCATGCGCACAGAACATCCAGACAAACGCCATTACTTTGATGTTTGGCATGTAGCTAAAGGTAGGTACAGTTTTAGATCTATCTATGAATAATGTGCAAAAAAAGTTATGTGGTATTAAATAAGATATCTAGTCTAAGATACAATATTTGTAAGTGATAATTTAAAATATTTATTAAATATTTTATTTTTATCTAGGTATTTCAAAGAAGTTGGAGGCTGCTTCTAAGAAAAGGGACTGTGCAGACATCCGCCCCTGGATTAAAAGCTCGGTCAACCATTGCTATTGGGTTGCAGCTTCTTGTGGTGAAGATGGGTACTTGAAGGAGCAGAAGTGGTCTTCGCTTACGGAACATGTCACCAACAAGCATGAACACTGTGAGCACGGAGTGTTGGAGGAGGACAGGTTATGGATCAAAGAAGGTAATTTTAGATACTGATGATAAATAAATGTATATACAGTATTTTTCAGATAATAGTTCAAAATTTATATTTCTCTTATTTATCTCATTTATGGCAGGTTCTAGAGCTCATAAGCTGTTCCGTGATGTTGTCGATAGTAACTATCTGATGCGAGATATACCAAAGCTGTCCCCACTACATCAGACCTATGGATTGGAAGTTTACCACAGTGTGGTAAATAGTTTTGCTCCCAAGAACACCCACTTCTTTTATCCAGCTATGATGGCTAGGTAAGATTATTCAGCAAGTAAACTATTATATCAAGTGTCTCTGAAAAACAATTAAATTCAACATATCTTACTCGAACTATTTTATTTCAGGTTGTGTGTAGCAGCACTTCACTTTAATGAAAATGGAAGTCGCCATCAAGCCATGACCAGAGCTGGGGCTGCTAAGTGGCAGATTTGTTATCCAAAGGACAAAAGAGGTGACCATCCTGTTGCAAAACCCATTAAGACACCCATCACTTATGGTAATTATTATTTATTAAACAAATATCATATTACTAAAGTGTATTCTATGCTTATTTTAAAATGCATTACACAAAAGACTATAACAGTTCTTATGTATACATGTGAAATTTTAAACAAGTCACTGTAATTCTTATGTTGTTGTAGAATACATCGACATCTTGCGCATCAATCTTGTTGAACGGAGGAGGCAGTTCCCTTCATACCAGACCGCAGGCCAGGATGCAGATAGACTCCTGGGGTACCAACCACCATCGTTGACCTCAAAATGGGAGCCGTATAACAAAGACCAACTCGTTGCAACACGACGGAGCAGGTTTGCACGACAGTGATCAAGTTGGTCGGGGATACCGAAAGCCAGTGTACTGCTCAGAGGGAAAGACACTGCGGATTTTGGTTACAACACAGGCTGGGATAATTTTGCGGTTTCCTCTTCCCAGGCGATGCCAGATCCAGAGAACAAAGCGTCTGTAGGCAATGTGTCTATAAACCCTGAAAGAAAGAGTTGTTATTGAATTATTCATCATATTCTGATGTTAATAGCATTTTGTTTTTGTTAAATATGTGAATGATGTGATAACTTTGATGCAGTATTGGTACATCACATTTGTAGATGTTTTGTTTGATCTCATTATAAAAATTGAAAAAATAAATGAATATCTTACAAAAGAAAATAAATGAATGTCTGAAACTCTTACTCATTAATTGGCTCATTGTCATCAAGTGGACCCTCAGACTGGATGTACATGTACATGCTGACTTCTAACACACGGATATTCAGACAGTTGTCAATGAAGGTCTGGTGTTGTGTGATGCACTCAATTTGACTACTTGCTCTGATCTCATCTATGAGGGGAATTTCTGCACAACAGATGCATTCTGGTACAGTGGTCATTGTCTCGCAGAGTCCACATTCACACCTTCAAAATTGTCATACAAATTAGTATTAACTGAAATCAAATTTGCATTGCACAAGTGACAAGTCAATAAACTTATCTATTTTTTATATACGTTATATTTACAAATGAACATGTACATGTAGGCCTATGTGTATATAAGCAAAGCCGCCTAAATTACCGGTATGCCATGTACATGTAATGACAACGGAGATACATCTTGAAATACTTTTGAATAGTTTTTGCTTTTATTTAAAAACATATAAATTCTAAGCTGATATAAATGCCGAAATTCCTCGAAAACCCACAACTAAATATCTTTGGTTTTTTACGCCAATAAAAAACATTATACCCCAATTTGTAACCACATAATTGAGTATTGAATATAAACTCAATAAATAACCAATAAAATGACTCTATCTATCTTTTTTAAGTATAACAACTGACCATATAGTGTTTAAAAGTCGACTTTCATCATCGCCATTGGAAGTACTTGTTTCGCTGTTCTCTTCCGAATTTTCCGTAGGTTCGGCTCTCGCTGGCGGTTCGAACATATACGGCTGAATTTCTACCCTCAAAGGAATGTCGTCAATGTCATGAAACTCGTTTTCCATGTTTAATCAAAGAAATAAATCACGTAAAGTTTACGAAGTCACATCTATCACTAGTATCAGCAGTCAGAGCTATTGCTTCTATGACGTCACGGCACCACGTGACACCCTATCTAATTAACTGGAGATTTCGATCGTCGGAGCTTTGAAATGAATCGTCTAGTTAATTAATTTGGGCCCTAATTTCGCATTTTTAGGGCCAATCATTAATGTTTACATAATAAGGAACATATATTGGTTTTTTTCTGAAAAGATTAAAAATCTTGATAATAGCCCTTTAAGGTAGCCATCATTGCAGAAAAAAAAAACTTAACCCGCTAAAGAAAATGAATTAGCATACTTATTCCTGCCACATCCTACAATTAAGGTGCTTAACATATACTAACTTTCAACAAATGTATTTGTCAATATTAGGTACATTCATTGTAATTATGACCCGTAACAATTTTAGAATCGCCAAAGCAAGATCTCGTCAAACTTTAATCATTCTTATTGATCACATTTTTCATGAAAAATCATCACAGAAAATTTCAACCTTTTCTTTTTTACGTTATAAACAAAATAATCATATTTTGATTAATGTTTAGCCTTTTTGGATGAGTCAGTCATGCAAATTATGAAAATTAAAACAAGTACAGGGAAGTGTTATTTAGGGGAAACACTTCGGTTAGGCTTTTCCTGTGTTATATTTATATATAAATAAATTGTGCATACTTTTCTGACCATTAGGCCTATAAGACAAAAGATAACAGCATCTAGTTTACACCTGTTAATTGACTTTTATTTAGATTTGTCATTCAAACTTCAGGACGGTACTGTCACTGTAGGGCTGACAGAATGGGATGTCAACATTTCCTGTGGTTTCTTTGCTGGTCCCGGTACCGCGTCACAGCTGGTCGTCATCGACTGTCCGACATTACCACAGGGAAGATTCGTTAAGATCTCCAAGATAACTGAACATCTCACTCTTTGTGAAGTTGATGTGTTTGGCGTCCCTGTCTAATATTTCTTAAAGCGGATGACTAAGCTGAATTGTTGCCGACTTCAGATACATGTATATGTTTGCGCATCCTGAAGAAATATGATCTGCTCCTATCTAATGTGACTTTTCAAATCGCTTCAAGTTAAAATTCTACAGCTGTTGCCCTACTTATACCTTAATATGTTTTTGCTTTTAAGATTTGTCTGACTTATTTATAATGCAACTTACATTGGATGTAACTGTGAAGCTAGTTAATGTACCTTTATATTTAATTCAACGTTTTTTAAATAACTTTGATCAGTACCTATTGGTTTTATTTCTGTTTAATTACTGTGGTGTCAATAAATTACATTTATGGTATATTTTGTTTTCTTTTAATAGAACATTAATTAGGGCATGGTAATTATTTACACAACAAAATAATAATAGTATTATATAGGCGCAAATATATAATTATTTTCTAATGGAGTCTTTTAGATTTGAAATCATTGAATGCATTTTGAAACCAGAATTTATTTTGATTGCCCTGTGCAGATAATATAACATTTAAAATTGTGTAAACTAAAAATATACACAATTTTGAATTCGGTACAACCCGTCGCTAACCTGAAGCTTTTTAAAGCTAAACACCGTTAGTAAACAGGCACTGTCCGCCATATTTCTTTTTCATCACTGTTGTCCCTACAACCCCTGTACTGTTTTATGCTTTATTTTAGCACAAACCTCTCTGAAGAGAGTAAAAAAATACAAATAAGATAACACACATTTAGACAAAATCAATACACAATTTCACAATAAAATACTGACAATATTGACTAGTCTTTTTAAAGCTGTAGTTAGGAATCGTTAACAGACTTTTAGGATAAAAACAATGACAAATTACTCTAAACCATTTGCTGCGTTTATACATAAAAATGACTGAAATTGTCCGCCATATTTACGATGACCCAGTTACACATATAGCTGATAGAAATGCCGAAATATGCAAAATATACAGAATGTTTACAAACTACACACAGCGTACATAATATTTAAAGAGTATTCGATCATTTAATACACAAAAAGAAGACATGGCAACAGAACTTACTCCATGAGGGGACAAAACACGCCAACTGTAAAAATAACGTTGTGCGGATAGACTGGGCGGAAACAAACAAATAAAAACTAAAACTAGACACGATCTCGTTGCAAGCAACGAGGAGGTCTTCCGTGCGATATTTTGAAGGTTATATGGCCTTGACTTTGATATTTGAACCTTTATCTCCTTATTGGGGCAACAAAAAAAATTGATGGTTGAATTTTGTGAGGAACATCATTCTCAGCATTTTATTCTATATTGATTTTAAAAATGATCCTTTTAAAAATATTTGTTCTGTTTGAGGTATGTTATCAAAGTTTTGTACATGTACTTCTGTCCCCTTAAAACCCATTAAAAACCCCTTAATACGGCACACATGATAAAATAATTATAATATATTGTTAAATAAATGCGAGATGAACATAACTGCTTCCTAAACATATAACAAAATATTTTTCAGTATAGTGCTATGGAAGAAAGACTTTAGAGCCCTTTCGGCCCCTAAAAATTAAAAAGATAGGTCTTTTAATATTAAACATATTTAGTTCAACAAGTGTTTAGAAATTTTAGAAATTCTTTGCCGTTTTTGAGCTATCAGGGATATGACGTTTTAGGGGCCGACCCCTAATCTTCTTATTGGGGCCAGATAACGGAACTTTATGATTGAATATTGTTTATAACATCATTCTAAGCATCTTTTATTATATATTGCTTTTCCAAATTTTTGTCCTTTTTGAGATATAATTGATCGAAGTTTTGGACTTCTGGCCCCTTAAAACCCCTAATTACGTAACGCATAATAACATTTTTATAATGTATAGTTTTATTAGTGAAAGATGAACATTTTTGCTTCTTAAACATATTACAAAATATTTCTCAGTAAAGTGCCATGGAATAAATACTTTAGAGCCCTTTTGGTCCCTAATTTGAGGGGCCAGCCCCTTTTTTCTTGATGTCAAACAAAAGATCTTGTAAATTAAAATCTTTTTTGTTCTACATGTCTTAACAAAATATTTGCGAGAAAAGAGATGAATAAAGAAAACAAGCAAAATTACAACGCTTTTTTATCTCAATTTTCGAGCCTTATCTAGCTCCGGCGTTTCTTGTGCTAGGCAAACCTGAATGCTTTTGTGCATACAAACAATTCTTTGTCTATCATCCCTGAAATTTTGAAATCGATATCGTTTGTAGTTTATGAGAACACTCTTGGACAAACCAACCCCCTAAAATCCTTAAAATGCCAATATCTAAAGAACGGAGATGACGTCTTCAACCAAAAAAATATCCGATAAGGCTCAGAACATAGGAAGTAAGATGTGAAAATCTCGTGCAAATCAGTTGAGCAATTTCTGAGATATCGCGTGCACAAAAAGTGTTAAGAAAAAAAAGAAGAAAAAGAATCCGAAGAATAACAATAAGGTCTTCCATTGGAAACGGAAGACCTTAATTAAAACCGGGGACGGATATTTCCGGACACTAAAGTAGTAGCCGCGAAGCTTCGCGTTGATATTAAATTAAAAATTAAAACTAAATCTGCATGGGAAAAACTAATTTTTATACATTACAAACCCTTATGAACATGCATATGTAGCTTAATCCACAAAATGTCCATTTAATGAGTCGTACCAAGGCATTTTGTAAAAATACACGTTTGAATTTTCCTGCCTTTTTTTTCCGAAATCGAACTCGGAATGTCTCGGATTTTATCATTAACATAATGACCATAAACAGCGAATTTTCAAACGTGATGTTAAAAGTGGCAGTGATTTCGTTGCAAAAAAACAGTTAATGTGGTTATATTGGATTATAATAGAGCAACATTGTATGTATTTAAGACAGTGCGATATAATTTTTTTATTTGCTACGAAGCGAATATATGGGACGAATTCTATCGTAAAACCGGGTACGTAGGACATCTGTCATTTTAACGATAGAGCATTCTACTTATATTGACAAATGAACTGTGGAATGGTGATTGATTAGAACTCGGATAAAACACCAGATAAAATGATTGATATACATGTAACAATGATATAATGGTTGATATAGCAATGTAATACAAATGGAGCAAATCGGATATAGCTGAGCTGAGGATGTTGCAAGAAGATTGTAAAGGAAAACAGATTACTGGTCAACAGGGAAAAAAAAGTAAAATGACCATGATTTAAAAAAAAATCAAAATGTGTTTTTGCGATTGTAGACGTACCAAATCTTAGGATCATCCACTAATTTTAGTTTATTCTTTCAAATGAAAATGCAGATGAAACAAGAGATGTTTGTGAAACACATATGCCCCCTCCACAAAGAAAATGAGCGTAAACTGCAAATATTTGGAATATTTTAATTTCAATGGACATAACTCTGTCGAAAATTGCTTTATCATACGCAAAATCAAACCTTGACCTAGATATTATTTAGATGAACCTGTATACTAAATTTCATATCAATATGGGCACCCTCTGCTAAGAAAATGAGCGGAACTGCAAATGACTTGAATTTCTCTACGTCCAAGGGCCATTAATTGTGTCAAAAATCGCTCTGTCGTACCCAGTATCGAACTTGACCTAGATATTATGATAAACCTGTATACCATTCTTTTATTTCAATATGTCTATCTTTTGCGACGATAATGAGCGGAAACTGTTGGTAGACCGACCGACAGACAGCAGCAGAGCAGAATACCCTCCCTTCTTTAAATGGGGACATAATAGCAAATGACGTCATATGATTTAATTTGACACGGTGTTAAATGTTACCTGTAAATTAATTACAACTCCTTTGTTAATATACGTGGAAGAAAGAAAGCTGCTTGGGAATAAATGTATGGATTATTTTGTTAAACCTGGACAATTTATCATTTTTGTTTGTTTGTCCAAGATGTATTAAAGCAGAGCATTCTAATTTTCCGGTTTTTGTCAACAAAGAACTGCTTAAAGCCGTTCCGGGGAAAATTAGTCCGTCGATTTGTTTGTACCAAGAGAACTTAACAAAGGCGTCTGGAGAAATGTACTCCGTTGCGCAGTATTGTACCAAGAGAACTTAACAAAGCCGTTAACCCGTCGCTTAGCGTTGTCCAAGAAAACCTTTAAATGTCGTTCGGAGGAATGTTACTCTGATTTTTTTTAAAAAATGAACCTACTAATTTCATACACAAAAACAATATTCATGATGAAAAAACATAAAAGTTTTAAATGAATGACATAAATTGTAAAAAAATAATGAGAGGGAGGTTTATGTAAATAAATGCTGCCATAGTTCCAATCTGTTATAAAATTCATTCATTTGGTTTTCAAAACCTGCAGTGTATTTAATTGCCTTAAAATATGATAAAATATCATGAAATACTCAGTTTACAGAAAGTATCTTAACGTCCGACATGAGCCTATCAACAGATTCTTTTTAACTTGCAATTAAAATCGCAAACGTGGAACACAATAAAGTAATTCAAACAAATCAAATTTTGGGTAAACAGTATTGTCAAAGAGGGCGAAAGAAGAAAAAGTTGGAAGAAGATAGAATACCTTTCTATAGACATGCTCAAAATAACTATGACAAAAGGTAAACCAATCGCAACTTCTCGGGCCTTTCCGGCAAGCTCGAAAAAAACACCTCGAATGTATTACCTAGGCGTCCATGACAACCCCCCTTTTTATAAAACTTGATATAAATACAACACATTTTACAATCTGTTGAGATGTGAGCAACAACTCATTAAAATAAATGATATACCCTAAAATATAACACAGAAGCGACATACAACACTGTGTAGCCGATACTAAATTTAATGGGAAGCGACTCCATTTTGTATAAAATTCTAACAGCCGGTGATGTTAATACATTCGAGGTGTTTTTCCGAGCCTGCCGGATAGGCCCGGGAAGATGCGATTCAAGGTAAACGTCAACTTTTGCAATTTCAGTGTCCATAAACACAAACCGGATGTTTCATATGCGCAGTTAAAAAGGAATACATTAGTTGAACATAATACATCCGCAATTTTTTTTAGGTGGACTAACTGTACATTTGAAATTTGGTATAATGTTCACACGTGTAAATAAATACATTGTACGAGAAAAATATGAAGTTTTTTTATTCCGATATAAATATTCGCAAGGCTTGTATTTATTTGAAACCTATTTTTATAGGTGGTCCAGTAAGTTAGCAACATCGCACACATGTTCCTCCATAATATTGAATCTCTCGGGACCCAGTTGCGTGTGACCGCTCCGTAGTGTAATGACCACCGCTATACCCTGCATTTGATTTGTTTTCATATAGTATAGTAAGCGCCTGCCCGCTCCATGCTCCCCATCGTCATAGTATCCTTCTTAGATCCTTCCGAACCGATACACAAGTATTCTGTGATCAGCTGATGCCGAATATGGGTCCAAAATTACTTGTTTGTAAAGGTTTTAGACATTACTAGATATAAGACGCAAAAAAATCTGCTATACAGCCTGAAGGAATTACATCAGAAGTATTTTAATGAAAACTAGTGGGTATTGTTTTTTTATACAAAAAAACACATGTCTCCCCTTCTCCCCAAGGATTGTAATATGGGGCAAATTTAAAAAGTGAAAAAGAATGAAGTCAGCTATATGTTAGATATCATCCATATATGATACATTTTAGAAAATGAATTAACTTGAGACACAAGATTGGTCAAGGTCAAAAATTATGGAGGCGTGCACTCCTTCTCAATACCATCTACCTATGTTCCAAGTTTGAAGTCCTTCTGTCAAAGAATATTTAGGAGGTGAACAATGAAGTTTTTTCTAATTTGACCTTGAAATAATTTTTTTAGGTCAAGGTCAAAAATTTTGGTAAGGTTGAACTGGACTAACTACCATCTGTGTATGATACAAATTAAAAGATTGTATGATTAAGGAGTCTTGTGTTATGGTCCTGACTATATTTTTTATAAAACGCTTGACCTTGAAGAATAGGTCAAGGTCAAAAATTATGATGGCGTGCACTTCTTCTCAATACCATCTACCTACGTTCCAAGTTTGAAGTCTTAATGTCAAAAGGTATCTAAGTTACCACCCAGACAAAATTTAATTATTTTTTCTCAAGTTGACCTTGAGTAAAACAAGGTCAAGGTCAAATATTTATCAATAGTACACCTCAGTGTATTATAATTGTTCTTTGTGTAAAGTTTGAAGTCCTTCTGTCAAAGAATATTTAGGAGGTGAACAATGAAGTTTTTTTCTAATTTGACCTTGAAATAAAATTTTAGGTCAAGGTCAAAAATTTTTGGTAAGGTTGAACTGGACTATATACCATCTATGTATGATACAAATTAAAAGATTGTATGATTAAGGAGTCTTGTGTTATGGTCCGGATTATATTTTTTATAAAACGCTTGACCTTGAAGAAGATAATAGGTCAAGGTCAAAAATTTTGATGGCGTGCACTTCTTCTCAATACCATCTACCTATGTTCCAAGTTTGAAGTCTTAATGTCAAAAGGTATCTAAGTTACCACCCAGACAAAACTTAATTATTTTTTCTCAAGTTGACCTTGAGTAAAACAAGGTCAAGGTCAAATATTTATCAATAGTACACGTCAGTGTATTATAATTGTTCTTTTTGTAAAGTTTGAAGTCCTTCTGTCAAAGAATATTTAGGGAAGTGAACAATGAAGTTTTTTCTGATTTGACCTTGAAATAAAATTTTAAGGTCAAGGTCAAAATTTTTGGTAAGGTTCAACTGGACAATATACCATCTATCTATGATACAAGTTAAAAGTTTGTATGTTTAAGGAATCTTGTGTTATAGTCCAAACTCTATTTTTTATAAAATGCTTGACCTTGACAAAGAAAATAGGTCAAGGTCAAACATTTTGGTGGCGTGCACTCCTTCTCAATACCATCTACCTATGTTTCAAGTTTGAAGTCTTAATGTCAAAAGGTATTTAAGTTACGGCTTGGACAAATTTGGATGAAGAAGAATAAGAATAAGAAGAACTAGACACGATCTCGTTGCGAGCAACGAGGAGGTCTTCCGTCTGATTTTAGAAATTGAGATTCATGTTCGATCTTGATTTTGCTATTTAACAGCTATACATGATTTAAAACAGGAAAAGAGGATCTTCATTTTAAGTGCCTGATACTATTTTGTTTCAGGTGTTTAGAAATTCGCACCGTTCTTGAGATATTTCAGAAAGAATATTTCAGGGGCCGGACCTCATCTCCTTATTGGGGCCGCTGAACAAAAATTGTAAGGTTGCATGTTATTAGGTACATTATTTTGAGCATCTTTTCTTTTATACTGCATTTCAAAATATTTTTTCTTTTTGAGATATAGGTTATCAAATTTTTGGACTTTTGCCCCTAAAAATCCTTAATTACGTAACACATGAGAAAAATCATTATAACGTTAGGCTACATAACTGTTAGATAAACATATTTGCTTCTGTAATCTATTACGAAATACCCCTCGGTAAAGAACTATAGGAAAAAGACTTTAGAGCCCTCTAGGTCCCTAATATTAGGGGCCAGCCCCTTTTTCATGGTATCAAATGAAAGGTCATTTGATTATAAAGACATTTTGTTCAACAAGTGTTCAGAAATCCGTTACCATTCTTGAGATATCTCAGAAAGAATATTTTAGGGGCCGGTCCCTTATCTCCTTATTGGGGCCGCTGAACCAAATTTTTTAGGCTGCATGTTGTTAAGGACATCATTTTGAGCATCTTTTCTTTTATACTGCATTTCAAAATATTTTTCCGTTTTGAGATATAGGTGGTCAAAGTTTTGGACTTCTGACCCCTAAAAATCCTTAATTACGTAACAGATGAGAAAATCGTTACACTGCTTGGCTTCATATTTGTAAGATAAACATATTTGCTTCTATAATTTATTACAAAATATCCCTCAGTAAAGAACTATAGTAAAAAGACTTTAGAGCCCTCTAGGTCCCTAATATTAGGGGCCGGCCCCTTTTTCTTGGTATCAAATGAAAGGTCATTTGATTATAAAGACATTTTGTTCAACAAGTGTTCAGAAATTCGTTACCATTTTTGAGATATCTGAGAAAGAATGTTTTAGGGGCCGGTCCCTTATCTCCTTATTGGGGCCGCTGAACCTAATTTTTTAGGTTGCATGGTGTTAAGTACATCATTTTGAGCATCTTTTCTTTTATACTGCATTTCAAAATATTTTTCCGTTTTGAGATATAGGTGGTCAAAGTTTTGGACTTCTGACCCCTAAAAACCCCTAATTACGTAACATATGAGAAAATCGTTACACTGCTTGGCTTCATATTTGTAAGATAAACATATTTGCTTCTATAATCTATTACAAAATATCCCTCGGTAAAGAGTTATGGGTAAAAGACTTTAGAGCCCTTTAGGTCCCTTATTTGAGGGGCCAGCCCCTTTTTCCTGATATCAGCAGAAAGGTCTTGTAAATATAAACTTTTTTTACATTACATGTTTTAACAAAATATTTTCCAGAAAAGAGATAAAGAGAGAAAAGCACAAAAAATTACGACGCTTTTTTAATGTCAATTTTCGAGCCATAGCGAGCTTTGGCGCCAGTAGTGCTAAACATACAAAACAACAATCATGCAAAACTTCAATCTTTCGTTTACCAACCGTAGAAATTTGAGCTCAAAATCTCTTATAGTTTAGGAGAACGGCCGCAGACAAAATACCCATATAAAAAATAGAAAAATCTCAATATCTCCAAAACGGATGTGACGTCATCAGTGCAAAAAATTTGCTATCAACTTCAGACCACTATCTATCACATCTGAAAATTTGATGGAGATCGGTTGAGCCGTTTCTGAGAAATCGCGTGCACAAAAATGGGAAGAAAAAAAAAGAATAAAAATAATAGGGAAAAAGAAACCGAAGAATAACAATAAGGTCTTCCGTTGGAAACGGAAGACCTTAATAAGAAGAATAAGAAGAACTAGAGCAAAGCTCGTTGCAAAGCAACGAGTGGGTCTTCCGTTCATGTCGGAAGTAAAGCTGGAAAATCCGGTAAGAAGCTGAGCTCTTAAACCAAAAACAAGGAAACTTAAATAAAAAGATGAAAAAATCGAATCATTCCTGGTACGACTTAACAAAATCCGAATGATTTTAAGTACGACTTAACAAAAACCTTGCCGATTTCAAGAACGACTTAACAAAAAAAATCCGAATGTGTTACAGTGCGACTTAACTATTAATTTTTAGGTACAAGTTAATTTAACCAAGAACTTGATACTACTTTCTTAACCAAAAAAGCGGAATCAAAATTTCCGGAAAAATCAATTTTTAAAGCCAAATTTCTCTGTAATGCATCGTCCGATTTTAAAACGGTTTTCAGTGTTAGGTTCAGCTTAAAAAGCTCTACAAAACACATATTCGTTTTTGATTCGATCAAAAAATTCAATTTTTCGAAAAATTGAAATCACTTCCGGTTTCTACCGGAAGTGACAAAATAATTTTTTTTCTTCAAATGCCATAAGTAAATCCGCAGATTTACAATTACAAAAAATTTCAAGTCTTTATAAACAACCGTTTACGAGAAAAGTCCTGGACAAAATCACTTTTTGAAAATCTTTAAAATGACGTAACTAGAAAACGGAAGTGACTTAATGACTCAAAGTTTTATAGCTTCAAGGGACAAGTATTTTACATAATCCCTGAAAATTTCTTGCAAATCGGTCGAATAGTTTTTGAGATATAAAGCAAAAAAGAAGTCAGAAGGAAAAACAAGAAGAATAATAATAATAAAAAACTAGAGCAAAGCTCGTTGCAAAGCAACGAGTGGGTCTTCCGTTAATGTCGGAAGTAAAGCTGGAAGTTCCTGTAAGAAGCAGATCTCTTAAACCAACAACAAGAGTAACTAAAATAAAAAAAAAATGAAAAAATCGAATTATTCCTGGTACGACTTAACCAAAATCCGAGAATCTGAGTACGAATTAACAAAAACCTTTTCGATTTTAAGAACGACTTAACAAAAAAAATCCGAATGTGTTCAAGTACGACTTTACAATTATTTTTGGTACGAGTTAACTTTACTTTGAACATTACGCTATTTTTTAAACCAAGGACGCGGAATCAAAATTTCCGGAAAAATCAATTTTTAAACCCCGATATCTCTGTAATGCATCGTCCGATTTTCAAACGGATTTCAGTTTCGTGTTCAGCATAACCAACTCTACAAATCGCATAAACATTTGAAATTAAAACGAAAAATTCGAAAAATCGAAAATTTTAAAACACTTCCGGTTTGGACCGGAAGTGACGGAAACTAAATTCCAGCCTTACGTCCAAATAAAAACGATCAATGCTTCAACACAGAAAATTCCAAGTTTCTATCTTGAAGCGTTTTTGAAAAACGCCCTGGACAAAATCACTTTTTTAAAATTTAAAAATTGACGTAACGTAAAAACAGAAGTGACGTTGTACTTAAAATATTAATATCTTTGAGGCACAATAATGCTACATAATCCCTGAAAGTTTCATGTAAATCTGTTGAAAACTTTTTGAGATATTAAGCTTTGAAAAAGTCAGAAAAATAAAGAAAAAGAAAAAAAATAATAATAACTAGAGCAAAGCTCGTTGCAAAGCAACGAGTGGGTCTTCCGTTAATGTCGGAAGTAAAGCTGGAAGTTCATGTAAGAAGCAGAGCTCTTAAACCAATAACAAGAGTAACTAAAATAAAAAGATGAAAAAAATCGAATTATTCCTGGTACGACTTAACAAAATCCGAATGATTTTAAGTACGACTTAACAAAAACTTTACTAATTTCAAGTACGACTTAACAATTATTTTTGGTACAAGTTAATTTTACTTTGAACATTACGCTATTTTTTAAACCAAGGACGCGGAATCAAAATTTCTGGAAATATCAATTTTTAAACCTCAATATCTCTAATGCATCGTCCGATTTTAAAGCGGCTTTCAGTGTTAGATTAAGCTGAATAAGCTCTACAAAACAGATATTCATTTTTGACTTGATCAAAAAATTCAATTTTTCGAAAAATTTGATTCACTTCCGGTTTTGACCAGAAGTGACAGATTTTCATTTTGAGCCTTATTACAGAGGTAAAACGACAAAATCATAACCACTGAAAATTTCAAGCCTCTATCTTAAAGCGTTTTTAGAAACGCTGCGGACAAAATGACTTTCTAAAATGTTTTGTTTAAATGACGTAACGTAAAAACGGAAGGTCGTTTTCAAAGAAACTTTAGGATCTTAGAGGCATAATAGTTGCACATAATCTCTCAAAGTTTCATCTCAATCGGTTATAAACTTTTTGAGTTATAAAGCCGAAAAGGAGTCAGATACAAAAGATGTCACCTTTGACCTTCCAAACTGTGCTTGTTGCACCATCAAATGTCAGAAACTTAGCAATGTAAAGTTTATTATATTTCTGTGAATATTTCCTATGTAAAATTACAATGAATAAACATGCTATTCCATCTAACTGTGAAATAGTTTCTATGCTATCTGTCCATGGTGAATAGTCAACGAAAGTATTCACCAGCAGCATACAATTTCCCTTTTTTAAACTCGGAACACCTCTGGTATAATCCGATCACAGCATTAAATTCAAAGTCCGATAATTCTAATTTGTTTATCATCAAGAAATTCTGCATCGCCAACAAATAAAGTTTTCTTCAGGATGATAATTAAGATATCTATAGCTATTTACTGACAGAAAGACAGACTAAGACTGTTGTGTTGTGTGAGGATGACAGACAGTTTATTGTCCCCCTCAACAGCAACTATTTCACTTGGCTTCGCCCCATGAAATAGTGGCTGTCTTGGAGGACAATAAACTTGCTATCATCCTCATACCCAGTGAATAGGTATATAATGTCCCATCCACATAAATTTCGAGTTATATAACCTCCCATTTGTAACCTGCAATTTCACAGTGTAAAGTCAACACAACAGTCTTAGCCACAAGTTTCACCATTCAATTCGCATGTACGTATTAAACATTAGGGGTTTTCATATTGCATACCAATTCCAACAAGGGAGATCCCTCTAATGATGATCATTAAAATTCATTTTATGAATCTTAGCAACACTCATAAGCCTTCAATTGTGCAGCATCTCTTAAGGTGGCTCAAAACACCTTGAAATATTTTCTCAAATCAGCAGAAAATTACTTGATTATGATAGATATCATAATTGATAAGAAGTGTTTAAGTCAAATAGGCAAAAAATATGCAAATTTGGATGAACAATTACATTTTCAAAAATTTAATTCAATAAACAGTAACAAAAGCTCCAGGCGGACTAAAACTCAAACGCTTTAGAAACCCAATACTTTAACCATTAAGCTATGACGGTATACAACCCAATCAAACGATATTAAGAGTTCAACAAAACATTTAAATCGCCATCTTGTGAAGTAGTGTCTTAAAAAGTATAAGTCTAGGTGTAGTGATGTACCTTAATTTTACAAAAATATTAACGGGTACTTTATCCGAATGGTCCCTTGCTACCTTTAACTTAGTACATTTTATGAACAGATGTCTTTGTCTTAGAATAAGAAAGCTAATGCAATTCTGAGAAAAAAGTATACCACATATTGACAATTCCATTGAGGTTTAATAAACATATGGCCATTTAAGTGAACCCACCATTTCCAATTTCTTTTACTCAACACAGATTTACAGGGTTCTCCTTAGTAAAACATCTTTACCTGACCTTTTAGAGGTCAATTGTTGTTCAACCACCTTTAATAAGAAACCTTATTCAATACAACATACATCTACATGATATAATCTTGATAAAAGCATCACATAACTTAGAAATGCCCTTACATGTATACCCACCCCCTATCTTTTGATTTTCATAAAAAATCATGGTTTGAAATCTTTTACCTAATTTTCTGAAACTTGTGGCAATTTCTATGAGTCATTTCTCACACATATTTGAAAACAATCATCAATGATACTAAAATTTGATCTTTTTATGTTTCTTGAATGATTTGTAGCATTTTAATAATTAAATAGACAAGTATTCCTGCATGTGATTTCTTTTTTCGATGAAAAAAAGTAAGTTAACAATCATATTTATTAAATATCTAATCTATTCTGGTTTCTAGTCTCTTTTTAACCATGATAAAACAGTAAGATCAACAAGTTCAACATCTGCCTTAAATAAAATTAAATTCAAACACACCCGGGTAGCTGGAGGCGGAGGAGAATTCCATTAAAAATGTTCAAATTTGACATGTTTTTTTCTACTTTTTTATGCATATATACCTTAAAAGGATGAAAATAGATTGTTTCTTGCTCATTTCAAAAGTAATTATCATTGCTGGTGTTATTCAAAAGTCAAATGTACATTTACATATCCTACATGTAATCTTATGGAGAAAATTGGAAAGAGTTTGGGTGATTTTTCAACTATGTAAACACATTTAAATATCTTTATAAAATAAAAAATGAAGGAAACATAATTGCATACTTTTATTGAAAAACAAATTTTCACAACAATTATATTTCTTTAAACAGCCTTAATTTTGTTTTTCATAATTTCTTATCAAACATGAACAAACCACAATAGGACATGATGCTTTCTTAAAGTTCCATTATTGTTCATGCATTATCCGATTTAATTTGAATTACCGGTAGATAGTCTGTAGAACACAAGGAATATGCATGTGGGTAGAGGTGACAGGTTAACCTCAAGAGCTGAAACCACAAGAATCAACAGGTAAAAGCCATGTGGTAACAAGAGTCTGCTTTAAGCTGAAATAAAAAAAAAAAAAAATTAGCTGTGTTAACATACATGTACTTGTAATAGCTGTGTTTACATTAACATATACATAATATTTTTGGAAAAAATACACTGACCATGCAGTGTTATAAGTATGACATATCCAAATATATGACATTAACATTTAGCCAGTACAAAAACAAAAATGTGCATATCAAGTCATAATATCATAACATTAAAATAATTTCTTGGGTATAGACATATCAGATTGAGAGAGAGCGAGAGCAGGAGTGAGCGAGAGAGTTTGTTTTACTTGAAGTGCGACAGCAATATTTCAATTCATAAACTACAAAGGAATATTACCAATCCAAACAGTGTCAAAGTATAAGCTTCTGCTACGTGTATACCATGTTTTGTCAATTCTACTGGGGTTTATTGCGAATAAATTTAGCGAGGGTTTTTTTTTCTTACGAATTACATGTTTTAAAAACAATACTATGTATAATGCGCATAAAAATGAGGGATTAATAATACATGCTCATTTTAAAATTCAATGCACTTTGGATTTCTTTTACAAGATCGAGATATTTTTGTCATAAAATTAAGATGCCCTCTGACAGTTTCATGAGTCTTTGCCAAGATTAAAAGAGAGAGAGAGAGAGAGAGAGAGAGAGAGAGAGAGAGAGAGAGAGAGAGAGACAGAGAGAGATCTGAGGCACATGCAGTAAAAATTATTTACATACTATGTAGATGTGATATGCATGTAAAGCTTACCTAAAATGAATCAATATGTATAAAAGATAATCTAATCTCTCAAATTACAATGATTCTGTGAAATACTTATATCTTGAGAAGACTGTTTAATAGATATCATGGAACATTGACCTAAATTCTGAGCTTGATATAATATGAAATTTGAGACTTTTCATCTCGCACTCTGTTTTACATGCCTGTTACACAAGCAATAACCATATAGAGAGCGAGACAAAAGGTCTAATTTTAATTAGATTGAATATTTACTTTGTCAAATATATTTATTTAATTAAACACAAGCCTGAGTTTTTTAATTTATAAATTCAGTGAAGGCGATATTGTAAAGATCTGCTATATTTAAATATTTGGGTAAAGTTATCATCATGCAAACATGCACTCTAATTACAACATTCTATTCTTGTGTACCTTAGGACTCCCACCGCTTTTAATTTTAAATTCTTCATGCAATTTACTACTGATATCCTTTCTTCACTTGCCTCGGATAGTCTTTTAAACACCATCACCAGTCCCGTAAATTCATGTGGTCCACTTTGTTTACATGTAAAAATGGCGACTCTCGATCTCGATGTAAATTCAACATACTTGATTTTCCGAGGTCGGTAGCGTGTTTCGGAGAAAGTCTGAGGCAAATAAAGAGGCGATATCAGTAGTAAATTGCATGAAGAATTTAATGGTACTAATTGTTTTCACAGAATTTGCGTATAAATAAGGTAAATCAGTCCAAAACTAGCGCACGTTTTTCTGCGCAATAAATATACATGTACAATTTTTTCAATGGGTGGCCCTGTAACTCTCCGGTCTGTCATTATTTTTTCCCGGAAAGCTACAGTTCTGCAGCTACCGTGAAAATACACTGGACAGATAATATTCCGAGATTCCGCTGACTCTAACGCCCGCTTTTATATTGTGACGTACTTCAAAAGCGGAGGTTAGAGTCAGAGGAATCTCGGATTAGATTGAAAAGACTAAGTGCAAATACTCTGAAAAGAAAAAGTAAATACGACATATCCTGTATTGAAACATACCTTTATAATCTGTCATACGTTAGTTGAGCTGAAATTTCCACTATCGACGTCTTGCAGGCCTTGCTTTTTTTAAAAATGTAGACACACCGCTATCAGCTGTTTGTTCGCAGTCAAAACATGGCGAGTTGAAATGGGGAATCGTACGATGATTATTTCGATTAAAACTAATAAGACTAATAAAAACTAACAACGTAATTATCGATCGAAATAACTAAATTGTATCGATAAACACTTAATTAACTATTAAAAAACAGAGTCCGGTTTTATGACCTGCACGAATTGTTTTCAGCAGGAGTTACTTTCAGTGTGAATTTTACACTATTTTTTAAACCAAGAACACGGAATCAAAATTTCCGGAAAAATCAATATTTAAACCCCGATATCTCTGCAATGCATCATCCGATTTGAAAAAGAATTTCAGTTTTGTATTAAGCTTTGCAAACTCTACAATATGCATATAATTTTGTGTTTTATATATAGTTTAATTATCAGTACGAATTGTTTTCAGTAGAAATTACTTTCAGTGTGAAATATGCACTATTTTTAAAACCAAAAACACGGAATCAAAATTTCCGGAAAGATCAATTTTTAAACCCCGATATCTCTGAAATGCATCATCCGATTTGAAAACGAATTTTAGTTTTGAATTTAGCTTTGCAAACTCTACAACATGCATATAATTTTATTATTCGCTCAAAAAAATGAAAATTCCGAAAAATTAGAATCACTTCCGGTTTCGACCGGAAGTTACAAAATATTTTTTTTGTAAATTTGCCATAAGTAAATCCGCAGATTTACAATCACAGAGAATTTCAAGTCTTTATAAACAACCGTTTACGAGAAAAGTCCTGGACAAAATCACTTTTTGAAATTTTTAAAAATGACGTAACTAGAAAACGGAAGTGACTTAATGACTGAAAGTTTAAAATCTTCAAGGGACAACTATCTAACATAATCTCTGGAAATTTCTTGCAAATCGGTTGAATAGTTTTTGAGATATAAAGCAAAAAAGAAGTCAGAAGGAAAAACAAGAAGAATAATAATAATAAAAAAAAACAATAGAATAACAAGAGGGTCTTCCGTTGAAAACGGAAGACCCTAAAAAGAAACAATAGAATAACAAGAGGGTCTTCCGTTGGAAACGGAAGACCCTAAAAACAATAGAATAACAAGAGGGTCTTCCGTTGAAAACGGAAGACCCTAATAAGAAGAAGAAGAAAAAGAAAGTCGACAAAAACAATATGTCTCCCCTTTGAAAGGGGAGACATAATAAATCCAGGATAAGTTACTCATCATTTTGCAAACAAAAACCATTTTGGGTTGTTCCACATCTCAAACGATAGCTTTAAAGATGCGTGACTCCACTCCGTGGAAGTAAGATGCATAAATTCAGCTTGCGATGTTCTTATGTATTAGTTCACCGTGCTAAAAAAATAAAACAATCAAGATAAATTCAGCTTAATAATTTAAAATTTTAACCGCACAATCATTCACAGTGAATTCTAAATTTGAATTCTCTCTAACATTATGTCTTGCTCTTATTGCCAAGGTATTGCAGAGAAGTCTTTAAAGTTTATGATGAATTCAGACATACAAGAAAACAGGATTATATTAAATAAGATGAAGTATGGTTATACCTCTAGATTTGGTATGAAGTAAAATTTTACCACTATTTGTAAAGACATGTCATATGGTAGGATTCATGTTTGTACCATTCGGATGTCAACTTCCTGTTAAACGGCAACTTTTGTTTATTTTTAGCCTAGATTTTCAAACAAATTTTCTTCAAAGATTTCTTAGATTGTTGCCATTAATATAGATCTCTTGAAATAAATTAATTTATCTCATACGTGTGGTGTATATTACCCGTGTGATAAACCTTTGCTATATCACACATAAAATGGATTTTGTCAAAGATTTATATTACAAATATGAAGGAAAACACATAACTGCGTAGGCTAGCACAGGCGTCGGAACCGGGGGGCTATTGTGAAGGGGGGGGGGGGGGGGTTAGCCCCCCCCCCCCACCTTTTTTTGCAAAGTTATTCATAACCGTAACCACAAGACCCTTTTTATTGTTTGTCATAACTTTGTTTTTAATTTAGCCCACTTCCAACTTTCCATTTGCTTTGTGAAGTTTATAAAACTACAAAAACTATCAAAGAGTTCATCCTGACGACGCGATGGAAACAGAGCGCTCTGGTTGTGATTATATACAAGAACTTACCGAAATAATGTTTCATGAGACTTTTATTCCACCACCAGTAAGCATCCTTATTCACTATTTTCAATTTTGAATCATAAGGCTAGCCTAGTGTTTGTTTTATTAAACATCATGCATCAACAACTGTTCCTCGTTCGAGTCAATTCAAACTAACGAGCATTCGCAACTTTGTGTATGTCAACAAACTTGATTATTCAAGTCTTCTAATCGAAATTTCCATTTAATCAAGTTAAAAAGCCCTAAGAAAAATTATCTAGAGCTAAAAAATTATTTTAAGGTTTATTTCAGTGAAACTTTACATTAAAACAGTTAGATTTATCTCAGGAATGACGTACTAAATTGTATTGCGCAAGGTCACAATAGCCGCATAACACAACGTTGCATCATCGTTTTTAATCTTTGAAAAAAAAAAACCAATTTGGGTCACACAAAGGACTGTCTCAAAAGCTTCATAATATGAATTAAATGTATGAGATAAAAAGAACAGCTATAATTGTGTGATTTTATATTTGCTTTATCCAACTCGTTGAAATGGTTATATTCGCTCGGCAAGCCTCGTGAATATATACACCATTTCAACTCGTTGGATAAAGCAAATATAAAATCACACAATATAGATATCCTCTATAAATCCATTCAAACAATCGTGCATTTATAATTTTTCATAACATGTTGTAATATATTGATGTAATATTTCAAATCGTTAGTATTCATTTATCACCCCCCCCCCCTTCCTTTTTCAATGAACTGCGTAAAGTTTGTCATTATAAATACACAAATGCATTACAATTCATATATGTACCTTTTTTAGGAAAAGGTTTCTTAGAAAGGGGTGGTGTCCCTAAAACCACTGAAGGTGAAGTCGGGGGTTGTGAGACTGCAGCAGTCTCTCATCACCAAAACACTACGTAGGAGAAAAAACACTTTATTCACCAAGATTTGTAAGTTAAAGTAGTATATTAAGACAATTGCTTTTAAAACATATCAACCAAAGTTATTTAAGACTGCATATTTATACTACACGTGTAATAAATCCATATAGGCACACGAGCTACATGTCGTGACGGGGGCACCTGTCAGAGTTGAGGTACATGTATCCAACTCTGACAACAGGTATCTTTACCGGAGTCATATGGCTTGCCAGCAGAGGTAATACCTGTTTTACATTTTAATTCACAATTTGCAACAAAGATATTAATAAAAGAGGTTCTTAAATCATGTTGGCTATAGTATGTAATTGTACATTTTTAGGTTTCTTAGTTGATTAGGAATGTTATTATATTGGTATTTATTTATATGTAGAAAAATCAGCCAAAGCAAAGTTCTGTTGATGTAGAACAAACACAGCCTGGACCCTCAACAGGACCTGTGAGATACCCTTCACCCTAACGGCCTGTACGTCAGCTGCATGCAGCAACACAGACGGTTTCCGTTTATGAGGAGGAGGACAAGTGCCGCATAAATCAGCATCTTTCTGGGCGGAACTTAGGTCCTTTTCTGAAGAAGTAAGTTATCAAAACCCATTTTTAATTTTTCATGGAGTAACAATTAAATCATTATGATAATTATTTTTAAAAACTGTCCGACTATATAAAAAATATAGCATTGTGTTAACACATTATGATAAAAAAAAATATCTTGCAGTCATGTTTTTTTTTTCCAGAAAACCCTAAAAACTCTGAGGAGTGACTGTTACTGTAAAGAAGAATAAATCAGAATTTAAATTGTGAAAATTTGTTTTTCCTTCTTATTGTATTTTTAGATTAGCAGATGGTTTGACACATGATTACATGTAGTTCCATTGATGGGGAAGTAAAATAGTTATTTGAAGAGCATAAAGCAGGGAGTTTAGGGATTTTATCAACTTGAACTGAAAGAAAAAAGAAATATTTGAAGACATTTAATCAAAGACCTGGATCATTTGTCTGTTATGTATACAAATGGGACTCAAATATATTTATATAGAATATATACATACATGTTGATTTAATGAGAAACACATGCGATTCGAGTTACATTAAATACATATATACGATAAACATATGTTAAACGCATGTTATAATCCACGTATATGAAACATATGGTATTTACCACGTACGTTAAGGAAGGAGTCTTCTCGTTATCAAACATATATTTCTTATAATAAGAAATTCATGAAATTTTGACACAGTCAAACGGATCATATTACCAAATAATTATATCAGTTTTATCAAATTTGACCTTTTCGTTTTTGCATAAAGGTCAGGTCAAGGTCACTACCTTTTTCCTCAACGTAAAGGATGATAAAAATAAGTGTGGATCTTTGTAGTTCTGTAGACATTTTTTAAAGATTTGAATACTCTATTCTTCAATAAAATGATAGAATATCAGAATGTCTATCAGCTTATACTACTAAATCGGAATAAATATTTATACTAAAATTGATATTGCTTAGCCCGCATTTCCTCTAATTTTCTTAAATTTTGAAGAAATTTTTATTATTTTTTTTATGATTCAAATTATAAAATATTTATGATTTTTATGTAAAATAAAGACTTTATAAAAAGATATAAATTGACAGAAAAGTTAATATATTGACCGTTTTAGAAGAGAGAAAAACTGATTTTAGTGATTTTTTCACAAAAATCAGTGTATAGAATGGGCGCTTTAAAATGTGTATGATGTCATCAATTTATGTGAAGGTACACACAATTAAAGAAGCATGGAACCGACGCCATCGTTCTGTTTTATTAAAGCCTCTTGACTTTAACACAACGTATGTACTTTGTACGGTTTAAAACGTACGTTAAACGCACGTGGTATTTAAATCAAGTTAAACGTACGCAAGGTCACGTACGTATCACACATGTTTAACGTATGTGATACGTACGTGGCACATTTTGCTGCGTACAGGATGCACTAAGCTTGCAGACATTGATAACATTCTTTTAGGGGACCTGACTGAACTAGAGCAGCATTTAATGAACGAGCAGGATTTGAGGACCGTTAGAGGAATGGAATTGTTTTTTTTAGAAATAGTTAATTAGTCATAGATTAAAAAATAGATGTTGTTAGATATATTCATCTGTATTTAGAAATGAAGAGAGACAGTCCTGTTCCAGTTATCATACAGAATGATGCAAAACTTGCCCTTGAATATATTTCAAGCCCAGAAAAAAAAAGAAAGGCATATGGGGCAGGCCAAGTAGACTGGTTATTTTCATTCAAAGGTAGAGTAATAGTTTTGTCTTTCTGTGACCTTCATTTCATTTAATCATCAGGATTAAAAAGATTAATTAATGTACAGACCGGTGTTGTGCAAGAAGTTATGATGCAGTAAGTCATGTGGTAAGTGAGGTCATTTTAAATTCCCTCATAGAATTACGAGCGTATCAATGAGAATATACACCGCAACTTTGACACAGCTGAGAGATTTAATGTTTTTTGACAACTGCTTTATTTTTTTATATGGCTAGTAAACAAAAGATTATTTGGTTTCCCAATACTTTCAGAAATAAGTGTTATACTTTTGTCTCCCTTGAGACGAATGAATATATGAATTATGAATGTCCCTTTACTTGTATATTTGGTATATGTATGTCAGATACTTGTTTTAAAATTATTTCTGTGACTGTTATAATATGTATAAATGTGTTTTTTTGAAATTACAGGATTCATAAGATATAATATATGAAAACCTTACAAGCAGCGTTGGGATTTATAACAAATGCTAAAAAATAGCAGTGTGAGGGGACTAGGATACAGGGCTTAATCTAAATAGGATATGTAAAGAATATCCTCGTTGCTCTGGTACTTTTAATTAATTAATTTGTGTGGGGTTTTTTTCATCTTAGAGCGCTGCTTGGTAACCTGCCCAAAGTAATCTAAGATTATGGGGTCTATAGACAAAAATGGGATGTGATGGGACATAGGGGCCTAACCTTAATAGGATATGTGGAGACTGCCCTCAGACCTCATATACTAAAAGAAATAAAAGTGAATTGAATGTTTTTAATCTTAGAACGTTATTTGGTAACCAGCCCAAACCAGTCTTAGTATTTTAATTGTACTTGAAAAAAAAAACTTTTCTTGAAATCATACTAGAGAAAAATGGTTTCAGGTCACCTTCCGTATTTAGAGTTTGTCAGGAAGCGTCATCCCCATCCTCGGAAAAAGTGTCTGGTTCTGATAGGTTAATACTTAGATATCTCTATTTACAAATATTGAATATAAACTTAACAACTTTGTGTATTTACAAATACTCTTAATGCTTAAACATTTTAATTTTACTATAAATTACAATTATGTGTAGGCAATCAGACAAACCTCAGTGCAATGGGAATCCGTTGTTTATGGGTTTGTATACTCTCTTGAAATAAGTATTATATCAAGGTATTATTCTTTTGTTTTTGACCTCCAAACCCCTGACCCGATAAAAATCAGAGTTTTACCTAAACCCGATTTACAACTCTGTGTTTTCCTCGTGTTATTGTTGTGTTGTCCACGTGACTTTTTGCATAAGAAAGCATAATTTACATCCAAACTGTATCAATGAATGAATATTTTTTCGATTTTTTTTTTTAATTTAAGAACCTTAGAGTGTATATTTTACATGAATAAACTAAAAGATCATTAAAAGCCGATATAAGAAATCAGGACTGAGCCTGAAGTACTATGTACCGGCTGTTGTCCGGGGAGAGGCTACATGCAAAAGCATTTCTACCTTCAAGAACACTCTTATTGTTGAGTCGCTGAAGCCGGGAAAGTGTTGCCTGCTTGTAAATGCCACGTGCCATCCAACCTTTTGCATTGAGCTTAAGACGAACTCGGTCGTAGGGTTTAAATATTGATTTTTCCGGAAATGTTGATTCCTCGTTATTGGTTTAAAAAATAGTGCAAAATTCACACTAAAAGTAACTCCTGCTGAAAAGATTTCGTACAGGTCATAAAACCGAACTCCTTTTTTATATAGTTAATCAGAGTGTTTATTGAAATAATTTCGTTAATTCGGTCGATAATTACGTTGTTAGTTTTTATTAGTCTTATTAGTTTTAATCGAAATAATTATCGTACGATTCACCATGTCAACTCGCCATGTTTAGACTGCGAACAACAGCTGATAGCGGTTTGTTAGAGGTTGCACAACACTATTAATTTTTACTATATATTCTTACCAAAATTACGCAACTTTAGATACGGGTAGCAAGTTTATAACAAACTTCTGGGGAAATTCCTCTTTACAACTTTTAAAACAATTGTTCCTAACCAACTTAGTAGCAAAAAACACACAGCCATCCACAAAGGCACGAGAGTTTGTTTACATCAAAGTTACACATGTGCTTGAAAATCATGTCCGAGCCCTTTCACCCCCCTGCCTAAACAACTGGCATCAAAAATTCAAGTGACCTCGTATTTTTACATAGGTGGGAAAATCAGGCATTTTACATGTTGTTTTTTATCTCATAAAAAAGTACAGTCCCTGTCGCTGGCGGAAAACTCCTAAAAACGAAGGGGAATTCGGGAATTATTTTCACTCAGCCATGTTTTGACGTGAACCTTCGAAAAAATAGTGTTGTGATACCTGCAAGTAATCTATTATTTTACACTCGCAAAAATAAAATCTGAAAACACAAAAACATTTATTGTGGAACACATGTGGAAAGTTTTGCTGAATTCTGTAGCTATATCAAAAAGTTATGAGCGATTATTAAAACCATGGTGCTCGCGGTGGCCTCTGATTTATGAATATATGTTAAAAGTTATACTGTATGTAATTTCACGGCGTGTTAATTTTGAATGATTTTCTTGGTTCTAATTTGTGCAAATATGCATGTCTATTCACAAGACAATGCAAACTTGTTTATATCATGACGACCCGAGAATATATACATGTACAAGTTAAGGGGACCCTGCCTTTTGGGGGAGGGGTTGAAAAACTGCCGTTATATTATTCAATTTTTAAGAATTGGCGTGCATTTTCATATAAATTAGCATTGTCAGGTTCTAATAAAACTAATGCGGGTGCTGAAACATAGCTAAATTCATATTTCACTTTAATATTGGCGTTTTAGGGGCATAATTTTATAGATTCTGTATACCATACAAGCGTCTAAATAACTCATTTTACACAAAATTCGTATTACATAGAAGCTTTTTTAATTTACGACGATAAAACCAACTTTCTGGATAAGCTGCTGTATATTTTTGGGGCAGTTTGGACGGTCCGATACACTATAATCGGGTCGCTGTTTGATGTTCTACGAAATTTCAGAGGAAATCTGGGCTAATTTTGCATGCGCCATTGACAGCAAAATAAGAGAGGTGCCGGCCACAAAGGCTCATTGTTGGTGATTTCTAATCTACACACATCGATAGAACGCCAAAAAACTCCACTTTATGACTTAAAACACATCATAACAATTTTCCTTCAGGTTGCACAACACTATTAATTTTTACTATATATTCTTACCAAAATTACGCAACTTTAGATACGGGTAGCAAGTTTATAACAAACTTCTGGGGAAATTCCTCTTTACAACTTTTAAAACAATTGTTCCTAACCAACTTAGTAGCAAAAAACACACAGCCATCCACAAAGGCACGAGAGTTTGTTTACATCAAAGTTACACATGTGCTTGAAAATCATGTCCGAGCCCTTTCACCCCCCTGCCTAAACAACTGGCATCAAAAATTCAAGTGACCTCGTATTTTTACATAGGTGGGAAAATCAGGCATTTTACATGTTGTTTTTTATCTCATAAAAAAGTACAGTCCCTGTCGCTGGCGGAAAACTCCTAAAAACGAAGGGGAATTCGGGAATTATTTTCACTCAGCCATGTTTTGACGTGAACCTTCGAAAAAATAGTGTTGTGATACCTGCAAGTAATCTATTATTTTACACTCGCAAAAATAAAATCTGAAAACACAAAAACATTTATTGTGGAACACATGTGGAAAGTTTTGCTGAATTCTGTAGCTATATCAAAAAGTTATGAGCGATTATTAAAACCATGGTGCTCGCGGTGGCCTCTGATTTATGAATATATGTTAAAAGTTATACTGTATGTAATTTCACGGCGTGTTAATTTTGAATGATTTTCTTGGTTCTAATTTGTGCAAATATGCATGTCTATTCACAAGACAATGCAAACTTGTTTATATCATGACGACCCGAGAATATATACATGTACAAGTTTAGGGGACCCTGCCTTTTGGGGGAGGGGTTGAAAAACTGCCGTTATATTATTCAATTTTTAAGAATTGGCGTGCATTTTCATATAAATTAGCATTGTCAGGTTCTAATAAAACTAATGCGGGTGCTGAAACATAGCTAAATTCATATTTCACTTTAATATTGGCGTTTTAGGGGCATAATTTTATAGATTCTGTATACCATACAAGCGTCTAAATAACTCATTTTACACAAAATTCGTATTACATAGAAGCTTTTTTAATTTACGACGATAAAACCAACTTTCTGGATAAGCTGCTGTATATTTTTGGGGCAGTTTGGACGGTCCGATACACTATAATCGGGTCGCTGTTTGATGTTCTACGAAATTTCAGAGGAAATCTGGGCTAATTTTGTATGCGCCATTGACAGCAAAATAAGAGAGGTGCCGGCCACAAAGGCTCATTGTTGGTGATTTCTAATCTACACACATCGATAGAACGCCAAAAAACTCCACTTTATGACTTAAAACACATCATAACAATTTTCCTTCAGGTTGCACAACACTATTAATTTTTACTATATATTCTTACCAAAATTACGCAACTTTAGATACGGGTAGCAAGTTTATAACAAACTTCTGGGGAAATTCCTCTTTACAACTTTTAAAACAATTGTTCCTAACCAACTTAGTAGCAAAAAACACACAGCCATCCACAAAGGCACGAG
This sequence comes from Magallana gigas, assembly GCF_902806645.1. NCBI lineage: Eukaryota > Metazoa > Mollusca > Bivalvia > Ostreida > Ostreidae > Magallana > Magallana gigas. Next base: position 274,070 of record NW_022994841.1, on the reverse strand, counting down.
AGTTTGTTTACATCAAAGTTACACATGTGCTTGAAAATCATGTCCGAGCCCTTTCACCCCCCTGCCTAAACAACTGGCATCAAAAATTCAAGTGACCTCGTATTTTTACATAGGTGGGAAAATCAGGCATTTTACATGTTGTTTTTTATCTCATAAAAAAGTACAGTCCCTGTCGCTGGCGGAAAACTCCTAAAAACGAAGGGGAATTCGGGAATTATTTTCACTCAGCCATGTTTTGACGTGAACCTTCGAAAAAATAGTGTTGTGATACCTAGAAGAAAGGCCTGCAAGACGGCGATAGTGGATATTTCAGCTCAACTAACGTATGACAGATTAAAAAGGTATGTTTCAATACAGGACATGTCGTATTGACTTTTTCTTTTCAAAGTGTTTATGCACTTTTCAATCTAATCATGCTAATCCGACATTCCTCTGACTCTAACCTCCGCTTTTGGCGTGCGTAACAATATAAAAGCGGGCATTTGAGTCAGAGAAATCTCGGGATATTATCTGTCCAATGTATTTTCATGTGTATGTTTTGCTCACTACTCTTTTGAATTTCTATTTATTATTATGTATGTCTTATTTTTAGAGCTGAAACGAATGTTCGAATATTCGCGAATGAATAGTTAATTTCTAATATTCGAATGTATATTTAGCATTCGAATATTCGATCACATGTTAAACACCCATATCAAGTACTGTAAACTATGCAGATCATGTTATTTCATTTTACTCGGAACGAAAGTAAAGATAAAGCCATCTATGACTGCCATGCTTGGTAGAGTCTATTACTTAACCCAGTAATAGACTCTTCCGCCATGCGTGTTTACCTTGAAAGTAAAAGCAGGGTTTACATCTAACGGAGACAAACATTCTGGATTTTTCAATTCATGTCAGACGCTGAAGAAAAAATTGCTTAACTGTTTGAATGAGTCTGGGCTACGGAGAGTTAATATCGAAAGTTTTTTTTAAAAAGATATCTCGATATAATTTGGTTTATTTTAAATAAACAGAACATTTCCGGAGTTATTAGCGTTATCAGTTTTCTTTTTAATACTATATATCAAACATGGCGGAAATATTTGGACTGACTTACGAAGTTACGTATCGGTCTCATACAGGAGTCAGGACTGCAGTATATTATTAAAGAAGTAATAAATCTTTTGATTGTAGTTGATGGAAATTTAAAAAAAAAAATCAGTATATTATTATTTGTATAAATATTAAATGCGCACCCAATTCAATGGATACTCGTGCATTAAGTGTCAACTTCGAACTGACATGTTTAAGCAGTCAACACATACATGTACACCCACATAGTAATACAAACTATCATATATGCTTTATACATTGTCCATGACGTCTACGAATATTCGAATACGAATCGAATAGCACTCACGAATATTCGAATACTGATTTATGGTATTCGTTTCAACACTACTTATTTTGTATTGAACAACACACCACACACTGTAAAACAGTGCAATTAAAAGGGGTAGGGGGTCCAAAGGCACACACGAGTAGAATGTTGTAATTAGAGTGCATGTTTGCATGATGACAACTTTACCCTAAATATTTGAATATAGCAGATCTTTACCATATCACCTCCACTTAATTAATGAATTAAAGAACTCAGACAGGCCTGTGCTTAATTAAATAAATATATTTGACATGGTAAATATTCAGTCTAATTAAAATTAGAACTTTTTTCTGGCTCTTCGTTATATATGATTATCGCCTGTGAAAGAGCATGTAAAACAGAGTGCAAGATGAAAAGATCTTTAAGTTCAGATTTTAGGTTAATGTTCCCTGATATCTATAAAACATTCTTCTCAAGATTTGATTATTTCACAGAACCATTGTAAATTCTTTGAGATTAGTTTATCTTTTATATATATTGAATTTTATTGATTCATTTTAGGTAAACTTTACATGCAGAACACATCTACATTGCAAACAATTTTTACAGTAAGACAAATGTATGTAATAATTTTTACTACATGTGCCTCAGATCTCTCTCTCTCTCTCTCTCTCTCTCTCTCTCTCTCTCTCATGCTTTTAATCTTGGCAAAGCATCACAGAGCAACATCATTTTGTGCATATCTCTATCTAGGAAAAGAAATCAACAATGCTTTAAATTTCAAAATGAGCATGTATTATCGTGCAATCCATCATATTTTCATTGTGCAACTAAAATCTATCGTAGCAAACCACAAGATTATGGAGAGAAATTAATCGATGTGAATCACACATGGGTCACCGACGATGCTAAAATCCAAAGCTTTGTTAAATTGTTTATGGAATTTTATACATACTAAACATAATATTGTTTTTAAAACCTGTCATTAATAAGAAAAGAGGAAAAAATCCTCGCTAAATTTATTTGCAAAAAAAAACCCAGTAGAATTCATTAAAAAAAAATGGTATAGCAGAAAATTATACTTTGAGGCTGTTCGGATAAAATACTGTAAGTCGTTTTAATTCCACTGTGTTAAAATTTCATGATTTTTACTAAATTATCAATTACGATGGTTTTAATTTCACATTGCTTAAAAATTCAATTGATCAAAATAGAAGCATTTAAATTTCATAATATTTGGTTGAAGTGTTCAAACTAATGCTTCTTAGGAAAATCAAAAAAAAAGGGGGAGGGTATACATGTAAGGGTATTTCTAAGTGATGTGATGCTTTTGTCATGATAATATCGTATATGTATGTAGTTTTGAATAAGGTTTCTTATTTAGGGAGGTTGAACAACAGTTGACCTCTAAAAGATTAGGTAATTTAAAGATGCTTTATATATGGAGAGCCCTATAAATCTGTGTTAAACAGAAGAAAGTGGAAATGCTGGGTTCACTTAAATGGCCATATTTTTCTTAATCCTTAATGGAATTGGCAAAATGAGGTATGCTTTTTCTCAGAATAGCATTAGCTTTGTAAGTTTGAGACAAGATGACTTTTCAGAGAATGTTAGTGTAAGTTTCAAGACTACATGGTATTTTTAGATTTCTGATTTAACTGTAATTTTGAGTGGATTTTGTACCAAAAGTAGTTTCTTTTGGGAAAATGGATGATTTTGTTGGTTATATATGTCATTACATGATTTATTACCTATAATATACAAGGGAAGTAAATCCCTTTTAAATGTGTAGAATGACCACCACTAGAGTAAATTGGCTTAGAAAGTAGGTATTTCCTATCCTGATGACAATTAATAGGCTTAAGTTAATTACCGAGATAAGAATTAATACTGTAAAAGAGTTTTGATCAATTGAATTATTTAAATTATAAATTTGCAGCAATTTTGCTGTCTGATTTCATGAAATAACATTAAGCAACCTGACTTATATAACTCAATTTTTTTAAAACAGCATATTTTTCTTTCAAATAAAATTCACATGTAGACAAATGCAGTTATCAAAGTATACAATATGTCAAAAAACTCAAGTTTTTGCTCCTTCCTATCCAAAAGTGATATTTTAGATATATTTACATAATTGAAAAAGGCACCCCCGCTTTCCAATTGTCTCCATTACCATTACATGTTGGATATGTAAATGTACATTTGACCTTGAAATAACATTTGCTATAATAATTACTCTCGAAATGATCAAGAAACAACATATTTTTACCCTTTTATTGTATATATGCATCAAAAATGTAGGAAAACATGTAAAATTTGAACGTTTATCATGGAATTCTCATCCGTCCCCAGGTACCCGGTTGTGTTTGAATTTCATTTTAATTAAGAGCAGACATCACACTTGTAGGTCTTACTATTTTAGCAAAGTGAAAAGGAGACTAGAAACCAGAATAAATAAGATATTCACTAAATATGATTATAAGCTTACTGTTTCATGAAAACAAGAAATCACATGTATGGCGGCATGTCTTTTTGTGAAAAAAATGTTGCATTTCATCCATTTATCAAGAAAAGATCAATTATCAATATCAGTGATGGTTGTTTTCAAATATGTGTGAGAAATGACTCAAGGGAATTGCCACAAGTTTCATAATATTAGGTTAAAGTGTTCAAACTAATGCTTCTTAGGAAAATCAAAAAATAGGGGGAGGGTATACATGTAAGGGTATTTCTAAGTGATGTGATGCTTTTGTCATGATAATATCATGTATATGTATGTAGTTTTGAATAAGGTTTCTTATTTAGGGAGGTTGAACAACAGTTGACCCCTATAAGATTAGGTAAAGATGCTTTATTTATGGAGAGCCCTATGAATCTGTGTTAAATAGAGGAAAGTGGAAATGCTGGGTTCACTTAAATGGCCATATTTTTCTTAATCTTTAATGGAATTGGCAAAATGAGGTATACTTTTTCTCAGAATAGGATAAGCTTTGTAAGTTTAAGACAAGATGACTTTTCAGAGAATGTTAGTGTAAGTTAAAGGTAGCAAGGGACAGTTTCGGATAAAGTACCCGTCAATAAGTTTGTAAAATTGAGAGTTGCTGTACTTGAAGGCTTATGAGTGTTGCTAAAATTCATGAATTGATTTTTAATGATTATCATTATTTAGGTAGAGGGATGTCTCTTGTTGAAATTGATATTCAATATGTAGGCCCCATATGTTAGGTACATGAGATTCAGAAGTAAAGTGCGAAACCTGCGGCTATGACTGTTGTGTTGACTTTAGACAGTGAAAATGCAAGTTACAGAGGTAAATAACACGAAAAGTAGGTGGATGGGGCATTATAAACTATACACCGGTAAGTTTCTGACATGTGATGGTGCAACATGCACATGGTACGGAAGATCAACCCTTTGCAGGGAATTGGCTGGGGGAGGTCTAAAAAGCTGAAAAATCATGAAAAATTAGCAAAATATGGAAGGGTCAAAATCTCATAAAAACCAGTATGTAGAAAATTTTACAGGTTTTGACTAGTAATTTTCTTCAGAAATTGGTGATTGGCCTTATAAAGAGTGAATTAAAGGTATTTGTGCTGAATGGGAACTGAGGAAATTCTAGTTACAGGGTTCCGAAGACACACGTCCCCAGGCTACAATGAAATGTATCGAAAAAACTGTCCTGTGCCATCTAATGTCACCTATCGGGATATGTCATACTCATTACACTGCATGGTCAGTGTATTTTTTTCAGAAATACTATGCATATGTTAATGTAAACACAGCTATTATTAGTACCGGTACATGTATGATTAACACAGCTCATTGATTTTTTTTAATTTCAGCTATTGGTGGCCACATGGTTTTTACCTGTTGATTCTTTTCAGCTCTTGAGGTTAACCTGTCACCTCTACCCACATGCATATTCCTTAATGTGTTCTACAGACTATTTACCAGTAATTCAAATTAAATCGGATAATTCATGAACAGTTACTGTAATGGAACTTTAAGAAAGCATCATGCCTTGTTGTTGCTTGTGTTTGATAAGAAATTATAACAAACAAAATTAAGGCTGTTTAAAGTAATTTACAATTTTAGCTGTGAAAATTTGTTTTTCAATAAAAGTATGCAATTATGTTTCCTTTATTTTGTTTTTAGCTCACCTGAGCCAAAGGCTCAAGTGAGCTTTTCTGATCACAATTTGTCTGTTGTCTGTGATTGTCGTCGTTGTTGTAAACTTTTCACATTTTCATCTTCTTCTCAAGAACCACTGGGCAGATTTCAACCAAATTTGGCACAAAGCACCACTAGGTGAAGTGGATTCAAGTTTGTTCAAATGAAGGGCCACGCCCTCTTTAAAGGGGAGGTAATTGAGAATTATTGAAAATGTGTTGGTATTTTTCAAAAATCTTCTTCTCAAAAACTATTCGGCCTGAAAAGCTTAAACTTGTGTGGAGGCATCCTCAGGTAGAGTAGATTCAAGTTTCTTCAAATCATGGTCCCCGGGGGTAGGGAGGGGCCACAAGAGGGGGATCAAGTTTTACATAGGAATATATAGAGAAAATCTTTAAAAATCTTCTTCTAAAAAACTATTAGGCCAGAAAAGCTCAAATTAAAGTGGAAGCATCCTCAGGTAGTGTTGATTCAAGTTTGTTCAAATCATAGTCCCTGGTGGTATGGTGGGGCCACAATTGGGGAATGAATTTTTACATAGGAATATCTAGAGAAAATCCTTAAGAATCTTTTTCTCAGAAACTAATCAGCCAGGAAAGTTGAAACTTATGTGAAAGCATCCTGAGGTAGTGTAGATACAAAGTTGTGTAAATCATGATCCCCAGGGGTAGGGTGGGGCCACAATGGGGGTCAAAGTTTAACAAAGGAATATATAGAGTAAATCTTTAAAAATCCTTTTCTCAGAAACTAATCAGCCAGATGATTCTTTATAATTGTTAAGACTTTGGCCCCAGAACAGTTCTTTGGCCTCACAAGAAGGTTCAGAGTTTGATGTGGGTTTATATCCCATATATAAACTATTGTTAAGGATCTTTTTGAGAACTGCAATACTCAACATGTGATATGACTATAAAATCATCCTGTTAGAAAAGGGACTTATGATTATAAACATAAGAATATCCAGGGGGGAAAATGTATTTTATTTACACAGTATCTACATGTGTTATTGTACATTGTAAAGACAGTTTGTATTGTGACTCCATTAAGCTGATTTTATGATACCTATTGTTCCTCATGTAAGCGATGTGGCCCATTTGCCTCTTGTTTTAGTTTTTCATGTTTTTCAATATTAAAAATTAAACATATGTAACTTAAGGTAATTTTCATGATGAGTACAAAACTAAAATCCGTTTTTAAATCAGACGATGCATAACAGATATGGGGGTTTAAAAATTGATTTTTCGGAAATTTGATTCTGCGTTTTTGGTTTCAACAGAAGCGTAAGGTGGCAGGGGACAGTTTTTTTGATACAATTCATTGTAGCCAAGGGATGCATGTCTTCGGAACTCTGTAACTAGAATTTCCTCAGTTCCCATTGAGCACAAATACCTTTAATTCACTCTTTATAAGGCCAATCACCAATTTCTGAAGAAAATTACTAATCAAAACCTGTAAAGTTCTCTACATACTGGTTTTTATGAGATTTTGACCCTTTCATATTTTGCTAATTTTTCATGATTTTTCAGCTTTTTAGACCTCCCCCAGCTAATTCCCTGCAGAGGGATGACCTTCCGTACCGCGTGCATGTTGCACCATCACATGTCACAAACTTACCGGTGTATAGTTTTCAATGTCCCATCCACCTACTTTTCGTGTTATTTTACCTCCCGTCTGTAACTTGCAATTTCACTGTGTAAAGTCAGCACAACAGTCATAGCCGCAGGTTTCGCATTTTACTTCTGATTCTCATGTACCTAACATAAGGGGTCTACATATTGCATATCAATTTCAACAAGAGACACCCCTCTAACTAATGATAATCATTAAAAATCATTTCATGAATTTTAGCAACACTCATAAGCCTTCAAGTACAGCAACTCTCAATTTTACAAAAATATTGACGGGTACTTTATTCGAAACTGTCCCTTGCTACCTTTAACATACACTTACATTCTCTGAAAAGTCATCTTGTTGTAAAATTAAAAAGCTTATGCTATTCTGAAAAAAAGTACACCACATTTTGCCAATTCCATTGAGGTTTAAGAAAAATATGGCCATTTAAGTGAACCCACCATTTCCACTTTCCTCTATTTAACACAGATTCACAGGGCTCTCCATAAATAAAGCATCTTTACCTAATCTTTTAGAGGTCAACTGTTGTTCAATCTCCTTAAATAAGAAACCTTATTCAATACTACATACATCTGCTTGATATTATCATGATAAAAGCATCACGTCACTTAGAAATCCCTTTACATGTATACCCTCCCCCTATCTTTTGATTTTCACATGAAGCATTAGGTTGAACACTTTAACCTAATATTATGAAACTTGTGGCAGTTTCCTTGAGTCATTTCTTACACATAATTGAAAACAACCATCACTGATATTTAAAATTGATCTTTTTTATTAAATGGATGATTTGTAGCATTTTTATTCACAAAAAGTCATGTCGCCCTACATGTGATTTCTTGTTTTCATGAAAAACTAAGCCTATAATCATATTTAGTGGATATCTTATATAGTCTGGTTTCTAGTCTCCTTTTAACTTTGCTAAATTAGTAAGACCTACAAGTGTGATGTGTGCATTTAATTAAAATGAAATTCAAACACACCCAGGTACCTGGGGACGGATGAGAATTCCATGAAAAATGTTCAAATTTTACATGTTTTTCTACATTTTTGATGCACATATACAATAAAAGGGTAAAAATATGTTGTTTCTTGTTCATTTCAAGAGTAATTATCATAGCAGATGTTATTTCAAGGTCAAATGTACATTTACATTTCCTACATGTAATGGTAATGGAGTCCATTGGAAAGAAGGGGTGGCTTTTTCAATTCTGTAAATACATCTAAAATACCATTTTTTGATAGGAAGGAGCAAAAACTTGAGTTTTTTGACATGTTGTATACTTTGATAACTGCATTTGTCTACATGTATAGTTCATTTGAAATAAAAATATGCTGTTTTAAAAAAATTGGGTGATATAAGTCAGGTGGATTAATGTTATTTCATAAAATCAGACAGCAAAATGGCTGCAAATTCATAAATTTAATGATTTAATTGATAAAACCTGTTTTAAAGTATTTATTCTTATCTCAGTAATTAACTTAAGCCTATTAATTGTCATCAGGATAGGAAATGCCTACTCTCTAAGCCAATTTACTCTAGTGGTGGTCATTCTACACATTTAAGAGGGAGTTACTCCCCTTGAATATTTTAGCTAATAAATCATGTCATGACATCTATAGCCAAGAAAATCATCCATTTTCACAAAATGTATTACTTATGGTACAAAATCCACTCAAAATTACACTCAAAGGAGAAATATGAAAATACCATATAGTCTTGAAGGTGGCAGGGGACAGTTTTTTTGATACAATTCATTGTAGCCAAGGGATGCATGTCTTCGGAACTCTGTAACTAGAATTTCCTCAGTTCCCATTGAGCACAAATACCTTTAATTCACTCTTTATAAGGCCAATCACCAATTTCTGAAGAAAATTACTAATCAAAACCTGTAAAGTTCTCTACATACTGGTTTTTATGAGATTTTGACCCTTTCATATTTTGCTAATTTTTCATGATTTTTCAGCTTTTTAGACCTCCCCCAGCTAATTCCCTGCAGAGGGATGACCTTCCGTACCGCGTGCATGTTGCACCATCACATGTCACAAACTTACCGGTGTATAGTTTTCAATGTCCCATCCACCTACTTTTCGTGTTATTTTACCTCCCGTCTGTAACTTGCAATTTCACTGTGTAAAGTCAGCACAACAGTCATAGCCGCAGGTTTCGCATTTTACTTCTGATTCTCATGTACCTAACATAAGGGGTCTACATATTGCATATCAATTTCAACAAGAGACACCCCTCTAACTAATGATAATCATTAAAAATCATTTCATGAATTTTAGCAACACTCATAAGCCTTCAAGTACAGCAACTCTCAATTTTACAAAAATATTGACGGGTACTTTATTCGAAACTGTCCCTTGCTACCTAAAGTTCAAAGTTAAATTAACTCGTACCAAAAATAACTCGATTTTTGATAAGTACTTTGACACATTCGGATTTTTTTTTTTGATAAGTCGTTCTTAGAATGGTTAAGGTTTTTGTAAATTCGTACATAGTATCGTTCGTATTTTGTTAAGTCGTACAAAGAATTATTCGATTTTTTTATCTTTAGTTTAAGTTGCTCTTGTTATTGGTTTAAACACTCTGCTTCTTGCAGGAACATCAAGCTTTACTCTTGACATTAACGGAAGACCCACTCGTTGCTTTGCAACGAGCTTTGCTCTAGTTATTTTTATTATTGTCTGATTTTAAAGGCTACATATATTGACGTAATTTTTTTATAGTTTATACTTTTACTGTCAACATTGACGTTCAAAATTACCAATTTATTGTAGCAATCTCATCGAAATCCAGGATCACATGTTTACGATATCAAAGAACAACCTGGCGAAGATTCTCCCTGAGGGAAAATTCAAGTTCGTAGAGGTGGTGGGGATGAAACACAACAGTGAAATTTGTGAAATGTAAGTTCAAGTAAACTTAATTTATCAGTTTATCAAGATGTGTGACATATCTCTTTTCCTATCAATTTGCAAATTGATTTTAAAAACTTTTTTTTCTTTTCAGAGATGTGAAAAAGAAAAAGAGAACCTAAGAACAAAAGTTTAAAGTACCTTGATCCGATTTCTTTTAAGAAACTAAGTTCAAATACTTTTAAAAATTATTTCGGGCAGTATTTTTCTGAAGATAAATTGCACGTTTTTTTTCCTGTTTTCATTTCATTAGAAAAGGCAAAAACACAGGCAGTGAAAATTAAAGTCGGCCTCATTAAAAGCTGAACATGAGAAAATATATAGACAGAAAATTAATGCATTAATTTTCTTATTTTAGATGCTGGAGGTTACAGCCAAAGGGTATTTTTGGCAGGAAGTCAGGGCCTATATCAAGGATGTGTTGCTGCCCTACCATGAAAAAACAACTTTAAACCATCAACCATCCCGAGCAGCAAATCGCATGTTGAAAGAACTTGGAGGGTTGTGCCAACATGTGAGTTCATGTCTTTAAATATTAAGAGATCATATAACTAGAAATATGAAATGCACGTTAAAAGTAATGATTATATCTGCCATATTTATCCAAACATATCCACCTTCTCTTACATTACATTTCAATTTTCTAGGAGAAAAAAGACATCCTCAGATGTTTGAGGACTCTGTCCTGCTGGACAAGGCCAGAGCAGCCACAGCATTGAACCTTGCAGTTCCTGATGTGATTGCAATCCTAAAAAACACGCCTGGGGCACAGATTAACAAATCGGGAAGGATTATGGGGAAAGTGAGGAAGGTGGCAAAAATCCCCATGGGTGTTCTATCTAAAGACACAATTCTATGCCTTACCTCAGGTAATTCCTAACAGAGATTCATTGTTTGCTTTATTATAGCATTGGATCATGATTTTTTGACGTATACATTCTCATAACTGCAGCGGTGTGTGCATACAAATTGAGTTATATATACTCAATATATATAATATATGAGATTTTTCATACAACACCTCGATATTGCACATTTTTTTTTAAAAGCATAGCGTGTACAAATCATTGATATCCATTTTTTTGTGTAGAATCAGATGATGAAGTTGAAGAAACTAGAGTGAAGGAAACAACATTCCCAGAGATTGAGGGCAATGGTAACATGATTTGAAATTATAATTATTTGTCTCAATCAAGTTATTTTGCAAATGATTCATTATTTGAAAAAGAAGCCCAATTGTTCAGTTATCTAGTGTGGTACTTTGTTCAGAATAGACCCCAGGTTTTTCCTCTTAGTTAAGAGGGCTGGAAAGTAGTGTCCGTTTTTAGATTATATTTACCTTCTCATCGCATAATGCTCAAATTTGAAAGCATAACTATTTGACGTTTTTACTTTTCTCAATATTAGCTTCTGGTCATATTTTCAGATGTGAAAGTTTAAGGTAGATCTGATGGTTAATTTGTGGACCATCCAGCCTTCTTAATGTGCTGCTCTTTTTTTTACTTAAAACATAGCATGTACAATTCATTGATATCCATTTTTTTTTGTAGAATCTGATGATGAAGCCGAAGAAACTGGAGTAAAGGAAACAACCTTCCCGGAGATTGAGGCCAATGGTAACATGATTTGAAATTATAATTATATACAGTTGAACTCAAAATTCAATCATCAAGACAATTCTTTTAAATGGAATGATAACAATGCAAATTGATTAGAGACACCAAATCTAGTAGTGATTATTTTAATATTGAAGAAACATGAGCTATTGATCTTCATTATAGTTAAACTTAACGAATATAATAATTCTCTGTAGTAGATATCCCGGTGACGGAACAGGATTCTTTCGACATGGGTGACCTCCCTCCACCACCACCACCTCTATCATCACTAAATGAATCCATCTCCAATGATTTCCCACCACCACCATTTATTGAAATGATGGGGAATATGACAGTGGACATGGGTACCGCATTAGAAGGACCTCAGGCAGATGAGCCCCCCCCCCCCCCCCCCTCCCTACCCAGACTGCCTCTGTAGTCTATTCAGAGGGTACCGATGAGTGTAAGGATGCTAATGCTAATTAGATATACACAAACCTGCACCCGGGCACACGACACAACTGTTGTGTATATCTTGTATATTTTGTGTTAGTTCCAGGGGTTTTCTTAAGTTGGACAAACAATAGACTCTAATTAGATATACACAAACGGACAAAAATTTGTCTAGACAAACAAAGCAGTAATATCCTGCCCGATATAACAAAGGCAGTTGAGAGTCTTGTATCTAGCAGATCTAGAGTTAGACCTAGAAATATTGAAAATTGAAGAGAGAGAGAGAGAGAGAGAGAGAGAAATTTCAACGATTAATTTATAATAGGAAACAAACATACTTTAATTAGTTTCATGCACAGATTAAGATACAGAGACTGCGCTCAGCCCTACAATAATTGACAAAAAAAATTATAAAGAATTTTATAACGGCAATCTGTGTCCATTGGAGCGCTGTTGATGATATCGATCTGTGTTTCATGGAGCGACAATTAAAAACCGCCTGGAACACCACCCCCCTTCCTTGGAAATTATATTATCATTCGGATGACCCCCTCCCATCACTATTAAAGAGCTTTTTCATTTAATATATGTTTTTATTGTACAGCTTGATCAAACTTGGCTTAAAGGTAACTTAAAGATGGTTTAAAGACAACTTAAAGGGAGCGTAAATGCCACTTAAAGATTCTTAAAGGCGGCTTAAAGATGGCTTAAGCTCGACTTAAAAAAGTTTGGACATTAAGGACCTATAAGCTCAGCTAAAAGGTGACTTAAAGGTGGCTTAAAGATGGTATATCCTTTAAGCCACCTTTACGCCACCTTTAAGGACTTGCTTAAAGATTGTTTTTCGCCCTGTGAAATTCATCATACACAGTCATTTTTAATATCATAATAAAAATGAAAATGACATTGTATCATCGTGCGATAATTTTTTACGTTAAAATAAAAATGATATTCTTGATATATACATATTTATATTATAATAAATATTGACACTGCATGATTAATTTTTATATAAAATGAATTGAGTATACTGTTTCAAAATTCATCGAAGAAAGTCATTTTCAGTTTTGTCATAGTATAAACAAATGGCATTATATGACTAATTTCAGTCTTTACTAATTAAAATGACATTATATGATGAATTTCAAATCAGTTCAACATACAATAGCATTATTTTAATATAATAATAAATTTATCATAAAGTACCAGTTTTCTTATGAAATTGAAATGCTTCATGCGATGTCATTTTTGTGATAAAATTGACTTTACACTCACAATTTAAATAATAGTATGTGAACACGCTGAACGGGACTCGACTAACGACCCTTATATTACAGAGGTGACGCTTAACCAAATGCGCCATGGTGACTGCATATCTATCCTATAATCATGCAATGTTTATTCATGAAGGAATTTGTTTGTAACTTAAAAATGTGGTCATTGTGGTTTTAATTTTAATATAATATAGTTGATAAGTAAAATATTACAAAGCAATGTTTATATGTCATTGCTATATGTACATAAATATGTGTATTGCTATCTTGGATTTCATGGAAATCAGTGGGAATAAACAACACGCTACAGCGGTCATTTAATTTGCCAATTCATTCATCGCGTTTACTCAAGCAAGGAAACAAGATTTTCAGGTATATAAGTGTCTTCTCAGCACTTTTCCACGTAAGCACGCGTAGCATGAATGTCATTCAAAAAAATCCATTCGAACACAACTAATAGCGCAATTTGGAAATACCAATCAGAAACTACCGTTTCATCCAACTGGCCAATAAAAATAAACCCTTTAACAGTTTAAGGTTAAGAATTGCTAAGTCAGCACTTTTTACATGTATATATAGTGCACGATAAACCTGTTAAATTCATTCCGGCTCCCTGAAGATACGAAAGTATGGAGGACCAGGCTACAAAAAAAGTAAGAGTTGTTGTTAAAACGGACTGGTATCTTTTCTCTATATAACTATTTATGTTATTTATAAACGAGTGAGTATGCAAACAAATGCGTTATATATATAAGTTTGTATGTTTAATTCATTTAGTATTGACGCTTGTCTCTATCAGTCTGATATATGTTTGATCAGTATTTCACAACTTTGCGTTTTCCTCGTATAATTGTTGTGTTGTCTTTTGGTGACTTTTTTGCCTGAGAAGGCATAATTTACATCCAAACTGTATCAATAAATGAATATAAATGAATATTTTTTTCTATTTATTCATAGCATTTATTTTATGAATTTCAGAATTTCAGAGTGTATGTTCATACCATAAGGACAATTAAAAGCCGTTACGAAAAGTCTGGAAGGAGTTTGAAATATTACGTTCTGGCTATTGTCCAGGGAGAGACAACAACCAAAAACATTTCCACGTTTAAAAAACGCTTATCGAGTCCCTGAAGCCGGGGAGGCTTTTTGGTTTTGTTTTTAATTTACGTCCTTATAGTTTAAATTAAAAACATATCAAAATAAACACAAATACACACTCCCACTATGTATATCTATATGAATTATAGGAATATTGTGTAGTTTTTTTGAATATTCTATTGTAGATCATGGACACCCTGTTTGAGTTGACAGAAGATGAGAAGAAAATGAGGACAAATTTCTTCCTCCTACATTCACTATGGCTGAAGCATCCTCGTTGGCTAACTGCACGAGACTCTGTCTTGGCCCGGTACAAGTAAAAAGTGTAAGTGTGTAAATAATGTACGTCGATGTCGTTTTGAGTGTGTACAAGTTTACATAATATATTCATATTTTATTTCAAATTCAGATTGGTGAGACCGGTGTAGTTTCTACCGGGTCAAGGCGGAGAGAGGTGCAGTTAGCAATGGAGGGCAGATCTGCTCTCCATACCCTCTGGGGTAAGGAGACAGATCTTGAAGTCGTTACTGGGGACCTGTACATCGTACAGAATATAGTCCCCAGTAACGACTTTAACAAACAGCGTTGTTAATCTTCTACACCCCTAACAAAGTTTGAGGTAAAATGGATATACACTATCTCATTGCAATATCTTATCAATTTTTTTGGTAAAATCAATGCATTTAGACAAACATTACTTGAAAATCAAATAAATTCTATATTTCTAAAAGCATGAAATTGAAATATTGTAAAAAAAAAAATATCTTCATAAGACAAATGTTATTTAGATTTTTGAGCACACTGTTATATCTATTGATATTGGTCTATAATTTCAGACTTACAAAAGCGCGGAGTTGATGGAACATTTTGAAGGGGTGGTGCAATCGGTATCGTTTACCAGGTATTACTTAAAGTTTTTTCGTTCGTTTTTTTTTTTTAAATTGCATTTCCCGTTCTTATAGACTATAAGAATACTGCTGGTGTTTAGTGCATTAATTAGTTTTATTCTTTTGCTTCTATTATAACTATTATCATCATTATTATCATTTTTATTATTGTCTGATTTTTAAGGTTACATATATTGACGTAATTTTTTATAGTTTAAACTTTTGCTGACAACATTGACGTTTAAAATTACCAATTTATTGTAGCAATCTCATCAAAATCCAGGATAACATGTTAACAATATCCAAGAACAACCTGGCTAAGATTTTCCCTGAGGGAAAATTCAAGTGCTTAGAGGTGGGTGGGATGAAAAACAGCAGTGAAATTTGTGAACTGTAAGTTTGAGTGAATTTAATTTATCAGTTTATCAAGCTATGTGACATATTTCTTTTCTTATCAATTTGCAAATTGATTTTAATTACTTTTTTGTTCTTTTCAGAGATGTGAAGAAGTAAAAGAGAACCTAAGAACAAAAGTATAAAGTACCTTGATCCGAGGGATTTTTTTTTCTTTTAAGAAAATAAGTTCGAGCAGTATTTTTCTGAAGATGAATTGCAGGTTTTATTTTTCCTTTTTTCATTTCATTAGATAAGGCAAAAACACAGGCAGTGAAAATTAAAGTCGGCCTCATTAAAAGCTGAACATGTAGTCGTGTACTCAGTATAGTTATAAAAATATAGGAATGTGTGTATATGGCGAACTATGTAGAAATTCCATTATAAATGAAACCTTACGCCATCATCAATAATTTATTCCGAGCATATCAATCTTAATTTTTATCTGTAGTGCCTTTACTTGGAGGTAATCATGTTATTGAAGAGCTTAAATAATTAAAATAGAGATTTCAAATAGGTGAAAAACGTAGGTTTTGAATTAAATGCTGATTTAGATGAGAGTGTGCCAAATTAGTAAAATACGGTTTCTTTTTTTAAGGACCTTTGAGTCACTTGTGGGAAGAAAGGGAAATTTAGAGAAATGCCCAAGTTCAAAAGGAGAAACAATTGTGGCTTTAAGGCAAGAAAAGTCCCCCACAATAAGGGGGTAACAAGTGAAAAATTGCAAAATTCCCAAGGACAGTACAGGAGACTGCCTGAGGATATGGAACATATGGTTCGAGACTGTCCGTCAGCCTCCGAAGGAGAGGAAATGCTCCTCCGGCCCAACTGCTACCATCTCCTGAGGCCGAGGAAGCTTAGGGCAAAAGATCATGAAAGTTGCCTAGATGGAAATGAATCAGAGCAGTAAGTCAAATTTTCAAAAAACGAGTAAGACAGGAGATTTTTTTCCCCAATTTTCTTACATTTACCACATTCAAATATCTGCTATATGGTTAATTATCCAAGAACATGACCTTAAAAGGGTGGGGTTCATGTATTTAAAAATTACATGTAATTACATGTAGGTACATGAGAAGTCAAGTGTGATACATGCAGCTAAAGGGCATTTCAGTAATTTGAGACAAAAACAAGAAGCTTAGGTTGCCTAAAACTGAAATTACATCAATTTGAAATTGTACATGTCAAGCCTGTTAGTCTTAGGGAAGTAACTCTAATAACTTCTTTCATGCTCTGCATACTGGTGACTGTTTCAAGTAAACAAATCATTGTGTCTTAATTAATAAAAAAAAAATATTTTTTATAAGTATTCTATCAACTGACAATGCAAAGTTTTTGTTTGTCAATGATAAATTCTTAGGAGCTAATAAGAACATCAAAGACAAGTGTGGCTGAATTCATTTGTCCCAAGGGAGCCATTATCTGAGCCATGGTTCAGATGGAGCATGTGTTTAGGGGAAATTGATAATCTGTAAAGTGGGTGATGGTTTTGGGGCTATTTTAAAACTGTTTCATGTAAACCAAAAGGTCTATCATTATAAGGAAATAAATAATATAATGATTCATTTAAGAAGTTAAACTATTTTTAGAGGTTGTTTAAATTTATTTGTCAAGTAAATTGATGAAGTGACCCTATTGGGCATTAATTTAAATGAAATTCAAAATTACTGATATGATTGTAGTGTTTTGGAAATTTTAAAATTGTTTGTAATATTAAATTTTCTTTTTTTTACATATTTTTACATGTATGGTAATTATTGTAATGTTTTGGGAGTTTATTGAATTTAACAAGTTCATCAAAGAAAATCATAGTGCTATGGGATCAATTTTCTGATATGGAGTTCCATTGTGCCATAGGAGAAAGTGAGGAAAATTTGAAACAACTAATTGCATCTGTCAAGACTCTTATTAGAAAGATATTGAAAGTTTTATCAACAGAAGAGCATTGCTTGGCTACCGGTATTTCTATTCACTGCAAAGGGAAGGGTTATTGTCATTTTGTTGGTTTTTCTTTAAATCGATTAAATTAAAAAAATATATCATCAAATACGTACATTTGTAAATGTATTACTGTTATAGATATGTATTTACAGTGAAATTCTGACAATTTTGATTTTAATTTTTCTTTGTTGACTAATTTTTATTTTTTTTTACAATTCTAGAAATTTTTTTTTGTGTGTGTTCCAAACCTTTATTATTCAATTCAGTTATTTGTCCCATTTGAAATTAGCCTAGCGGGGGTATTAGTCCCATTAGGACAGTTCTAGTTCAGAATTGATAATAGCAGTAATATTTGAAACTATTTATTTTACTCTGCCTACGATGAGTTTGTTTCCCTGTGTAACATTCTAATAAATACAGGTTTATTTTCAGTATTAACATTTGCAAACATGCTTCCTCATTTAAACCTATAAACTAGCAAAAACTTTCATTTCTGTGACATCATGATTACCACACTTGCTTATCGCTTTACTGTTATATTATTGTTAACATTAAGAACATACCGTTAGTTGTTTTTTAATAGTTCCATAGGTTTTGCCTTTTATCAAACGTATATATAATCATATAAATAATAAACAGCAATCTTTAAAAGTTAATGGGGATGAACTTGGTTGGTATGTGGACTTAACAGGATTTGATTGCGTGACCAACCAAGTTCATGTCCCAGTGAACTTTTTTAATTGCGGTTTGTTTCTTAAAAACACACGAGAGAGTTAGATCAAAAGGAAATGTATACAGCTTCAAATGGAAATGGAGATTGTAAACAAAATTTATATATTGGTCATAAATCATAAGTCAATGGAGGTTATAAACAAAATTTATATATTGGTCATAAATCATAAGTAATGAATCTAAATTAACAGAGAAAAATACATTAACAATAAACATACATCAATCTGAGCAAATTCTGTTATGGGTGGGTGGGAAAGTGGAGTAGTAGTAATTATTATGCACTAAAGTTTCAGCACAGTCAAACTAATAATTAAAACAAGATTGTCTTGTTTATTTGTTAAAATTTTAAGTAGTGTTTTCTTAATTTTATTTGTAGCATGAACAATTTTTAAAATATATTTTTTAAAAACTGTTTTTTCATAATTAAAGGGGAGATGCATTTCGGACAGATTATAGAAGATTACCAGAGCTTAGAGGAGGACCAGGCTACAAAAAAGTAAGAGTTGTTGTTAATACGTGCTGGTATCTTTTTTGTATATAACTAATTATAGTTAATCTATAAACGGGTCAGTGTGCAAACAAATGCGTTATATATATAAGTTTGTATGTTTAATTCATTTAGTATTGACGCTTGTCTCTATCAGTCTGATATATGTTTGATCAGTATTTCACAACTTTGTGTTTATCTCGTATAATTGTTGTGTTGTCTTTTGGTGACTTATTTGCCTGAGAAGGCATAATTTACATCCAAACTGTATCAATAAATGGATATTTTTTTCCTATTTATTCATAGCATTTATTTTATGAATTTCAGAATCTCCGAGTGTATGTTCTTCATGAACATGTATGTTCTTCATGAACATACCATAAGGACAATAAAAAGCCGGTATGAAAAGTCAGGAAGGAGTCTCAAATATTACGTTCCGGCTATTGTCTAGGTGGAGACAACAACAAAAAACATTTCCACGTTCAAGAAAACGCTGATCGAGTCCCTGAAGCCGGGGAGGCATTATAGTTGTAAATGCCACGTGCCACCCTACCTTCGGCATCGAACTTAAGGCTGACTCAATCGTAGGTTGCTTTTTTTTGGTTTTGTTTTTAATTTACGTCCTTATAGTTTGAATTAAAAACATATCAAAAGAAACACAAATACACACTCCCACTATGTATATCTATATGAATTATAGGAATATTGTGTAGTTTTTCTGAATATTTTTTTGTAGATCATGGACACCCTGTTTGACTTGACAGAAGATGAGAAGAAAATGAGGACAAATTTCTTTTCTCCTCCCACATTCACTATGGCGGATGCATCCTCGTTGGCTAACTGCACGAGACTCTGCCTTGGCCCGGTCCAAGTAAAAAATGTAAGTGTATAAATAATGTACGTCGATGTCTTTTTGAATGTACAAACGTACATAATATATTCATATTTGATTTCAAATTCATATTGGTGAGACCGGTCTAGTTTCTACCGGGTCAAGGCGGAGAGAGGTACAGTTGGCAATGGAGGGCAGACCTGCCGCCCTTACCCTCTGGGGGTAAGGAGACAGATCTTGAAGTCGTTACTGGGGAGCTGTACATCGTACAGAATATAGTCCCCAGTAACGACTTCAACAAACAGCGTTGTTATTCTTCTACACCCCTAACAAAGTTTGAGGTAAAATGGATGTACACTATCTCATTGCAATATCTTATCAATTGTTTTGGTAAAATCAATGCATTTAGACAAACATTACTTGAAAATCAAATAAATTATATATTTCTAAAAGCATGAAATTGAAATATTGTAAAAAAAAAATATCTTCATAAAACAAATGTTATTTAGAATTTTGAGCACACTGTTATATATATTGATATTGGTCTATAATTTCAGACTTACGAAAGCGCAGATTTGATGGAACATTTTGAAGGGGTGGTGCAATCGGTATCGTTTACCAGGTATTACTTACAGTTTTTTCTTTCGTTTTATTTTTTTTAAATTGCATTTCCCGTTCTCATAAACTATAAGAATACTGCTGGTGTTTAGTGCATTAATTAGTTTTATTATTTTGCTTATATTATAACTATTATCATCATTATTATCATTTTTATTATTGTCTGATTTTTAAGGTTACATATATTGACGTAATTTTTTATAGTTCAAACTTTTACTGACAACATTGACGTTTAAAATTACCAATTTATTGTAGCAATCTCATCGAAATCCAGGATCACATGTTAACAATATCCAAGAACAACCTGGCGAAGATTTTCCCTGAGGGAAAATTCAAGTGCGTAGAGGTGGTGGGGATGAAAAACAGCAGTGAAATTGATTGCTTTGAGTACATACCAACATTGGAAGTATTAAACAATTCAAAATCAGCAACTGTTAGTTACAATGCTTCTTTGCAATAAAATATTACACACATATTCTAACACATTTTTGTTGTATACACCTTTGAAATGCATAGTAAATATGTCGTGAATGTCGTTATGTGCTATGACCAGATTTTTTACTTTCCAAATCTGGTCATGACCAGATTTTTACATGTTGAAGGTTGGCAAGTATGCTGGCATAAAAAATTCAAGTGACCTCGAATCTTTACAAAAGTGGGAAAATCAGGTAGTTTACACGTTGTTTTTTATCTCATAAAAACTACAGTTCCTGTCGCTGGCGGAAAACTCCTAAAAACGAAGGGAAATTCGGGAATTATTTTGTCTCAGCCATGTTTTGACGTGAACCTTCGGAAAAATAGTGTTGTGAGACCATAAATGTATGTCGCTTAAGGGCTAAGGATGTTAGATGTGTGAATTACCTTTACTTTTTCAGGATAGAAATGTTTCTATGGGCGAAGATAAGAGGGGTGCCCAATCAAATGAGATGGCCTGTAAAATCTCTATCTGAGGATAATGAGGATGATGTTAGAATTCAAGTGTATTGCTTGTCCGATAATGCTATGTGAGTATTCATAATTAATAGTTCTAGTAGAATCTATTCTAAGTAATTAACAATGATTATTGATTTAATAATGGTAAATGGATATTTTAGTTTGTAATAAATCCATTTCTATATTGCATTAACATACATATAGCTCTATTCTCTAATATGATTCTGTGTGTCTTCATTTGTGAAATGTGCAATATATTACATGTATTTTGACTTCATTTGGGCAAAACCAGCAGGCATTTCATGTTGGCTTTATTTGCAATGATGTCCACCTCTCTGAATATTTTTATATTCCGGTTTCTTAAGAGGAGGTTCTCCTATATAATGATGTATAATTTTTTTTTTTTTTTATTTTGGCTAAATTAAGGTGATTATTGCAATTCATATGACTTGTCACTGTAGATTTTCTCTCAAGAGAGGTGATGTAGAACCATTTGAAAATATCCCGAAATGGGAAGAAAAGGCAAAAAGTATATAATATATACAATTCAAGGGTTGAATATTTATTATCATTTAAAGAGGAAGGAAAGTCAAACATATACTTTATTTATATTAATAAAGTAGTTTAAATTATCACATGTAGTAAAGCTGTTTTGAAAATAAACTAAATAGTTAAGCTTTAATGCATGTTTGAAGTTAGAGAAATCGTAATTAATGGAAGCTGACATGATGCTCTTCTGGTGAAACTCACTTGCCCAGAAGTGAAAATTCCCTATTTCAGTATAGCGAATTCACAGGCAACCCAATAAAAGAACTCTTTTTCATTAAAGATAGATATACACTAAAGGTCTTTTAAACGCTTTATACTTCTCAGCAGATCACTCATGCCCCTTTGGGATTTACGTATGTATGAGACAATGTGGATTGCACAAGCATATGGATACAAAACATACTGAATATCGATGTTTGCTGCCCATGCATGAAGAAGAGTACTGTTGTAAGCATTCACTCTCAAGTCACAGGGTTTACGTTTTAAAAATACCTTGGGTGTTCAAGAACTTCTGATGCATTTTATATAATCATCTTCAGATAGTATTTTTTACATAACGTATGAAGAAGTGAAAAGATTAAACG
This sequence comes from Magallana gigas, assembly GCF_902806645.1. NCBI lineage: Eukaryota > Metazoa > Mollusca > Bivalvia > Ostreida > Ostreidae > Magallana > Magallana gigas. The sequence goes on along the minus strand of NW_022994841.1, from coordinate 251,601 downwards.
ATTTCTGACACTTTCAGATTTACAACTGATTTCCTATAAGTAGATTCCAAATAATTCGGCAGGTTATGTATAAAGAGTTCTGTACAAATTTGATTTGTTAAGTTACAGTTTTTATGTCATCCACAGGATGAATGACCATCTTTACGTTCTCCTTAAAGGTGGCTTAAATATGCTAAAAGGTAGCTTAAAGACGGTCTTTCAGCCATCTTTAAGCTATCTTTAAGTTTCAATGTGGCTTAAAGATGGCTGCTATGTCCTTAAAGGCAATTTTTTCGGTATTTAAAAGTTTTCGTTTCTAAAAATATATGTGCTCAGTTAAATGTTTCTAACATCATTTTAGGTTACAACTGTTACATTGAAATGATGTTTGGGAAAAATGTTTATCAAATTACTTATAGGGGGTTTATCCTCAAAGCACCTCTCTTTTAAAAAATATCATATTACCTAAAACCCATATTGTTATTATCCCTTTTTTTGTATAATTGAGAACAGTGAGCGGTCACGGTTCTAAGGTGGCAGGGGACAGTTTTTTTTTTTTATACAATTCATTGTAGCCAAGGGATGCATGTCTTCAGAACTCTGTAACTAGAAATTCCTCAGTCCCCATTCAGCACAAATGCCTTTAATTCACTCTTCATAAGGCCTATCACCAATATCTGTAAACATGTGTTTAAAAGGACCAAGCACAATACATTCAGTTTTACTTATGTTAACCTTAGATCCTGCATGAATACAGACCTTGTTTATTGTTTCTAAGCACGCTTAAGTGATTCAATATTCTTTAGAGTTAATGTCTTGTCGTCGGCATGTTGTATATTTTTTATATCTTTTTCCATGAAGTTAGCTTTAAATCCTTGTATATTTTCATTATTCTTTAGTTTTTCAGATAATTTTTTTGATTTTATGACAAATCTCATAGCATATCATTAAAATCACATACCATAGCATAAATTTGTAAAAGATATGCATGAAATGACTGTATTTGTTTTATTGAATTGGTATGGAGTAATTATAATATAATAATGGTTTTTATACTTACGTGACACAGTCATCTCCTTATATATACATGTGTTTATTTATATTTTATCTCAATTGAACAGTAAATGCTGTCTCTCTTTGCTCGCGGACTGTTGAAGAGACTAGGAAGCGGCTACAGGATGTGCAGTCATGCATAAAAAAGAAAGAGGCATACAGAAAGGAGTCAGTCATGACTGGTGGTGGCCCCCCTATAGATGTCACTTTTATACCTTGGGAATAGCCTGTCGGTATTGTATATTTCTTCAGCTACACTATGATGTTTTATATTAAAATGGATGTGTAAATTAAGGAGAAATAAAAAGCCTTATAAGTGACAAAAATAATAACTATTTCAGTGAGGGTAAACTGATCGTGAGTCGGACGCGATCGTGAGTCGGACGCCAACTTTGTTCAACATCTTCGCTAGCATTATTTATCGTATGAATAAACTTTCAACAGATACTGCTTTAGTTGTCATTTAGTTATTAGTCCGGGCCTTTCTGCTATAACGTCACGAAGTGGGAAATCCAAACACGGTAAAAATGAACACTAGTTATGAGAAATTTAAGCTGTTTTGATATGTTTTCATAATAACTTTTTGTGGCCTGGTATTATTTTTTCTTAAAGCTTCTACATATCACATTTGTAACAAATATTTCATAAATATAGACAATTCTTATATTCTTGTTATAAGATAATTTAGTGCGATCAGAAAAAATCAAAATGGCTAATTTGATATTGAGACTGACAGTTATTTATTCTAATTGATATAGAGTCCGACTCAAGAACACCAACTAAAATATGCAAAAGTTGTTAAAAATTTGAAACTACTTGGGCAATTTTTTGAAAAAAATTATAGACTCACTATTAAATATGTATAACTAATATTTTATAATTATAAAAAAATTATTTTAGAGAGAGAGAGGAAGAGAGAGCGAGAGAGAGAGAAATATGCTTAAAGTGCCTATCATAGTTATGAAAATATACTCTCTGAACATAATTCCAAAACATTTTTGAATTCAGTATTTCCTTTTAAAATTTAAACAACTAATACTGACAATTAATTAAAAAATAATCAGTCAAAAGTCAGATATGAATAAAGTTGCTGTTTTTGGTGTCAATGCAGTGGGCATGCACCACTTGGGAGGTACAGAACTTAGGGTTGGTGAAGTGAACTATGCCAGAAACGAGCCTTTAAACCAAAAAGATAAACATGCCGTAGCTGTTTTTGCCGATAGGGATTGCTCTCATAAACGAGCCTACCTGAGGCGAAAAGATCCGCTTCATGTTCCTAGGCTATTTGAAGAAAATCTTGTTCATGATAAATGTTACGTAAAACCAAAGGAAGCTGCTGAAAAATTCAGTCAAAAATGTGGTCCTCTCCAGAAGTGAAACATCCGGTTTTCACTGCAGATGAAAATATAGTTCAAATCAAACAAGTTTTAGACAAATATGAATTAAAAATGATGGTGATTTTAATTTCTACATCATTAATGCTTGTGTGCAATTGATACATAAATGAAACAAAATGCAAATAAATTAATAAACGTTGAATATGAATGTGTTGTTTTATATAAAATTACGATTCATAAACGAGCTTCAAGTCACAAAAAAAAATAACTAAATGATATAAAATTACTTGTACATTATATGAAACCCTTTTTAACTTTAAAAAATCGCGTTACAAATGCTGATACGAGAAAACACAATTAAAACAATAAATACAGAATTATTGCCCTGGTAGTTTCAAATATAATAAATATACAAAATACGCTATCAAAAAAATAACAAAAATGAAAATTTTGAAACTTTACAGATGCTAAGGAGTCCGACGAAAAAAAAGAGAGTATATGGAGCTTGGGACCCTGAAAATATGCGCAAGGCGATAACTGAAGTCAAGTCTGGTTATTCCCCTCTCCGCAAAGCCGCGGAAAAATACTCTGTCCCCTCCTCTACATTGACAAAGAGGATGGGGTTTGGGTCTCAAAACCCAAATTATCTACTAAAGATGAACAAGAGTTGATAGAAACGGCGAAAGAGAGGGCAGCTCTTGGTATAGGTTACAGTAAATACAACTTTATGCGTGCCGCAAGTGCTATGGCGAAAGCCATAAATGTGCCGTTCAAAAACAAAAATCCATCTGAAATGTGGTGGAGACGTCTAAAAAAAAAAAGACACACTAGCTTTTCTTTGAGGTCCCCAGAAGCAACTGCTTCAAATAGGCATGTTTCTATGACAAAAGAGAGGGTCAGTAATTTTTTTTCTTGCAGAACGAAAACAATTTACAGCCAGAGCACATTTGGAACATGGACGAGACAGGGCTCACAAAGCTCATAAGCCAGGAAAAGTTGTTGCAGAGAAAGGGGGCAAAAGCAGTTCATGCCAAATGTTCCACTCAGCGACAACTTGTCACTGTAATCGTCTGCGCAAATGCAAAGGGTAATACAGTCCCGCCCCACTTCATAATCCCTGGTAAAACTAAACGTAGTCTTCTTACTTACGATTCTGAATACTTGCAGAAAACTGAAATAAAAAACGCAAACATTTCCCTCTCAGAGTCTGGGTGGACTAAAGATGGAATAGGGAGGTTGTGATTTGAGTGTGAATATTTGATATTGTCTATATGTCCATTATCAATATATTGAATAGAAGTTGGAGCCGACAAGAAGAGCGCACTGTCAGAGAAGTCAGTGGTCAATCTGGGGACTTTTCTGTACCACCTGGGTTGATAGTTACAGATTTTAGTATTACATGATGTATAATTTTTCCTTATTCAAATATGCGTTTGTTCGTTGCAGAAGTCAGCCATTTATTTATTTTTGTAAAATTTCTATCAGTTAGTAGACTATATATAATATTTAAAAGCAATTGAAGTACTGTTATATTTGAATTGGGACATAAAAGTATATTTAGTTATTTATTGTCCAATAGAGAACTAATAAATAATTACTAAGAATTTTATAAATGTGCAAAGCTTTTTTTTGAAACCAGAAAATGTGCAGGTGGATGTTGTGACTGAAGCTAGTAGTGGTATATATGATGCTCTACAACACACTTTATAGTTATATAGTAAAATCGGCCTAATTTACTATATATGCTTACCAATTATGCTAATAAGATGAAAGGATTTCTCTATATATATTTATACCAAAGGCTCACAATAGTCTCCATCCACCCAGAAGGCTAACTCTATATATTTATACCAAAGGCATACAAGAGACTCCACCCTCTTGGAAGGCTTACCCTAGGCTTACTCTATATAGTTTTACCAAAGGCTCACAACAGACTAAGTCAGTTCTATCTTACTGGTGACTTCATCTATTCAGAAAACTCTATCGATTTTTATATATATACCAAGGATTTACAGAAGGATCTACATAGTCAGATACTTATTGTGTATATCTATAATTTAAAGATTTTGAAATATACACCCTTGAAATATTACGCCATATCTTACTACAAATATGTATGAAGAAAAGGCTAATATTATATATTTGTCGCAAAGACTCGCATAGGACTTCATTATGTCATTAGAACGTACTTGCAAAGAATGATAACTCTAAGCAAATATCCAAGACCAGTTAACTCCGTTGATCTTGATGATTTCAAACATCGGTTAAGAAAAAACCCAAACAAAATAACAGTATAAACGAAATACATGTTATGATAAAACATGTTTTAATTAAATACATCAATTTTATGAAGTCGGGCAAAAACACACGATGTATCGTATAGTGGTTTAAATCTATAACGTCATGGAAGAGAATATGACGTCACACCTTTATGACGTCATAATATACAGACAGAGCGATTGCGATTATCGAAAAATAATTGCAGTTCCTCCGTACGGACTTACAGTGGGAAAGAACAATGGATATGCAAATTATATAAAAATGAAACCCAAGCAAGTGATGAACACAACAATGACAACTGAAAATAAAGAAAAAATATTTTGCTCAGTATGTGAAGGGTTGCATTATCTCATTTAAGGCAATAGTAAATAATAAATTTAACTTACATCCTCACTCCTTCGTTTTTTTCAAAAATAGGTATGAATATAGTTTTAGTCATTCAAAAACTTAATAAGTATAAGTTACCTTGAAATCTGAAGTGAAAATTTAAATGGCTTTGGTATATCAAGTGATAAGAAATTATATAGCCACCCCATAAAAATCTGTGTTTTTCCTTAATCTAAGTGGATATCTTCTTTGATCATCAAGTTCCTGTGTTTGTTTATTTACAGATTCATTTAAACAATTTTGATTATGATGGTGCACATGTTGCAGCATGGATATTATTTTTCTCAGGAACAGTTGACTGATACAGAAATTCTACTTAATACATCATGTACACCTAAAAGTGTTCTTCTTATTATGTCAAGATGCTGTTTACATATGCGAGAAAGCCAACTACGCCTACAATGAATACACACAAAGTGACAATAAACTTTCATTTCTCAATTCTCGTGCATTGAACTGCTCCTCTACATCGGCAAAATGTGTTTGCTGAAGTCTTGTCCTAATTATATGTTTATTAGCAGACAGATGAGATAAATGCAGAAGCTGCCAATCGATAGGCTACTCAAGCAGATTGATACTACTGAAAGCAGAGAAAATAACAGAGTTATGTTGCCATATAACTTATATATAACCCGGTCACTAAAATTTTTAACTACTTTTTAAAATCTAACCCAATAACAAAACTTCTGTTTAAAAAAGGAAAATTAAGAAATTTAGCAATGCAATGTTTAATCACCTGTACGTATCATTTAAGTAATTATTACTTTGAACACTTTTACATTCATTAGTATTAATTCAGCAATGCAAAGTTCAATTACTTGTACATATTGATATTAAGTTTTAGTCAATGTTTTTTCTTAACTTATTTTTCAACTTCCTTTTATTAAAATTGTTGTGTCCTTAATAAGCAGTCCTTTTTTTCCCCCATCAACATATATTCTATGTCAATTTTTTTTAATATAATTTTCATAATCTTACCCAATAACAAAACTACTGTTTAAAAAGAAAAATAAGTTAATTTAATCACCTGTACATATTTTTTTTTTTAGTTTAATGTTTAGTTTAATTTTCTTATAACTTGTTATTTCATTTCATATACATGTGCTGTTTACGAATTTTTATAAAAACCCAAATCCTTTGCCGATTCACGCGCAGTGCTGCCCAGCTTGGAAGTTTGCTCAGCAGTTTTTGATTTTCAGAACAGTCATCCAGGATCTTGAGGCTTGGAACCTGGGCGTTGCATCTCGACAAGCTTGTAGAAATTCGCCAAAATCTCTGAGAGCTTTCGATTGCCCTTCTGAGATTTTTGGCAAATTTTCTAGTCTCTTACGAAACGCTTTCTGTATAACAAATGGGTAACCATACCGGTCTTGGAGGACTTTTCTTGCGTTTTCATATTCAGAGCCACTTCCACTGTAGAAGAATCAATGGCCTGCAATTCTTCACCGGCAACGTATCTTTTCAGATAGAAAAATCTGTCTTGCTCTGGAATGCCCATTTGATGATTATTTTAAAGAATATTCACATGATTTTCAAACAGCTTAAGATAAGATTCTATCGGTTACATATTAATCACTCTGTAGTACGTTTTTCTTATACATGGTTGTTCGTTTCAGTTTGGAAGCGAACTCACTGCTGGGTCCCACCCCCCCCCTCCCCCCTCCCACCCATCCTCCCGCCCCGCTGACAAGTGCTCGCGCTGGATTTTTTTAAATTGGCGAAAAGAAATCCAGATTTGTAAAAAATCATTTTTTGCGACTTCTTATTCGTAACATTTCCTCCTTTACGTGTTTCACTTTCCCACCCGTTTGTTTATATTCGGTCAGTCTGTGTTAATTCAATCGCCACGTGCGACCGAAAATCTTGTGTCGCTTTAGCGCACACAACTCAGAACTATGTAATTGACTAACAGTTGGAAGGGTGCTTTTATAAACAATTATACTATTATTCGAAGTCAATCATCTTCACATTAAGATGTGAAATCGTAACCTGAGTATACGGATTATAAATTAACCTGTTAAACACGCTAAACTGCTATAGTTATGAACAGAATAATTCATAACATATTATACTTGAAAGTTGGAAGTCAAAGGAAATTTTGTTCTTGGGAAATACGACTACATTATGCACTGCTGTCGATCGCCATAGAAATCATAAAAGTACTGCAAGTGTCGACAGATTTCTTATTTCTTTGAAAGACCATAATAGTTCACTTGACTTGCCGACTATAATATAGCGACATATCTGCCTCCCAAAAATATATGCGCTTCTCAAAGTTACACTTAAGTGCGTTATTGGGGATTTTATTTATTGCTAATTGTATGAAAATTGAAAAAGAAAAACCCAAAACGTTGTGTATTATTAGGTTATAATGCAACTTAATTTACTTACAAGGTTAGCTACAGCCAGTGGAATACTAATTTCAATGAACAATGAATACCTAATATACTAAAATACACGATAAATAGTTTCCAGAACTATAATACTATGCATGTGTATATGAAGGTTGCACCCTCATTTGTATGGCTGTAGGTGAGAAGGTAAAGGTGTACCGATGTACATCCGATGTATGACTGCACATACGGATTTTGGACCGTGGCTACAGACGATACCCATGATAGTCTTTTAATACATTAATGCGCAGTTTGATCTAGAAACTGACCAGTTTCATAACTTCTTCGAATTTCTCTAACACGGACTGTCTAATTCCTTCCCAGAATTCCAATTTACGCAAGCGCAATTGAAGTTTTTTTCAATTTCATTAGTCAACCCACTGACATAAAATTATGATTTTGCATATTATTACATCGTCGAGAGAAGTAATATTCATTTCTGTAAATAAGGTTATTTAATTTGCGTTACATAGCGGTGTCTCCATGAAACAGCACCATCTGGTGTATAATTTTAATGCTCGCTTTTGCATAAATTCTCCCGCTGATCTTTTTTTTTTAGCTGATTATATATTATTTTGAATGTCCAAGTCTACTAGTGTCATTAAATAATATCAGACGACACACATTTCCCTATTGGAAAGTTCAGAGATGCCGTCAATTTTGACTAATTACTAAATTTTGTCAGCACGTAACAATTCTAAACTTGCACATAGTCTTCAAAAATTTAGAAAGATTTAAATAAAGAAGTTATCTTAAAGAAAAGGTTACGTGTTTTGTAGGCGGGTTCGGTTTAAAAAAAAAAATACAATTCCTGACATGAATCATGAGTACATACTGTTTATAACAATGCTTGCTACCCTTTGAAAATTGAACTCGCCATTAAACATCTCATTTTTTAAAGAATTTTTGAAACGATTACACAAACTGTGTTCGACATATAGTTTTCCTAAAACATTTTCTCCCTTTCTTTTTCAAAACACGTTTTATATACAGGCTTCCAATCACATTTTTATAAAAAAAAAACAGAACTGAAAGTTTAGTAATTATAATCGTTTGACACCAAATCACATATATTTTTAACAAGCAGCAACAACGGAAGACCTACTCGTGGCTCTGCTCTAGTTAATGTTTATTGTTTTAATTTGTTTTTAACAATATTGCCCTTGCCATGACACCTTTTTACGTTTGTCAAAGTAAAGTATTAACGTTTGTCAAAGTAAAGTATTAAAATGATATTAAGAGAGCTTATTAAAATATCTCATTCAAATGATTTAATTTCACTAAACGTGTTAAAAAATAAACAAATAAACATAAACCAACTTTCTACATCCATGTTCATTCAAACTGATATTGATGAATTTATTATTGTAGCAAACTCATTGAAATTAACGAAAGGACTCTAAACGATGTCAAACGATAATCTTGCGAAGATTTCCCCTAACAAACAATTCAGACCGGTACGATAACCGGTCTGAAAAGAAGTGGAGAGATTTGTGAAATGTAAGTTAAATTTATAATCTTTTATCATTTTAAAAAAACTATGTGATATTTCGCCTGCTTTATTAATTTGTAAATAAATTTCTAATAATCTTATTTTTCTTTTCAGAGATGTAAATAAGGCCAAGATGCGAGAAACTGTGAGAGTCATTAAAGTACCCTGAGCCTAGTAGGAAGGGGGGAGGGGTTAAATTCGGCACTTTAAGTTCAGTTACTTTAAAAACAAAACATGCAAAATCATTTTTGGCCATATTTTTTATTAACATATTTGGAGGGTTTTTCCCCATACTGTTTCCCCAATTTTGTTAATGTTTATCCTTGCATTTTAAGTTTCAGTCAAATAAGTCCATCATAAGTTTGCATACTGGGATCAGGGTACTTGAAAATGTATGTATGAGTGAGTGAGTAAGTGAGAAGACACTATTTATGTATTTGAAAATAAAATAATAAATAACCTGAATTATATATTTTTTTGGTGAATTTGAGAAGGCATCGTTTTCGTCATGAAACATTTCCATTGTTCTGCAAGAATGAGTTATTTGTAGACTTTTCGGGAAAACTTGCTCACAGTTGGCGTTTAAAATTTGGTAAACCGACATGGTAACATAATACCTTTTAAACGATCATAGGTATAGTAAAGGTTGAAAAATGTTTGAAAGTCTACTGTTCCATTTTAAATTGTTGCGTGACATTTACAAAGATATACATATACTGTGCAACGAAACATCTGAATTCAACTTGTCAAGTTGCAAGAGATATGAAAAATACATTTTGTAAGCATGGGCAATGAGCTGCTGATCTGTAGTTCTTCGGAAAAATCCGGGTTGACTTTTTAAATCTTGTTAGCCAACAAATTTTGTAAAAACTCTTTTAAAAAAATAATCGACCTCGGAAAGAGAATTAAGTACATAAAGTTCACGCGCTGAGTGTAATTCCCTATTTTTACATGTAAGCATACGACGCTATGCAAGGACATGAGGATAATGTAGTAAATGGTGTGATGATTGTTCCCCCTTTTATTTGCACGGTATGTATTAGGAAATAAGGTTAATCTGCCCAAAACGTTTGCATTTGTGTGTGCCTGGATAAAAGGGGCATATTAGGAAGTAATGTATATCAAAGGTTATGGTAGTCGACTTAATTTGCGGATGTTTTTAGCCATTTCTATTAAATACCTCGTGTTTCACCCTATTAAACACAATAAACAAAATACAGATTTCATTTCATATCTTGCCTAATTTTTATGTCATTTAGAGTATTCATTTAATAGCTTCAAACAAATTTAGGTCAATTGATACATCAAACTTTGATTTGGGCATGTGGAAATACCTCTAATTGTTCGAGAACAATTAGTCTACTAGTTAGTATTTACTTTTTTTCTTCAAAAAATTGTGCTAGTTATTATAGATATCAATGCAATCTTCATTAATTACTTACTGTTTGTAGGGACACGATTTGAGCAAAAACAATTAAATTTAATTTATCCACTTTCAATGTTTATACTGATAAATATAGAATATTTTAATACTATGTCAAAATTTGAAAGTCAAACATCAAGCTATAAGCAAGATACATAGTTCATAATTCTTTGTTTTGTAAACAAAGCTCGAATGTTGTCATTTTTTATATTTGTGTTGTATTGAGGTAAGTTTCAATCAAATGTATCTTTCTTTTGTTGACACTAGTATTTATGAAGATATTGAGTTAGTTTTAATTGGTTTTTACATGTCATTTTGTCTAAGAAATGGTTAATCTCTACATTACTTATTTTGTAAACAACTATAAGACTCGAGCTTTGTTTACATAACAACCAGTTCTTACCTCTGTATCTTGCTTGTAACTTGACTTTAACATTCAATATTTTGGTCAATCATTTAACTCTCAGAGGAATATTTATTGATGTGTAGTGAATGCAGATGATGAAAATAAAATACTTCATAAGTAAACTTCCGAACTGGAATTGGTTCCTGGATACACCTCCAAGCTGTCGTTATCAAACATGTCCATTACATGCATATCATTCTCTTCATTTCTCTCAACTTTATTTCTATTATGCTTGAATTTATAAAGGTATACACATGCTAATATAAAAAAGGGAATGATCAACAAACCGAGATAATACAATTTGTCAGAATATGTACTTTCATTGTAGATGTACACAGAACTCTTAGTTCTACCATTGCCCCGGGCGGATGCGGTCGACGCGTCTGGGGTGGGGTTGTCTGTGACGTCCTCAGTGGATGGAGTCTGTTCAGAGTACCTATTCGGATTAATGCGGGTGGAGGATATTGTATTGTTGGTGATGTTTGTAAATATTTTGGATACGTTAATAGATTGCGTAGTAATGTGAAATGTGTCAGATGAGTGGTGATTTGATATACGAGTAGGTGGTGAACTACTGTCGTCGACGTCTGTTGTTATACTCTGAAAGGTACTGCTGTAAATTGTTAAGTCAGGCGATAAATTAATATCAGTTGGTAAGGCCGTAGTGACACCGTGCGGGTCTGCGCTCGTGTTTGTCGAAATGTTGTGATTTGATGTAGGTTGAATTGTGGGGTTGCTATGTCGCTGAACAGAGGGTTGAGCAGAAGAAGTATCTGCGAAAAATAGAAAATCAATTTCTAGGTGTATCTGCACCCGAAAAATCAACAACAAAAAACAAGAACATAACTCAAACAATGCGCATATTTACACACGGTGGTCATCTCTGTCGTAGCAGTGGGATCTTTTGACATAAAAAAGGTTTCATTAACATATATTAACATTAAAATTCGATTTTACAGCTTCCCTTACATTTTAGCAATAAAAAAATCATAAGCTATTACCAGGGCAAACAGCACGTCCGTTTTTAAAGAAGCAAGCCATCTTTAATGAAAAAGGTGATGCGTTCAGCAGATAATAGCTTTAGTTCATTGGTAGAGAGTGACAGGGGGCGGGGTTTTCTCACGATCGGTCTTTCTTTAGAAGTGTGACCGCAGCGCTTGAGACTCGTGTAAGGAAAAAAAACGGTTACCTTTGCACCTGTGATTTTCCTCCGAGTCCAACATGACTATGTCTTTGATGGGAATATTCTGACAGAAATACACAAATTGCTTCACTGATCCACAATTACCCCGAATTCTTAATTGTTTGATTAATACGAGTGTCGTTATATTTTTAACATAACATCTAGTCATCACAAACTGTGCATGAAGGGGACAGACATCCTCCCCCGTGCATACTGCATGATCGGGAAACGAGAATGCACACGGATCGCATTCCTGTGCATTTCCGAGTAAAATCCAAAAAGAGAACAGATTTACAAAATGCATTTAATATAAAGAAAAAAAATAAAGCTGATCTTTTATGTAGCAGTGTTATTGAATAACTGAAATGCACTAATTCTGAACTTTTAATCATGAAATTAAAGTGTACCCTTTCACGTGATATTTTGATCAGTCATTAACACCCGTTAACAGTGCGGGTTAGGGTGATCCCGAACAAATAAAAAGTGATGATAACCAATTTTTATTGGACTCTGTATACAGACAATCAATGTATTGTGTATATCGTCTGAGCATTATGACATACACTTGTGTCTATCAAAATTTGCTTATTTGGTCATTCTGTACCTGACGAGGATACTGATTACACAAAAAGTCGCTGTTTCGATAATTTTAAGTTTTATGAATTGTTTTAATTTTAACGACAATTGATTTGATTTGAAATTCCCTGTTAATAATGAAACGAAATAGGGGTAGTGACAAGCAGAGAAACACACCCATGAAGTTTAAGTAATAAAGCACACCCGTACACGTAATAGAGTACACCCATTGAAATGGAATGACCTGGTGCCCCCTTGGAAATAAACTCTCCCAAGGGTATATAAGCAGACTCATCTAGCAGAGTAGGTCTGAAACCCACAGCTCACAGAAGAACCCGCAAGACCTGGAAGGTAATAGAAACCTGATAGAAGTAATTTGTGAGGCTTTAAGTAGACAGGCTAGGGGAAGGAATACTCCTCAGCGGTAATTGGAATTGGAATCTTAATTGGTTGTCGGGAGGTAGTAAGTCTATATGACTGAGGCGCCTGACTTCCATTAATATTAAGAACCCTTTACCACATCTTCGCTAGCCAAGGGTTTTCGGTCCACTTTGCTCCCCATAAACCCTTGGCGGATTTCATTACGAAAACTCGGTGATGTGGTGGCGCTATCTAGCGAGCAACTCGAGTTGCGCCCCTTCCATTTTTACATTTTAATCGAATTAAACAACGGGTTATATATACACTACGGCATTAATACAATTTGAAAACATGTTGACTACCGAACATCGGTACATAATTAACGATGCTATTAAATACGAATTAAGTTATAACCTAGGGAAAGCAAGAAATGTTTTATTCATAGTGTTTTGTAAGGATCTGTACCGGGAGTGAAAAAGTCGCCGATTTATATGAAAGCTACCAGGTATCATTGTCGTGAATAATGCGAACCAAAGAAATTAAATAAAACAGAGCTCATTGAACCTTTAAAAGCAATAACCAAAAGCAGGAACGAATATACTAACGGGATAGGCAACTTCTACATTCGCCATGTTTACTTCCCATGCTATCACGCGAGCATTGACAAGTTTGCAGAACTATGTATAATCCCAGTAAAATACGTAGGTTTTTAAAGCGATCTGGTTAGACCATCGTTGGGGAGGCACTGTACTCGAGAACTTGTGCCTCAACTTGTTAAAAGCACCGAATGTTTTACCAAAGATCACACATGTGTTTTCTTTTTAAGTTTATATTTACAAGCGCTGCGATTGGATCAGCTACTCGCAGCTGCAGCCAATCATAAAACGGAGCTTGTCACCGAGTTTTCGTAATGAAATCCGCCAAGGGTTTATGGGGAGCTGAGTGGACCGAAAGCCCTTGGCTAGCGAAGATGCCTTTACCAAGGCACGCGGGGATAAGTATCCCAGTTAAACAATAATAAGTGATTTAAATACACCTCCAATCAATTGTAAATCAAGTTTAATCATTGTACTCAGGAAGAGTAGAAGTAAAATTAATATATTTATATCCCTTAAAAAGAACCCGATATTTTGTTAAGGTAAAACACGTTACATTTTGGTGGCAGCGGGTTAAGGGATAGGAACTGATTAAATTGTTGATTTATTTTGGTTTTGTTTTTTTATGTAGATTTGTTTTACCAGGTTAATATTTTACCAAGTAATTTTTGAAGGGTATAGTGGACCGTGTATTTTTGACTTTGTAAGTATATTAGAGCTTGTGTATAGTAATCCAAAGGTCGGTTGCGCTGCGTGTGTACAGTGTGTGTACAGCGTTACTTCGTGTATCGTTAGGCTTGGTATTGGTTCGTTTAGTCTCCGGGTAATGAGTATAACTTGGTGAAGTTGACCGAGTGCAAAGTTTACCGAGTGCAAAGTTAACCAAGTATAAATTTTACCGAGAGCAAAGTTAACCAAGTGCATTTATAGGAAATTGTAACCCAGTTAGAATATAATACCAGAACGAGTGAAGACGATTTGTTAGCCGACCTCAGTGCCATAGATACCAGAAGGGAAAAGCTCCGAGCAGAAATTGAAAGATTACGATCAACTCCACAGTTTGCCAAACATTCGCCAATACCGGACTCCGGAGTAGACATAGGCTACAAAAGCAATCGGCAACATATGACGGAACTGCATCATGGATTGATTACAAAGCGCATTTTGAGGCCTGTAGCGATATCAATTCATGGAACTCTCAGCAGAAAAGCTTGTACCTGGCAGCTTCTTTAAGAGGACAGGCCCAGACCGTCCTCGGTAACATGAGATCAGGAGTGAATAGGACCTACACAGAGTTATGCGAAGCTTTGGAATCAAGATTTGCATCCGCGAATCAAACTGAACTCTCCCGGGCAATGCTCAGAGAGAAGCGCCAAAGACCAAATGAATCTTTACCAGAACTTGGTGAAAGTATTCGACGTCTAGCGCATCTGGCATATCCGACTGCTCCCAGAGAAGTTACAGAGATGATCGCCAAAGATCAGTTCATAGATGCTTTGACAGAGTTTGATATGCGTCTACGTATTCAGCAATCTCGACCAAAGACACTCAATGAAGCAATACGCTGTGCAGTGGAGATTGAGGCATTCTGTAGAGCAGAACGTCAAAGAAGAGGAGATGGTGGATATGTCAGGACCACGAGCAATAACCAAGTTACACCTGATGCACAAGATCCTACTGTTAGGGAGGAACTCAGGCAATTAAGAGATGAGATACAGGCGTCTCTTAAAGATTTAGAAAAGAAAATTGTTAATGTCTCGGTAAAAGAATCATCTGCTGCTGCAGATACGGGTAATATAGCCAAAGAAGGAAGATTTCCTTTTAAATGCCACCATCGTGGAAAGAAAGGCCACATGATCAAAGATTGTTTTCTGAGAAACAATAAAGGTGGCACTAGAATGCAAAAACCAGAGGTAAAGGATTCATCCAGTGTCAAAGGGAATACAGATTCCAATAAGAGGAATGATTCGAGAGTTTCCAGTACAACGGCCATGAAAGTTGACCAAGACAGCCATGAATCTGGGTTGTTTGTCAAGGCAAAGGTAAATGGCACTCAGTGTAATTTATTGTTAGACACGGGAGCCACTCTGACTATTTTGTCAGATCAACTGTATGCAGAAATAGGCAAAATCAGCAGAACTTCCCTTTTACCGATATCACAGAGAATTGTAGGGGCTGATGGTACGCCTCTTACGGTACAAGGAAAAGGAGTATTTGGCATTAAACTTGGTTTTCAAGAATTTGAGACTCAGGCAGTGATAGCAAACATAAAGGCAGATGGCATTATTGGATTAGATTTCTTACAAACGAATGAATGCCTGGTTGACGTATGCAAGACCAAGATGTATGTACGTAGGATAGAACATGAATTAGAAATGCAAGGAAATATTGGCTGCTTTCGGGTGAGCCTATGTGAAACCATATCCATTCCTCCTAAAAGCGAAATGGTATGCCCGGGTCAAGTATTAGACCTACCGAAATTCCCACAGATACCGTTGTTAATTGAACCTTGTGCCAAGTTTCAGGACAGCGGAAGAGCATTGGTAGCTCGATCTGTAGTCAATTCATGTGAGAAAATACCAGTTAGACTGATGAACGTGTCCGGTCAGTCCCAGACAATTTTTAAGAACACAGTCGTAGGAATGACATTCCCGGTAAAAGAAATCATTATGCCAGAAACAGAAGGCAGTGTTAATCACGTCATGCCTGGGGAACGAGAAGAGGTCCTTCCGGAGCTTTTGCAAGAATTATTCGATAGGACAAGACTTGAGCTATCAGCGGAGCAGACGGCACAGGTGAAAAACATCCTTATTCAGTTTAGCAGCATTTTCTCAAGGAATAAAGATGACTTTGGTAGAACCTCGTTGATAAAGCACCATATCAATACAGAAGGAGAAAAGCCAACCAAGCAACCTCCAAGAAGGTTACCACATCATGCCGCGGAGTTTGTTGACAAGGAAGTGCAGAATATGGTTGATAAGGGCATTGTAGAACCATCATCTAGTCCGTGGGCTGCTGGAGTAGTTCTTGTAGAGAAAAAGGACGGTACAAAAAGGTTCTGTGTTGACTATCGGTCCTTAAACAACAAAACGGTGAAGGACGCCTACCCTTTACCGCGTATTGATGACTCCCTAGATCGACTGGAAGGAGCGTCTTGGTTTTGCACTCTAGATCTTCACTCGGGCTACTGGCAGGTAGAAATGAACGAGGCCGATAAACCAAAGACTGCATTTGTGACCAGAAGTGGCCTTTTTCAATTTACCGTGATGCCATTTGGACTCTGTAACAGTCCGGCTACGTTTGAAAGACTAATGGAAGTAGTGTTGGCTGGACTTAATTTCAATGTATGTTTGGTATATATTGATGATATCATTATCTTTGGTAAAACGTTTGATGAAACGCTTCAAAACTTAGAACAAGTATTAACCAAGTTACAATTGGCAGGTCTAAAGCTCAAAGCTGCAAAATGCACTTTGTTCAAGAAAGAAGTTCTGTTTCTGGGGTATAAAGTATCTGGCGACGGAGTACAAACAGATCCAGCCAAAGTAGCTGTTGTGGAACAATGGCCAATACCGATTGAGGTAAGTGAAGTGCGATCCTTCGTGGGTTTGTGCAGCTATTACCGGAGATTTATAGCTGGATTCTCTAGCCTGGCAAAACCTTTATTTCGGTTAACGGAAAAAGGAAGAGAATTTAAATGGACGTCTGATTGTCAGAGTGCCTTTGATAATCTTAAAAAGTGTTTGACAACTGCCCCAATTTTGGCACACCCAAACTTTTCAGTGCCCTTTATACTTGACACTGACGCAAGTCAAATGGGACTTGGTGCAGTGTTGTCCCAGGATATAGATGATACAACCAAGGTGATATCATACGCAAGTAAAACTCTGTCTAAGAGTGAACGAAAATACTGCGTCACCAGAAAGGAATTGCTGGCTCTTGTCTTTGCATGCCAACATTTTCGACACTACCTGTATGGTCACAAAGTCATTGTGCGCACTGATCATAGCGCCTTAAAGTGGTTAATGAGTTTCAAAGATCCTCAGGGACAAGTAGCCAGGTGGATCGAATTACTCAGTACCTATGACTTGGAAATCACTCATAGACCTGGTGCGAAACATGGAAATGCGGACAGTTTGAGTAGATATCCGTGTCGCCAGTGTGGATATGGAGAGAAGGTTGTACAAAGTGTAACACCTGACACTACTCCAGATAGTAGTTCTACAGTGCAATGTCTGCAAGAGGGTGATTCTGATTTGAAGAAAGTCAGAGAATGGTTAGAGCTAAATGATCGCCCAGAATACATCCAAATTAAACATGAAAGTAACGTAATCAAATCTCTTTGGTCGCAGTACAAATTCCTGGAAGTAAGAGACAATCTTATCTGTAGAAGATGGGAAGGTGATCGAAAAACCATTTACAAGGTGTTGGTGCCAATGTCGGAGAGGAAAGAAATACTCAGAGAGTGTCATGATGCAAAAACATCGGGACATCTAGGTGTCAGAAAGACTCTTGCTAGAGTACGAGAAAGGTTTTATTGGCCAGGTTTACAGGCAGATGTCCGAATTTATGTAACCGGATGTCCACAATGCCGGAAAAGAAAAGTTCGTTCTTCTGGAAAGTCACACATGCAAATTGACCAAACAGGCTATCCTTTAGAACGTGTGGCCAGTTACATAATGGGACCTTTACCAGAGACTGAATCTGGCAACAAATATATAATCGTAGTATCTGACTATTTTACCAAATGGACAGAGGCGTATCCTTTGAAAAATATTGAGTCCCAAACCGTGGCGGAAGTTCTGGTGGAACAGTTTTTCTGTAAATATGGTGTACCTGAAATCGTGCACAGTGACCAAGGCGGGCAGTACGAGAGTCGGTTGTTCAAAGACATGTGTGAACTACTCGGTATCAAAAAGACCCGCACGACGGCGTTCCACCCGAATTCGGACGGCATGGTAGAGAGATTTAACAAAACCTTAGCTACCATGTTAAGCGGTAATGTCTCTGACTACCAGCAAGACTGGGATAAGAAATTACCATATGTTCTAATGGCTTACCGATCCTCTCAGCATGAAAGCACGGGTTACGAATATGTTGATGATGGGAAGAGAGACTGCTACCCCAATTGATATCATGTATGAGCTTCCAAACAGACTAAAACCCACTAATGTACATGACTGGGTATGGGAACTTAGGAAAACTTTGGAAGAGGCGCATGCAAACACGCGCAAAATAACAGAACAATCTATGTTGCGCAAAAAGAGATACCATGATCAAAATGTGGTGAAAAAGAAGTTTGAAGAGGGTGACAAGGTGTTAGTATACTTTCCACAGAGAGCTGTTGGGAAATCACCTAAACTTATGAGTTTCTGGTATGGTCCTTATATCATTGTAAAACAGCACTCTGATGTTACTTTCAAAATCAGAAAAGAAACTGATACCAAAACACTTGTTGTACATGTTGATAGGTTAAGACCTTACGGGACTCAGGTCCTTAGAGATGAAGGCGATAGCGAAAGTTTAGAGAATCATGATCAGGTTATAGATGCTAAGGATTTAGAAAACCATGATAAGGGTAATGATGTCACCTCTGACGATGAGTCTCAGATGGTACTGTTAGGAAATTCAGAATTGAATGAGATAGAGTTAGCATATGCTGGGCGTAGACAAAGAAAAAGACCAGCTTGGCATTCTGACTATGAGTTCGATTACAAGGTTTAATGTCATTATGTTATTTCAGATTGTAGGACAGAATGGCGAAGACTAAAGTTACCCAAAGAAAACCTGGATTCCTATGTTCCATTTGTCTGGTTCGACTGCCAACTAAAGACAAGTGGAGTGAACACCTATTAAAATGTGGAATGGCAGATATTCAGAAGAGAAGATTTGAATGTAATTTTGCGACCATGCCTTTGGTAGGAAGATTGTGTTGGTGAAACATATGCAACGATTGCACCCTGGTCAGGACCATTGTATTACCCCACTGGAGTCCACTGAACCTGAGAAATCTCCACCAAGACGCGTGGAAGATGAAGAGGATTGGCAGGAGGATCCAGGAGAACTCTTGTTTGAGGAGGAGAAGGACAGAGAAGCCGGTAGAACGCACAGGAAGAAGACGTCTCCAGTTTTACCAGGGGTGAAAAGAAGAAACACGGAGACATCAGAAACGGTGACCATAAACTTGCCTACTAATGAAGAGATACAGATAGAGGAACATAGCAACAGTGCTTTGGTGGTACAGAAGGCGCCCTTGGATGACCAACACTGCTCATGCTGTTCTAAGAAGAGCAATAAAGCTGACGCTGAAACATAGACTGATACAAATCTCAAGGCAGGAAAGAGTCACCAGAAAATAATAAGAGTCACCAGAAAAATTCAGAAAGATGGTGAGACAGTGGAGCGTTTCGAGGAAGATATCTGGAATGAATGAGATTTGTGATGTTCTTAATGAATGTGCTTTTTGCATGCAAATGGTTTTTTTTTGCTGAGAAGAAGATTCTTTTGTTTTACCTAGTAACAGTTGGTTACTTTAACTATGTAAATTCACATGTAGATGTTCTTTAAATTGTTTGATGGCTGTCAAGTTTCATGCTTATGGTAACAATTAGTTACCATGAACTATACTTTGAACTATGTATCCTTATGTAAAATAAAAACAAATAAATAAATAAAATAAAAACATTAAAAAAAAATATTTGATTCTCATTGATTTAGCGTGCGGGACGCACGGTGTAAGAGGCGTGGGTAGTGAAACGAAATAGGGGTTGTGACAAGCAGAGAAACACACCCATGAAGTTTAAGTAACAAAGCACACCCGTACACGTAATAGAGTACACCAATTGAAATGGAATGACCCGGTGCCCCCTTGGAAATAAACTCTCCCAAGGGTATATAAGCAGACTCATCTAGCAGATTAGGCAGAGTAGGTCTGAAACCCACAGCTCACAGAAGAACCCGCAAGACCTGGAAGGTAATAGAAACCTGATAGAAGTAATTTGTGAGGTTGTAAGTAGACAGACTTGGGGAAAGAATACTCCTCAGCGGTAATTGGAATTGGAATCTTAATTGGTTGTCGGGAGGTAGTAAGTCTATATGACTGAGGCGCCTGACTTCCATTAATATTAAGAACCCTTTACCAAGGCACGCGGGGATAAGTATCCCAGTTAAACAATAATAAGTGATTTAAATACACCTCCAATCAATTGTAAATCAAGTTTAATCATTGTACTCAGGAGAGTAGAAGTAAAATTAATATATTTATATCCCTTAAAAAGAACCCGATATTTTGTTTAGGTAAAACACGTTACAATAATTGTAGGCCAAACCAGTTTGGAGGGTGCGTAAGGGAATTAATGTCAAAAGAATAAAAAATCAAAGTAACATAAAAAATGAACGGATGAGTTTCAGAAAAGATAAGAAAGCATAATGGGCCCCTCCATCTTTTTTTTCCTAAACCCAAATTGCCTCGAAATTTGATTTATAATATTTTTCTACATTTCTTTAAAATTATAATGAGCACGAGAATTTTCAAAGCTGTATTAAAATCGAAGAAAACGCTCAATAAAATTGTCTTTGGAATATATTCACAAGGATTCAAACATGGCAATGTAAGTTGTTTTTTTTTGGGGGGGGGGGGTTTTTACCTATGATTTTTGTTTCATTTTTTTTTATTTCAGAAATAAAATTAGTAAATTCCGCACAAGAAAAATAGCGATAAATTATTTATTTCTCTTAAATATAATTTTAAGTCGCTGTACTTGCGGGGAAGTGCGTCAAGTAATGAGAAATCTCGCGCAAGCGATTAGCGACTTGGACGACCTGTCATGTCCGTGAGTAATTGATAATAGAAAAAAAAATAACACGATTTTACTTAAAAAGTTAGCTACAAGTGAGTCAATTTTTTTTAAAACACACATTACAATGAGAACTTCACAACTGTAAAGTAAAAAAAGTAAATTTAAGGATAACTTGAAATATGAAGCAACTTTGTGTGAAAATATCTTTTGTAATAGAATGTAGAACGAAGTTGTAAATTGGTCTTTTCATTTTACAGTGTGTAGAAAAAAGGCTAAGAAATGTAAGTACTTGTATTTGAACATGCTTTTTCTGCCTAATTATACCTAATACAACAAGTTGTGTGAAGTATAATGTTTTTGACCTGTACGTCAATCAGTCAGTCCTGTATTTTTGTCAGCACAACTCCTTTTAAACCATTGCGCAGAATTTTGTTAATCTTTGCAAATATTTAGGATACAGTGTATAGATGTGCATATTGCCAGGAAATTCCGATTCCATTATTTTTGTCCTTAGAGTTTTGAATTTCCAGCTAGGTATATATAAGGAAATCTACTGGAATCAGCTCTCCTAATGAAATTTTATGCGAAATATTTTATGTTCTTAAAAGACCCTATTGATTTTGATAACAGAATGTTCACAATTCAACACACACAGAGATTTTTTTATAGGATAGAAGTACACAAGGCCCCCCCCCCCCTCACGTGAAACGTGAAATAAGTGCTTTGCCAATATTAACAATTTTATGTGGCTACATCTTAAATTTGTTTCCATTAATTATTTAAATGTGTAAATTGTCATTTGTTGGAAATGGAGTTTTAATGTGATGAATTCTTACAAATAATGCCCTTTTTGAATTTTACATACCCAGTATATTTAAAGTGCACAGTGTCATTGTTGCATTGTCAACTTTTAGGGGAGTGTGGGGTAAATGAGCTTGCTCATTTTTTCTTATATTTTTAACATATATTTTTGCATTGAAAATGGAGTGATGGATGCTTATAATGGTTAAATACTCAGACAATGGAGAACGAAATTTTCTAAGCATAATTTTGGTCAGAAGTTTGAAATACACATAAAAGCTGTGAGATTTTACAATGCAACTCCATGTCTATTCTGTTGTGAAACAAATATTCTGATGTTTCTTTCTTTTTAGCTGAAAGAGTCAGATGGTCTCCAGCTGAAGAAGAGGAGATAAAGAAATACTTTTCTCGTTATTTTGAGGGAAATTTTCAGAAGAAATGCCCCTCAAGGGAGCATTGCCTTGATGCTCTTAAAAAAAGCAAAGAAAATGGTGGAACAATTTTTAAGAGAAAATGGGAAACCTTGAAAAAAAAGTTTCCAATATGTTAGTCAAGATTCAAGTATGAAGTAGCTTATACAATTTTTAGCTCACCTGAGCAGAAGGTTCAAGTGAGCTTTTCAGATCAAAATTTGTTTATTTGTCGTAGCTGTCGTTGTAGTAGTAAACTTTTCACATTTTAACCTTGTTCTCAAGAACCAATGAGTCAATTTCCACCAAACTTGCCAAAAAGTATCCTTAGGTGAAGGGTATTAAATTTGTTTAAATGAAGGGCCCCTTTTCCAAAGGGAGATAATTATGAATTAGTAAAAAATTAATGGCATATGTTAAAGATTTTCATCTCAAGAACCACTGGGCCTGGAAAGCTGAAACTCAAGTGGAAGCATCCTCAGGAAATGTAGATTCAAGTTTGTTGAAATCATGACTCCTGGGGGTAGCATGGGTTATCAAAATTTAACATAGACATATATAGGAAAAATCTTCTTTGCAAGAACAGGAAAGCTGTGATTGGTCATAGTTAAATGATAGTATCCTCTGGTAGTGTATATTTGATGTAGTTCAAATCATGACCCCCCACGATAAAGGGGGGGGGGCACAATTGGGAATCTGAGTTTCACATAGGAAATACATAGGAACATTTTTAAAAATCTTTTTAAGAACAGCAAAGCCATGATTGGTCAGAGTCCTCTTGTAGTTTAGATTCAAGTTTGCTCGAATCATGACCCCTTGGGCAAAGATGGAGCCATAATGAGATATGAATTTTTTTAAGAAGGAATTCATAGAACATTCTTTAAAATTCTTCTTCTTGAGAACACCAAAGCTCTTATTGTTCATATCATATCATTTATATGGAGGCATCCTTGGGTAGTGTAGATTCAAGTTTGTTCAAATCTTTATCTGTAGGGGTTGAGTGGGGCCACAATGGGTGATCAAAGTAATATGTAGGAATACATAGGGAAAATTGTGAAAATTTTTAACAAGAACAAAGCTATCATTGATCATCATTATAAAAGCATTGAAAAAAAGTAATGTAGATTTAAATTTGTTCCATTGACCAACCAGGAGAAAAGAGGAGCCATTAAAAGTGGATTAAAGTTATACACAGGATTATAAAGGCTATATCAATAAATATTTTCATCTTATAAACAACAAAGTCATTTTGTATCATGTTAATTTAAAAGCATCCCCAGGAAGTATAGATTTAAGTTTGTTCAAATAACCTCTCCCCTTTTTTCTCTGAATCCACTTTTACTAGTATATTTCAAGATAAGAACTGAACTGATTTTTGCTTTTAGCCAGTTGCTCAGGTGAGTGATGTGGCCCATGGGCCTCGTGTTGTTTTTTTTTTATTGTATGACACAAGAACTGAGATCAGGGAGGATCAACTTGCTTTTTTCATTTTTGTTTTCCATAAGGCCTAGAAAAAAATGTTTGTTTCCTGTACCCCGGCCGACCCATTCAAATTAGCCTCTTGTTGATTTTTCTCCTGCTAAATGGCAAAACTGTGTTTGATCAAATCAGCTGTTTCCATTTATTCAAAAGAAATTAGTTGTAGCTTTACTTGAGACATAAAATATATCAAAATACCTAACATTAACCCTAAATATAAGGAGTAATCATTACTTTAAAATAAATTTCCCCCACATCTTTCTGAAGTTTGTTTTCTGTCGCTTTGCAGCCATGTTGGTTGTACACTATAAATATAACACCTGGATGAATCAGTCCGAGAATGTTTTTGGGGACTGTTACAGGAAACTAAACATATTTTTTTAAGCCTAAAAGAAAATTTGATGTACTGATTTTTGTGACTTAGTAATGGAACTTGTTTGGAGAAATTTTTGTTACACTGTTGATATGATGTAGTGAAATTTAGTGCAACTTGGGATTTTTTTAGTCACATTAACCAAAGGCTAATGTAAGCTTTTCTAATCACAGAGTATCCAGCATCTGTCTGTCACTTTTTTTCTTAATTTCAGATATTGTAGATTCAGGTTTTTTCATATTATGACCCCCTGAATTAGGTCACAACAAGGGTCCAAGTTTAATGCAGTAAAAAATAGGAAATATCTTAAAAGTCTTCTCAAGAATAGCAAAGCTATTGTTAGCCGTATTAATTTTTAAAAAAATCTTTTCAAGGAATAGCAAAACATAATTCAAAGCATCTGTATTTAGTGAAGTTTTATTTTGAAAAAATCTTTAAAAAGTCTTTCTCAACAACAACAAATTCATAATAAGCAATATATATTGAATTATTCTTTGAAGTGTGCATTAAAGTTTGTTCAAATTTTGACCCCCTGGAGTGGGGAGAAGTTGATATAAGAGTTATGTTGGGAAATAACCTAGAATGACCATTTTTGTCTGGTTAGTGCCATGGCCAATTGGCTCTTTTGTTAATATAGCCAAAAGTTTCAAACAGACATGTATGACACTATACAGGTATGATCAGAAAAAGAGAAAAAAACATTGGTAAATCCGAATTTTAAATGTATGTACATCTATCTTGAAATACATTTACTCTCATTTTGTAGTATATGAAATACTGATTTGGTTGGATTTGTATGTTGAACATTGAAGAGTTAATCATTTTCAATTTATGACTGAAAAAGTTAAAAATGTGTTTTATATATATATATATATATATATATATATATATATATATATATATATATATATATATGTCAGACAACCTTGAATCGCTTATCTCAAAAAATTTTAAACATTGAAAACAATTTAGAAATCACTGAAGAATGACAATTATGAATAATTATTGATATTATACCATATATTTGAGGAACATGCTGTCTGTCCTTAAGTCCTCTAAGCTATGGTCTTAGGGCCTGGATTTAAGTTTTTAAGATAACAAAGATTATGTATTTTTTTTTGTTTTAAGAAAGATTATGTTATTTTAGTCTTGGTATGTTTGTTTTAAAAAGAAAATTTGTAATTTTACTTTGTTGCAACAAGCACTGTCAAATAAAGTATATAATTTGTTGAAACATTTGATTTCATCGCATTACCATGGGAGGAAGGAGAACAGGTTTTAATTATTCTTGTAATAGAAAGGATACATTTAATTTTCATTAGATAATCACCCCATCACCAAAGTGAGAACGTCTTGAACATGTTTACTTTTAAGAAACATATATATATATATATATATTCAAGCTGATGCAAAATATTTTCTGAAATGATGATCATCTATCTTGGAATGTCAGTGTTTGTTAAAACACACTATTACCATATTTACTCCCTATAATAAGATTTTTGGGAGTTAGATTTTTATATTTAAAAAAAGCAAGATATGTGAAAAGTGAAATATAGTGAAACTGCTAGGTTACACATACTGAAATGAAATATGGTGGGTCAAATTCTGTTTGAGTATGAATAGACTACTTTTGACAAAGTTATTGCCCTTGGGCTATAAAAAAATTCTTATGATTTGCAGTTCCATTCATTTTCTTTGCAGAGGCTGCACATACTCGAATGAAATTTGGTATACAGATTTATCATAAGAATATTTAGGTCAAGTTCTGCTTTGGGTATATATCGGGTTGGGGGGGGGGGGGGGGGGGGGAGAGAGAATATGTGTTTCACATATATCTTGTTGATATTAATAAGTGAAAACTGTAAACGTATTACATTTAGCTGTGTATTCTTTTTAGTGCTCTTGGCGGAAAGGAAATTACACAACAACTCAAGTACAACGCTAAATGTCTTGCATATATATATATATATATATATTGATAAGAACATTGAGAAATGTGCTAAATCAAATCAACGCTAATAACGCGTTCAAAGATTAATATTTGCAAAACATGTTACGCGTTAAGACTAATACTTTTCAGTATACTTTTGTAGAGAAATAAAGGGCTTGATAACATTCAAAACATCCAATTTCTTGTTTGTAGAAGTCTTAAAGCCCTTATTATTTATTTGCTGGTCCATAAACAGTCTGGATGTTAATTAATTGACAGAAAAATCAGGCGTTCAACAAATTGTAGCAGAGTTTAGTTTTGTTTCCTAATATATTGTCATATATCTTCCTATTTTATAATAATGTAAAAATACATGGTCTTGAGTGAGTATAAGAACTTAAACCTAGTCTGTTAACAAGCTGAAACTTTTAAAATTGCATGCTGGTTCATCTGTTAATTAAGAGCTAATTTAAAAATGAAGCTCATAAAGTTTGAATGTAAGAACAATTTTGAATTGAAGACTATACTTACGAGCTTTTAAACTCTTAAATCCTTTAACTCCTAATGTTTATATGTTGGTCTGTCCGTCTGTCTGTCCGTCCGAACAAAAATTTCTGTCGCATTTATCTCAGCAACTGTTTATTGCAGATGCTTGAAATTTTAATACAGTGTTTGTTAAGGCATGCCATATCGTGGGATATATTTTTGTACCATCACACATCAACTTCCTGTTAAATGACGACTTTGCTGATTTTTTAACCAAAATTTTCAAACAAATTTTCGTCAAAGATTTCTCAGCAACTGTTTATCGTAGATGCTTGACATTTTTACACAGTATTTGTATGGACATGCCATATTGTGGGATTTATTTTTGTACCAATCAGACGTCAACTTCCTGTCAAATGAAGACTTTGTTTATTTTTAGCAAAAATTTTCAAACAAATTTTCGTCAAAGATTTCTCAGCAGTTATTTATCGCAGATGCTTGAAATTTATACACAGTATTTGTATAAGCATGCTATATCGTGGGATGTATTTTGTACCAATCAGACGTCAACTTCCAGTTAAATGAGTGCTTTGTTTATTTTAAGCCAAAATTTTCAAACATATTTTCGTCAAAGATTTCTCAGCAACTATTTATCGCAGATGCTTGAAATTTTAACACACTATTTGTTTTGGCATGCCATATTGTGGGATATATTTCTGTACCAATTGGATGCCAGCTTTCTGTTAAATGTCGACTTTGCTTATTTTGCATATTCACATCAGAGAGGGGGTATCACTAGTGAGCATTGGCTCACAGATATCTTGTTGGACTACATGTACTTTACAATAGAAATTCAAGTTCTACATGAATACCTGACAGTTTGAACAGCAGTTTTCTCTCGCACCAGAAAAATAAAATGTTCAAAACCAAAGTAGTTAAGCAACATAAGTCTTAAACGTGTTTATTCAGTAAAATACATTCTTATCTCCTCTGTCATTCCCTTGCGGTTTTTGGCAATGTCATTTTTATTGAAAAACAATACAGCTGTAGAAGGTTGTTCATTACGTCCGGCACGTCCTATTTCTTGCAAATATTTCTCTAGATTTGTTGGCGGTCTGCAATGAATGATACGTTCGACACTTGGTGCATTCAATCCCATGCCTAGAGCAACTGTCGCCAGAATTAACCTAAGCTTTGGGTTGGTTTCGACCAGGTATTGATTTATGATTTGTTTCATCGACTCGAGATAATCTTTATGAAACTGTCCAAAGATCCTATTTTGAGGAATTTTTTCACCATCATAAGCATCACCCTGAAGCTCATACATGAGAAATTGAAAAAAATATCCCATTGCTTCTAGATTTTCAATGTACATGATGGTTACTGGGAATGCGTGCATTTTTTCCTTCAGTTCTAGTGCAATTGGGTGGATCAAATCATCATATTTCTCAATTGTTTTAATATTAGGTAGTCTGTTTCTAATTTCCAAGAAAATGTTTGGTAGTAGTATAGACGTCTGTATAGGCCCTGAAAACAATGGGAGCTATTGTTTAGGGGGGGGGGGACAAAAGGAGAACAATGGGCAGTGGTTGACCTACATTTAGGACAGGTGCCCGACCGACCGAGAATCAAGGACGCCAAACACAATGGAGTATTGTAGTGAGAAAAGTATGCGTCAGTGACCTTTAAAATGAGTAAGGGGAAGGTGACCTGAGCGTAGTAACAAATCAATACAGGTAGAGTAAGGACACGGGGTAGAGTAAGAGAATGACCCTATTGTTAGAAACTGGGTAGAATGAATACCTGAGTGTAGTAAGAATCATTTTAAAAGGAAGATAGCTAAACGTCGGGGAAAAAATACATTGCGGTGTTTTTTAAGTTTTCCAGGCTGTATAAATAATAGAAATGTTAAAATGAACACGATTGAGAGACTTTAAAGTATTTTTTTGTTAAAACAGAAATAGTTGATTAGAGTAAGAGATCATCTCGGGTTGTCTGTGTGAGTTTTATGACTCGGGATTTTTTATAGAACTATATTCAAAGAAGTGATTACATTTTTTTCAGAGTTATTGGTGTATTTTATAAGGTTCTAGTCGGTCTTAAAGCTATTATAGGACGCAATCCCAGATACCGTCTTTTCACCTTTTGCACTCAGGTCAAGGGTTAAATTTACTTGAGGGGCGTAGCAATGTATGCGAAAAAGTTTTAGTGACATTCGATTGTATAGAACTTTAAAATTTTTTTAGCATAAATAGCGGATAATTTCAACAGTTTCAACAGTTTAAACAAATAAAAAGAGGGAACAAAAAATAATCTGATTTGAGGGAAGTAAAATATTTGCCATGACTTCGTTAGAATTCCCCATACCACCAGGAGCTGCGATGGAGGAAGCCGTGCCCGAAGTCCGTGAAGAACCAGAAGACTGGGATGCAGAGATTGCTGCAGACCCACATCCCGCAGGCCAGATCCACCTGATCAATGGGGAACTGGTATACGTGTTTAATATCGTATACCGACATGAGAGGAGAAAGAGGAGAGAAGGGGGTTAAGAAGAAAGAAGAACAAATAGACGTTTTAACGGCCACCAAATTTTTCGAAAAGTTGTCTTCTTTTACATTGATGGTGTTCTCAAACGTTGAATTATATTATTTCTTACCGAAGGTATCGTTTCATTTTTTTTCCCTTATATCTAACTTTTTATTTAAAAAAAATTACAAAAATTGTATCTTTGAAATAACTGAAAGGGTTTGAAAATGAATACGATACAATGGGTAAGAAAAACTCTTAACAATTAATTTTTTCCAATTACAAGTAAAAAATCGAGTGTTCCACGTAGTTGATTTTTTGTTATATTCGATAAAAAAACAAATCCACAACGTTAATAAAACTTATTTTTTACCAAAGGTACCGTTTTATTGTTTTTTACCAATAAATTTCATATTAAAAAGAAAGCTTGGTATTTATGGTTTAATTCAAGGAATTAAAAATGAACACGATACGATTTGGTAAAAAATGATTTTAAAAAACGCAGACAAATTTTCCATCCAATTTCTTTTTAGGTTATAAGAAATTGGGGTGTTCCACATATTTTGTTTTTAAATTTAATCACTTAAATTCGATAAAAATACGCTTAATCCATAATTTTTTACGATAACAGAAAAACAAAGAAAACAAATCTTAAAAAACATTTTTTATTTTATTACAGTACAAACTAGAAAACTGACCAGTCAGGAAGGGCCCCGCTATGACAATTAATATAGAGAAGTGAAAAAAACTTTGAATTCCATCCTCTTTATATTAACAATGATGAAAAATAAATGCCCGGCAGAAGATGTAAAGAACTGGAATATATAGGATCTCGTGATTTGTAGTTGGATATGATTTTCATCCAACAATTAAAGTGTTTTTTTCTTGAGCCTTAGTGAGGGGATAAAACACACAAGTTGGATAAAAATCATATTATACTACAAATCATGAGATTCTATTTATCCCATATTTTATACACCGCAATCAATGTTTACACTGTTTATAAAACTCTACATTATTTAACTTCATTATGCCTAGGCAAATCCCATTGTAAAGTCACAACTGTGGAATATCAAAAAAATATCCAATGAGTCATATCCACGGGATAAAGTGGGTTAACATGGGATGAAATAAAATTTGTTAAAAAAACAAAGAATTGATACCAATGCAATGATACCTAGGCTTTGCCTCTATTCAATAAAACTATCATAAATCATTGTGTACGGTATTTTAACCAAAAAAAATATGAATATTATATTTCAAATCCATATTTCAAAGAATGTACACAATACTACACATCATTCAAAATTGACCTTAACTTCAAAACAAAGTTCATTTGCAGACACAGGCAGTGCAGTAATTAATCTCAATGTGACAGATAAAGATAAAGCTTAGGATTTTCTTCCTGTGGAAGGTTAATTAATCCCAAAGGACAAATATTGCACAGCATTCCATGTATACAATGGTAACATTCTCAGCAGTTATCTCTCTTTGCCCATTCATTCTCAGCAGTTATCTCTCTTTGCCCATTCTTCTTATGCATAGTTAGGAATCTACCCCACCACCCCAGCTCCAAACCAGAAGACATAGAGAACCAAACTTAGCAACAAAATATGTATTTCTGCCTACTGAACTACCATACCAAATTTGAACTTGATTGGGCAACCATAAAAAAAGTTATTAGAAAAAAACAGGAAATTTGTGGACGGAAGAGTGACAGACGGACGGACGGACAGAAGGACGGACGGACAGAGTGATTACTATAGGGCACCCGCAAATCCTTGCGGGGCCCTAATTACAAATATTTGTTTTCTTTCTTCTCCTCGTCCATATGGAACTGGGATCTG
Source organism: Magallana gigas (assembly GCF_902806645.1). Taxonomy (NCBI): domain Eukaryota; kingdom Metazoa; phylum Mollusca; class Bivalvia; order Ostreida; family Ostreidae; genus Magallana; species Magallana gigas. The sequence goes on along the minus strand of NW_022994841.1, from coordinate 220,482 downwards.
AAATTTGGAGAGAGAAAAAATCACCATGAGTAATAAATCAAAAAAAAAAAATCGTAACCTTGATCACAAGATAAAAGGCAATGAACTTACGGAGGAATGATTATGTCCGATTCATCAGACAGTTCGCTGCAATGACGAAAAATTAAACTGTTTTAGAAAGGAAATTTTAAATGAAAACAATTTCGGTCTATTTAGATTTTGCTGGTAAAAACTTACAAAGGAATTCCCAATTTAGACTCCTCAGTGCTGATTGAAAAAAAGTAAGAAAAAAAACCAAATTTTATAATCATTCTAAAATATTGGATTTTTTAAATTTGACAAAACGAAGTAAGAAAAGTTTTAAAAACCTACGAGGAGTTGATTAGGATGATTGACTGTTCGCCGCTGGAAAAAATGGATAGTGATTTTTATTTTATAAATTCAGCTTTTAAAGTAGAACAATCTATTTTGTTTAATTTGATTGAATTTTTTATTTGATGAAATATAAACTTATGAATGAGTAATAATCTAACCCTATGGGTGAAATTTCCCACTCAAGGGACTTTTCTGCCTGTAGCTGTCTTCTCGGTTTACTGAAAAAAATTGTTGCTAAAAATTTAGAAATTGTCACGATTTAATACCCCCCCCCCCCCCAAATGAATTCGATCTATAATTATACTAACCGATCTCTTTTAGGCGCCATTGGGGTTTTTGTTGAGCTTTTAAAAAAGGGGGGCACTAATGAATGATTTGAAGAGATTTTAGAGTAACGTTTTTATTTTATAATTAGCAGAAAAAAAGTATAACTTAGTATTACTAACCCATTTTCACCGCTGGGGGTTTTTCTAAATTAAAAGAGTAAGGCTTTTATTATTCGATAAAAGAATAACTAATTTCTTGAAGGTGAAGATTTAGAGTCAATTTGAAATATCATTTGAAAAATAAGAATATAATGTAACCTACACGTCTGGGGTTGATTCTATTTGTCTTCCACCCCTTCTGCTGTGTCTTTAAAATAAATGATCATTTTCTATCAAATATTCAGTTTTCCAAAGATGTACAAATATTGATATGAAAAAAACCCCTTAAGATTGAGTGTATTTTGTTTCAGGAAAATTAAATATCTTTTTAAATTATCGAGTTTAAAAACTTACGGGCAAGGACAGCTGTCCAGCAGATCTCTTATTTTGTCGAGAAGTTCGACTACTTCAATTATACAGTTGCAGATGCATTGACTGAAACATTTAATTTAAAAAAAAAATGAGTAAAGTGATCAAGGGTGAATTGGAACACTAATTTCAATTAACTGCTGCACTAATTATAAATAACTAACCTCGCCATAGTGCGTTCTGTTTTTTGCGCAGAGGGTTAGATTGTCAGATTTTCATTAGAATAAGGGGGTTACAACACCCTCTCATATATAATGAGAGCAAATAATTAATTTGCAGCCATAGATTATGTCATGAGTGGGTAGAGAACAATACTACATGTACATTGTTTCAGACATTAGTAATGGCGGTATCAGAATAAACTCCTAGGTCAACAAAAACGAATCACCTATTGTATGCACTGTCGAAAGACAAATATCAAAGTCGAATAAAATTGATATAAATAAATCGTAGGAACTTTTTCTCTTCTCTTTCCCGCAAAAAAGTAACCAAGTGGAACAGTTGGAGTTATTCACATTTTCTTTTCATAATGATTGTGATAGTTATTTTACATGTATTTCTCGGGATATGTTTGTCTCAGCACACTCCACCCTGTGACTGTCAAAACGATTTGGGAATTGACTACTGTCGCCATGTACGGGCATGTCCAGAATTTGTATCAACTGCCCAGGTGGAATGTGCGATAATTGAAATAATTTTGAAAGCAAACACATCGCTTGACCAAGTAATGATTAACCGGGATCGTAGAAACATGTCGGTATACAGTATGCAATTAAGCAAATCGTATTGCGGCCTACCAGAGAGAGTTTCCTTTGTTCAGATAATTATATACCTAAAAAACTGAAGTGTGATTGGTGAAGCAAAATTACTGTACTCGAGTGTTAATTTATCTGTTAAGGTGATATTTTCGATTTATTGTTTAAGTAATTTAATTTGAAGACCTATTTCGGAAACAGTCATTGTATTTCAGAGTTGAATTCTATAAAAATTGCGCAAAATAAATTCTAAAAAAATTTTAAAAAATTAAAAAAATTCGAGAAATTGGATTTCAAAAGTTTTGTTACTATTCGATCGGAATAAAACTTTTTTTGGTCACATGACCTCTTCTTTTTCTCTCAAATCTGCGAACCTTCCTCTCTGTGCAATCACCCGTGTGACGCGTGACACCGTTATCAGTCATTCCCTCATGGCGTGTTCACTGATGAACGGGCGTGTGTTGTGTAAAGGTACAGAAATTTTGTTAAATCTCACAGATCATTGTAAAATTCTGTCTTTTATGTCAAATGTTTAAACGCTTTTTTTTAAATATCAAATCTTTGATGCAAATGAAGTGGAAAATTAAACTTTATCTGTAGATTTGACCACGACGATGAAACCGGGGCTGTTGGAAATCATCAGCGAGAAGCGTGAGTAATCTCTTCTTTTTGTCATTGTATCTTCTTTTTAATTAATACCGTTAATTGGGCGATTTTGTTGTAGATTTCTATTAAAGTTTCGTGGAAAAAACTAACATTGCATTACAGTTTTGTTTTTTCCCACGCGCTCGATCGTTTCGATCGAGCGCGCACACGAACAGGGTAAAAATGAAATATCTTTATTTTAGAGATTGAAACAAGAGAAAAGCTGTCAATGTGACAGCAAACCGGGTTTTCTTTTATGTGAACTGTATCCATATTAAATCCTATCAACATGTATCCAGTGAAATGGAGTACCCTATATGCAACATTTTGCCAAAAAATGACTAAGTTCAAAAGCTAGTATTTTTTTCATAAATTATCAGAAATCAAAATCCTAGCAATATGCACACCTCTGATATATGTACAATTGATCTGCAAAAGAACAACTTCCTATCTTGAGAACTGTAGGAGGAGTTATCCGTACAATGAGGGTGCCCTATATGCAATATTTTGCCAAGAAATGACTAAGTTCAAAAGCTGGTATTTTTTTCATAAATTATCAGAAATCAAAATCCTAGCAATATGCACACCTCTGATATATGTACAATTGATCTGCAAAAGAACAACTTCCTATCTTGAGAACTGTAGGAGGAGTTATCCGTACAATGAGGGTACCCTATATGCAATATTTTGCCAAAAAATGACTAAGTTCAAAAGCTGGTTTTTTTTCATAAATTATAAGAAATCAAAATCCTAGCAATATGCATACCTCTGATATATGTACAATTGATCTGCAAAAGAACAACTTCCTATCTTAAAAACTGTAGGAGGAGTTATCCGTACAATGAGGGTACCCTATATGCAATATTTTGCCAAAAAAGACTAAGTTCAAAACCTGGTATTTTTTCGATAAATTATCAGAAATTAAAATCCTAGCAATATGCACACCTCTGATATATGTACAATTGATCTGCAAAAGAACAACTTCCTATCTTGAAAACTGTAGGAGGAGTTATCCGTACAATGAGGGTACCCTTTTGGCAGCCGCCCGCCCGCCCGCCCGCCATTTTCACCATTTTAATAACCGGATTTTTCCGATGGAAAACCCGGTTAAAAATTAAGAAATGAAAAAAAAACTTTTTATTGTTGATGTTGTGTATACACTCCTCTGTTCGTGTGAGTGGAATTGAATATTATCGAGCATGTGCGGATCTGAAAGGGAGTGAGGTGGGTCCCGACCCCCCCCCCCCCCTTCTATTTGAAAAATGAAAAATAATTAAATTTATATGGTAAAATTATTGCAAATATGCCTTGGACCCCCCCCCCCCCCCCCCCCCGGCAAACAATTATCCTTTGGAACCCCTCCACCCCCCACCCCCCTTTGGAAAAAAATTCTGGATCCGCACATGTCAGAATCCATTTTTTATTTTGCTAATTAAAATGTGATTTTTCCCCCTTAAATTAAGATTTTACACTCGGAAGGGATTCGTCCAGGACATACAATAACTTATCGACGACTGACGTAACCGAACAGCACGTTGACAGAAGCACACTTATTAATGAATCTTATGCATTTAATAGTACACCAATCCCGCATGAAACTACTTCGTCCGAAAATGAATCCCTGGCATTGTTTCCTATAACTACTCCCAATGATTTCACAGCCACTATGCATGACAGTACTCCGCTTACGCAATCAGTAAAACAGACCACCCCCCTTAATAAACACTCCACAAATATTTCTCCTGTCATGACAACAAATGTCTCTTCACCATCTGCAGCTACTTCCTCTTCGCATTATTTTACTGTCACCTCAAATTTGACGGACTTGACGACTGCTGACAAACAAACTCGCATCACCACCATCGGAACGAAAAACACTGAGTCCCTCGGTACGAATCACGACCAACTGCTTTACATTTTATTTTGAGTACCTCTTTAAATATTGGAATGTCTTCTTATATATATCATTAAAAAGAATTTTAATCGTAGGCGAAAACACATACATGTAACTCAGCACGTCAGTGATCGTGAAAATGATGATACCGATGAAGTAATGATGTTTGAAATGAGACACAAATAAAAAAATTTTCAAAAAATATGACTGCATGCATGTTGTAGTTGTTTTTTGTTTGTTTGTTTGTTGTTGTTGTTTTGTTTTGTTTGTTGTTGTTGTTGTTTTTTTTTTTGGTTTTTTTTGGGTTTTTTTTTTGCATGAGCTGTGCATGGAAATTAGGCAAGTAAGTAATTTTATTGCTAAAAACCTTTTACAAGTTAAAATCATTTTTATTTTATGAAGTATGACGTTTGATGAAAATTTAAAAATCACACATGGATAATTATACATTTTCATCGAAATAAAGTAATATTTTTTAATGTAATTTTTAATGGGGGTCATTGATATGACTTAAAATGATTTACATTGTTATCACAGTGAAGTAATGTATTTTTTACAATTTTTTTAGTGAACGAAGCCTTTAGTATCGCCATTACGGCCATAATCATGGCCGGTTTGATCGGCCTGGGAATTTTGCTGCGGTATCTCCTCAGGAGATACCGCAACTACATTTACGGAGGGAGAGGCAGGACACCATTACGGCGGCGCCACGTGAAGACCTTTCATACCGCCGGACCCTGGCCGCTGCGCAGGAAGTGGAAGCGGACACACTGGCCACCATAAAGAAGGAGCCGCACCCCATTCCTGCCATTGCACCCTGGCCGCGGCACAGGAACTCCGCCACGCCATCAAAAAGGAACCGGTATCCCCCTGCTCCTGTCGCCGGACTCTGTCCATGCCGGTGATCTCCCCAAGAAAGGACCCCTACCTCAGGGACGAGTTGATTGCCTTGTAATGCATCTGATTAAAACCCGATAACAAAACTTTTAAACTTGCTTAGTGTTTTTTTTGCCCACTCTTTTCCTATATGATGAGACGAAAGAAATATCTGCATTTTATTTTTGCTGATTTCTTTCTTTCTTTTTGGTAACTATATTATAATTTTAGAAATAAAAAAAAATGTTTATATTTCTTAACGTCTCAAAAACTGTATGAAAGTTTCAAGCAAAAAAAAAAGATGCCTTAGGCAATTTGATCAGCTGAAAAATGAAACGATGGTTGAGAAAATCAAAAATGAAAGTTTGTCTAAAGAAACAGGTCCAAGTAATCAAAGAGGAAACATTTAAGACCATTTAGTATCGGTATTTATCTCCTGTTTGTCAAACAATTATCTGAACGACGTAAAGGACAGTCTATTGAGTAGAATTAAAAAGAAAACAGATCATTATATTAAAAAATTCAAGATATAAAAGCATAGTCAATACTTAAACGATTTTGCAAAGACACATTTTTTATAATTAGCTTAAAAATTTTAAGAAAATGCTAGAGTCAGGGGGAAAATCGATATTTCTGAATGGAATGAATCATTAATTACGCCCACTTAATTTAAAATCTAATCAATATGAACAATTTGAAATATTTTTTAGTCGCCAAAAGTAATAACCAATGAAAGAATTAGATTTTTTGCAATAATTTCAAGATTATTTTCTTTCCTTCTAGTATGAATTTAATTTACTTCATGTCCGCATAGCATTTTTGGAACAATTTTTTTTAAACAAATCCTGTTTATATTTAAACAAGATGTTTCAGAGACCATAAAGATTATAATTGATCCTTGTCTAATTTGAAAATAATATTTCTACTTTGATATTTGCAAAACAATTTCCCCGTATTAACCGCAGGTCTGCAGAAAATATAGTAATATAACCCAAAAACGTGTTACTATGGTACTCAATTTATTGGTAATATAAAACCAAGCTGTTCATCCAGACACGCGGCCAATATACATGTATAACCTACAGGACTTGACTTAGCGCGATCAATGACTGAAATTGACAAAGTGTGACAGATCTACAGAATGGATATTTCACGACATTTGTTATTTGTGTTAACCATTGTCCTAGCGAAAACTACAGCAGGTATTTATTTGCTGACACGTTCTATTCAACACGTATGCAAAAAATGAATCTAATGAAGTGTTTAAATTGTATAATAGTTTTAAATGGTCTTTGAATTTGTTTATCATAAACCTTTCTTTTTTGCTCACTAGACACTTCTACTATTAGCAAGGTCTTTAAGGAAGCACATGTAATGCATCAATGAAATGTAACGAAAATTTCTTTACGGAATTTTAAAACACGTACCATAATGCGTTCATATACTTAATACTTCAGTTTCATTTGCCTTGTTTGAATGTCGGTTTTCATTACCGATATTGAAAAAAATATATATAATTTGTATTTAAAGGTAAAGTTTGTCAAAAAGGATGGGCACAATTTAAGAACAACTGCTATTATTTTTCATCCGGGGACGCAACATTTAAAGACGCTATGGTGAGAATGAGTATTTTATTATGCATTATATATCGTTCGTTCATTAAGTAGAATGTGTACCTGCGCGACCTAATGTTTCTAAATTTTTCAACTGAAATCAAAGTAAACTAGTAGTTTATTATTTTATAAACAGATATCCTGTATCTCCATTGGTGCTGGTCTGCTGGAATTCCAAAACAAAATAGAAGAGACATGGGTGGATTTACAAATCAAACATAGAGGTAATATAAAATTTAAGGATCATATTTATTGTTGACAATCATCTGACATGCTGAAAATGTTTTTAATATTTATTTGTATATTTTATACAGGATCTATAAAAAAAAAATCAAAAGGCAAGTGAAATGAATAATATGTATCAAATCGTATTTTAGAGATTTATATACCTCATGGTTTGCGCTAATGAAGGGCGTTTAAAACATTACATTTCATTACATTACATATGACATAGAAAACTTCAATGCTGAATATTCGATAAAATACCCCCTCAACGGGAGAGGGCTACATTATGAATTGTATTACATGTATGGAAAACTTAAGGAAAATACAATTACCGTTCTCTGTTTGATTCCAGGTTATACTAAAGGTGTCTGGTTGGGATACAGTGACATTCAGAAGGAAGGTCGTTATGTTTCTATGTCCAATGCAGAGGAACTTGGCTACAATAACTGGCATAAAACGGAACCCAACAATGGTGGTGGCATTGAGCACTGTGCTGCTATACATGTCCAATACGTTGGCTGGGTCGATGTCCACTGTACAGCAAAATTTAATTTTGTATGCAAGAAATAAATGAGCTTGATAAATTAAATGTTGTTCAGTGTTTTACAGTAAGTTATACTTTTTTATTTTGGAAAGTTTTATACTCCTATTGATATAAATTTGGCAATCAATACAGGAATGTTTCACGGTAGCAAATGAATGCGTTAACTAAAAGGCAATAATGAATGTGTAATTCATTTGCAAATAACGGCAACTGCGTGGCATATTTTCATTGTCATCAGATATTTTTAACGTTTAACATTTGCTCATTTCAAAGAAAAAAAAATGGTGGTGACAAAAGAGTTTGAATACTGTACATATTTAGCTGTTTATGAAATTAAACATGTTAAATCATTATCATTTTTAATTCACGTAACTCATGAATTTTAGAAGTTTTATTGTCACCAGGTAGCCGTGAAACGTATATGGCTTGTTTCGGTGGTAAAAAAAAAGAAAGACTCGAGCTTTGTTTACATAACAATCAATTCTTACCTCTGTATCTCGCTTGTAACTTGTCTTTAACATTCAATGTTTTGGTAAACAATTTGAAATGCACATATAAACCATTTTATACATAAAAAATAAAAACATAATTTTTGATCTAGAATCGTGTCAAAGTCCCTTTAAGGGAGGAGGTGCATAATAAACCTGAAAACGGAGAACTCTATATTAGAGAAAAAATAGCAGCCAAAATGTTCAAAACCAACAGAAATGACAAATCAGGAACACTAACCGAATTAGACAACACAGTGTATATGAGAAAGACCCCACAGACAAAAATCATTCAACTGATGAGAGAAATGCACAAAAACCGTCAACGGGAAACAGAGACCAATGAAATCCATACAAGATATCTCAAGAATTGGCATTACCATTCGGACATACTGAACCACATGAACATCTCCGTCATGGTCAGCACGCTGTATAATACTGCCTCCTTCATCACAGATGAAGAATAAAGAACCAAGTACCCAGAACGCCCATCAGCAGATGTTCAAGCTATGGTTGAGAAGCCCTTCCTCTACGTACTTGGCCAGTAATCTAGCAGCGATATAGACCAGTTGTCAAACATAACAGTCCCGAGTCCTTGAGTGTTTACCTGTTCGCCATTAAAACATACAACGATGTAGAACTACATAAAATGAAGAGAAATTCGTGTTTATTAGATATGTGTATGTAATGAACATATATTAAGCACGAGTTGAATCTTTATTTCTTATAATAAATGTTATCTTTTACAGGTTTTACAGACAGAATAACTCAAAGACAAGAGTTTTTTTCTTTTCATTCTACCAGCTAATCCTCTTTCTCTGAGCGCGGCTGATATCATGAAAATCTAGGATTGTTGCATCCGATCTAGGGCGCGAGAAGCAGCCACATGACACAGCGGAGAATTCCAGAAGTAGCAGTTATTTAAGAAATAAACAACGTTATTTAGTGAACATGGCGTTATGAATAGCAATTGCTCTGCTGGCATATTCCATGATGCGCGCTAGCGCATCATGGTAAATATGCCAGCAGAGCAATTGCTATTCATAACGCCATGTTCACTAAATAATCGTTGTTTATTACTTATATTTGCATTTTACCCCTTGGAGATCCCCTGTATTAGACCTTGACATTTAGATACTGCAACTAAACAAAACGTTCAGACTGTAATGTATTTTTTTAATTTTTTAACTCACATAGATAGTCAAAACTATATTTGTTAATATAAAAAATGATACGATGAAACAGTATCTCCCTTAAAATGTTAATATAAGGAATATTTTAAATGTGAAATTGGGAACTATATTTTCACGCGTCGTTATCTGCGCATGACTGCCAACCGGATGTAAACACCTTCATTTGAAATGAAAGTTACAATTTGTAAATGTTGAACTTGCGAAAAATCCAGGAGTTTGTGTGACCGACTGCATGGACAGCTGATATGACATTTGGGACGAAACAGATGTGGCAGTGGTGGTTTCTACGGGAATAAGTTCATTTTGGATAGCAGGGCGAGGAACTACAGCATGTTGCGCATCGCACATGGTTGCTGACGAGGTTTGTGTCTTCAGTGAAGATAATGTCGTACTTAGGGCTCTTTTTTGAGAAGTTGAGACAGTCCTGCTGTAGGATCGTAATGAAGATTCGTTTCTGTGGCCTGATAAAAACATAATATGACGTGCTTCCCATCCCGAGTCATTAAGATGTTGAATAGTTGTGGCGCGGATGCAGTGTGGCGTGTACCTCTTTTCAACACCAGCATTTTTGCAAATTTCAGGTAAAAAATTCTGAAAGGTGCGTTTGGATAATGGCTTGGATGTGAACCAAACTGCTCTTTCTGAATTGGCCAGGGCAGCTTTATCATACTGGTTGAACAGTGATGTGGCATCAGAGGGGGTCTTTTCTAATAATAGTTTTAACATTTTAACCGGACAGCATTCTGTATCATCAGCATACATCCTCTTGTCGGATGGTGCTTCTGCACTTCTGATTCCACCTTGGAAATTTTTCTGCTGTGTGTCGTGTGATAAAGTTACGTATTCCCCATTTTCATCATTTTTAAATTCAAAAGACTTTAAGTTGAGTTGGTGGTGCAATTCCAGCCCCCTTGACAAGAAATGAATTGATGTGAGGAACCAAACAGCGTGTCTCAGAATGACTGGAGAAGAGGAGCCCTTTTTCAAGTAAGTGAACATTTTTTGAAGGTCAGCTGGTTCTATAATTTCTTTGTGATTTGTGGGGAGAGAAGTTCCGGACCTCATTCTTTCTTTCAACAAACCATCAAGTGCTCGATTAGCCATTTTAAATTCTTTGTCCCTCACTATGTCAATATTTCTATTGATATCTTGAAGATGGCGGTTTATAGCTCCTCTTATATTAATTAGAGAATTTTTATGATATACATCAGTGGAGGCATTTCCACCTGCTTTCTTTTGAGGAACCGCTTCACAATAAAATTTCATCAAGATTTCTCCAAGACTGACAGCTGACACTATATATGTGTCTAGGTATTCCCCATATGTTTCCATGTTCCAATCTATCAAGTGAGAAAAAAAACACCTTAGAATTTGTTAATCTAAATAATTTTTATCATTTCTAATTTTTCAAAATAAGATTTGCATTTTTTTTATTTATTTCCATTCATTCACTCACTCATTATTTATTTATTTCCATTCATTCACTCACTCATTATTTATTTATTTATTTATTTATCCAATTAGCTTTTCAAAAGATGTAAATTATTACCTTGAAAAATTTTCATCCCCCACACTGTGTTTTTCTTTGTTGAGGATGACTGATGAGAGTCGTGATAATTTTTTAGTTGCTCCTCTGTTACATTTTTGAATCTTCTGTTTTTTATGTCTTCCACAGGGGTTTCTGGTTGGGGTAGTTCAGAATATGCAGGTTTTTTAACTTCTTTTTCCATTTTCTTCAATTCAGGAACGGTTGGGTCAAAGCTATTTAACAGTTCCTCATCACTGTTAGAAATTTCCGTTGGAACCTCGTCGTTAGGATTCATTTGAAAGTTTCCAAATTCCCTCTCAGCTCCTGTGCATTGCATAGCGGCACGATCAAAGCAGACGATCAAAGAGTCAGAGACCCGGATATTGTACTATATTTACAGGACTATTTAATATTCAACAAAGATAATCATGAAATATTTTGTTTATTTATTTAACTAATTCAATAAAATAAATTGTTTACATGTTTTAAAAGTGTTTATTTCTTATGTGTATTGCCTACGATGGCAATAAAACAAAAATAGATTGCGGATTTCCCCTAAAAGTAGTGCAAGTTTGAAATATTACTACGCTTTCCGATTTAGGAAGAGTTATCTTTCCCTTTAGAAAGAGTTATCTTTCCTTGTACATTAAATTTTGTACAAATAAATATAAAAATCGAACACTTTAGTTTAGTATGGATATGTTTTTATTATACAATAATAAAAAACATTCGTAACTAAATAGAAATAAGTAAAAAAAATATTAAAATTAATTGTATTGCATTTAATATTTTAGATGATTTATATGAACACTACATTATTTTGTTATTAAAAATATTGAATATATATACAAGTAAAAGGCGTTATCAATTGTTGTGTAATCACAATGTGGGTATTTGGGGGGGCAATTGCGCATACAGTCAGAGCAATTGCGATTATAGAATAATAAATGCAGCTCCTCGGTATGGGCATATAGTGGGAAAGAACAATAGATATGCAAATATACCGTTATATGGCTCAGGAAATCGTACTTGAAAATTTATTGATCTATTTCAGCTGCTTCGTTCGAGTAAAAGTTTGGTTGTGATAGTGTAACTGGATGGACTGTGATTGAATCTTTGATATGATTTATTGTTTGTATTGCATTGTTGAAATCAAATATTTTCTGTCGTGTTCTGTGTTGCAATGTAAACGAAAGGTCGGGTCTGAAAATCCAGCTGCTACTTTGTACCAAATTTGTGCGGGCATTTTGAGATAAATGCGAAACAACGGGGTTATCAACATGAACTTTTTGGATAATAATGATAAAAGATTTTACAACTTTAGAAAAACACTCGATGCGAGAATGAAAGAGTTATCGTCGAAAGGAATCGGACTCGACAGAAAACAAGCAAATATTATTTCGGCTGGTGATAAAAAGTTATTGTGGGAAAAAGATTTGTTAGGAGGTGCAACTTTAAATTCATTGTTAAATAATACAGTTTCCTATTATAACTACAAGTTGTTCGGACTTCGCGGAATAGACGAACACCGCTCCCTCACACGTGATCAGTTTAGTTTTGGACAAGATAATGTGGGAACCTATATTGACTTTCAAGGCAAAACATCGAAAAACTTCTCGGGCGGTTTAAATTAAAGAAAAATAGATGCAAAAAGTATCAGGCACTATAGCTCTTCTTCAGACGAGAGATCGTTGTACTCCTGCAAGGTTTTTGAAACAAAAACAAAATCACTGGTCAAGTGGACCAGTGATCTAGTGAAAATCACTGGTCCCTACAAATGTTTACTGTTCCATCAGCATATTCGAGATACTAAAATAAAAAATACAATTCAAAAAGAAAGAAAATGTTTTAATGCCAGTTACAATACAGTAGAGAATCATTTTATTTCTCTCACTATTTCTCTCAATAACATTTCATTCTCTTGCATACTTTGCTCATTTTCTAAATCAATCTCAATTTTTTCTTCTTCACTCTCTTCCTCCTCACTCTCATCTTCCACATCACTCTCATCTTCCGTATCACTCTCCTGCCTTCGTGTTCCCAACCTTTTTGCATGCGGAACATTCCGATCGCCTCGTCGTACATGTACTCTAGCCACCCAAGACCTTCTTGCCATGATTTTTTGAACTCGCGAACTCTTTGATTTCTTTTCAGTTTAGGTTGGTCAGTGTCCTTTTCCTCTAATTTTCTTTTACCGGTCTTAGTAGGCAATGGCGCCGATAATTTGAAACAAAGTCACGCTTTTAAAAGCGCTTAAATTTAATCATTCATACACGCAGATTCAAACGTTTTGACAAATAAACTAAAAAAAACGAATGCTAAGAAGTAAAAATTCCGAAATGATCGATTTTTTTACCGGTCACTCGGGCCGATTGCATTAAGAAAATTACCGGGCTTTTGAAATATTTACCGGTGGCACCGGCGGATTTTATAAACTCTGCTCTTGGAACTAACGGAGTCCTCAGGAAATGGAGCATTTTACAGGTATGTATATATGTAATTTATAAGCATTTTGCCATATTAAATCATTATGAATTCGCTGCTTTTATAGTGGGTGGTATTTTTCATAGTACTTCTATGTAAATTAATTGACAGGCGCCCCATAGGCGGAACTACTCCTCGTTTTTCGAGCCAGGTTGTTGTTGGTAATAAACTGTCTACGCTTGTGAAGACGATGTGTACAGAGGTTGGTTTATCCGGAAACTTTTCCAACCACTCTGGAAAGAGAACATGTGCCACGTCTTTGTATAATAGTGGGGTCGATGAGCAATTAATAATGGAAAGGACGGCCACAGGAGTGAAAAAGAAAGAAAATACAAACGCATCTCTACCTCTCCACAAAATGAAGTCAGCAAACTGTTGGATCCGCCTACTAAACAGACAGTTATCGACAGATCTTAGATCAACAATCGTGCGAGATTTCTGGAACGATCTCACTAATATTCCCGAAAACAATCGGTTTTGGTTGAGTAACTGCAATGTTACCTTTAATGTGCAGCTTAATTCATAAATGGATCAAGTGATCAGATGATAAGAAACACTTTTGAACAGTGGCATGGTTATATACCGGTATGTGTACGGTGTTATCTAGTGTGAGTTGTGCAAAAGATTTCATTACATTTATATTTATCAAATTTACATTTTTTGAGGCTAGAAAAGCTATTTAACGTGGATTGTGTTCATGTTTTTTGTTTGTTTGTTTGTAGAATTGCAACAAATCAATTCTTTTGTTTTCCTCTTGACCTGATTTTTGTTTCGTGCAGTGATATATAAAGGGGCGTTGAAAGTAAAATCGCATATGTGATACGGGTAATTTCACTATGGAAAGATCAAAGAAAAATGCCGTAAATATGCGACAAGAGTTCTTGTAGAGCAGACTTTTGGAGTCTTAAAGAGGCGTTTCCATTGTTTACATCATGATATGTAACGTTGCCTCCTAAGGCAGCAGTGAATGTGGTCACCTGTGTTGTGCTCCACAATATTGGAATCAAAAGGGGGGATATTCTGTCCAATGAAGATGGTGTTCTGCCTTCTATTAATGATGATGGCGTGAGGTTTGCTGGAAGGAATGACGGGGTGCTTATGAGGCAGCATATTGTAAACAACTTTTTTTAACACGTAATACTAAACTTTAGATTTCCTCCAAGATAAAACTTTTTATCCATTATCTCTCTCTCCTCTATCTTTGTACTGTCAACAGTGCATTAATCATTTATAAGTGTGGTATATATAAAAACTTTCATAGAGTTTCTTTACTCAAATGACTCAATCATTAACAATGAGCTGCTTAGAAATGTAGTATGATTTCTTACAAAATTCTTCCTTACTACTGTAATTACTAATTCAGATATTCTATCCAGAACTATCATACTCTCTTTCTCTAAGAATATCAGTTTACATGCATAAAAGACAATATGACATTTTTGACAAAACAGAAATAACGTCACAAACATGACGTTACGTTTATGGTTTTTTAAATTCAATGAGAACCTATACAGCTCTTGCAATAACACTTGGTTAAAGTTTAGTAAAGAGTGCAATCTACTTGAAATCTGAAGGATTAAAGGAAAATAATGAGGTGAGAATTAAAACTGCACATGATTTTCTTTATAAGGAAATAAATAAACATTAAGTGTCTCATCTAATGCACATTTAACTTTAAATGAGAAGAAATACAACAGCCTGGTTCTGGGAGAGATTCTCATCTCTTCTGCAAGTCCAACAGATAGCTTGGTAAGCATTTGGAGGTTTGAGGATGGTATTCGTCATGGTCAGTGTTCGTATTTGAATGGTATTGCATATAATTATGTTGTTAAAGACACAATGGGTAAAGAAAAGTAATGTGGTGATGTCTGCACTACTATGGTACATAGTACATAAGGTACATTTGACCCCAAGTCAGATATACTTTGATATAAAAAAAAAATCCTTTTTTTATATATTGTATCTTTATATTGTGATTGTGTTTCGATCTAATTCTGAAACAAAATGCTAAAAAACTAAGTAATATCTTTTCGTCACTAAAAAATCCATTTTGCCGCAAGGAAAAACTTTCTTTCACCTAATTATCATGGCGATGAGGGAAACATCTATCTTGTTAAGGTCAAACACATTTTACGTAACAAATCACCTTTCAATAAGAAATTTCTTTTGCTGTATGATCTACTAGATTAGTGTCAGGCCATCTGTAGCGCGACCACTGTTCTCTATAAATTAATCCATTTTAATTCACCGTTAATTTCCATATTTGGTAGCGTAAATAAAAGTCCAATTATCTATTAACAAATTTATTCCGTGTTACATATTAACAATTTACACAAACGTATGTCACTTTCTAACTCTCAAACTAAAACTACTTACTCTCACGCTTTCACCTATATATATACATAACGGGGGCAGCTCCGCCGGAGCTGCCGGTCAGTGATTACGTAATACACATACACACGCTTTTGTTGACAAACAAATCACTCTCTACACATCGGATTAAGTTCCTTTGTCTGTACCCACGCATTACTTATCTTATTGTCAAGAGGCCCGCGAAAGGAAATCCTTTCTTTTTGTTATTGATATGGCAAGTACTTAACCTGTAATGTACCTCCCCAGGACCAAGTCGATTTTTGTTCCATTATCCAAGCGCGTCACTTTATGCTGGATCTTCCGAGAAATAGAATTTGTGTCTTTACATCGACTCAATTATCAATTAGAGGTAAGGCATTATTTTTAATATATTTTTATATACATTACGATTACTTATCTTTTTAAAGGGCAAAACATTCCATTTTTCTTGTCATTGAATTTTATAACATTTATACACATGTATGTTACATGCCATGATATTAAATTATTGTCAGAAATATTAACTTGTGTGTTTATTTTCCTAATCATTTTTTGTTCATAATAAGTTTTCCATTTGATTTAAATATATTGGACAGATTTAAAACAAGGAGGTGTTCACGTTCAAAGAAACCGATTAAGAGAGGCTTACATCGTGTTGATGACACAGGTGTGAGCGAGCGAAAAAGAGGTTGCCTGAAAGGCGTGTTCAGGGACCGAATCACATCTGGCATATTGATACGAACTATAAATTAATAAGATGTAATCCAATTACTGGAGAAATGAACGGATTTAGGCGTTTAATTAAATTTCTAAAATGCCTTGACAACAATAGGGCGTATTCGTTGCTTCGTGTATCTTGGAAGGAAGTAGACAGTGGCGTAGCGCCCTATACGCAAAAACGCAAATGAATACACAAAATTTTGCAAAGCATAGGTCTTATGATTTGAGTTTCCTATTGTTTGCACGTAAACAAATCGTATTGAGACTCCACTGAATTATAATCTGCATATTTAGTATTCAGTTCTCATCGTAAACCATGCAATTACTACGATTCCGGAAAATACCGTCATTCCATACTTTACTTAAGCATTGAATCATTATTTTTTTTAAAGATGTGGTCTCATAACTGCGACGGTGTGTGCATACAAATTGAAAAACGCGCGCTAGCGCGTTATGAAAGTTTGTTTGCACACACCGTTGCAGTTATGAGACAACATCTTTCAAAAAATAATGATTCAATGCTCATATTTACGTTTTTTAACATTTTTTCTCCTTCTGCAAATATGATTTATTTTTAATAATCTCGACATTATTCAATGAGTAATGCACAATTAACGGAAGAGCCATTGGAACAGCCGAATTATGCTGACAAATATAGTGCACAGTGTTTTTAATTCTAATAACACAATTTTATTTATCTGGTATTTAGTATAACAAATTTATTTTCGGTATTCTAAGGAATTAATCAATTGAATAATCAGCCCAAGTATAATATCAGGTCGTGATCCGGTTTGAAGTCGGGAGGAGAGTCGGTCATGCTCTGAAGGAAGACTGAATGTATTCATACGCACCAGATTTTGTGATTGGGTCTTCTGTGTTATGCGTAAATATCGCTCAAATCTATCAATGCATTTTAATAGGAGGAAAAAAGGTGAATGTAAATATATTAAAATTAATTGGAAGTTTGTCTGAATCATAAATTAATATGGACGAGCTATA
This sequence comes from Magallana gigas, assembly GCF_902806645.1. Classification (NCBI taxonomy): domain Eukaryota; kingdom Metazoa; phylum Mollusca; class Bivalvia; order Ostreida; family Ostreidae; genus Magallana; species Magallana gigas. Next base: position 203,018 of record NW_022994841.1, on the reverse strand, counting down.
CCTTTGACTTTCATGTTATTGGCTTATTAAAGAATGATATTCAATAAACTTATTAAAATGAGATGAACAACTTTTAACTCCTTTCAAGTTTAAATATTCATACTAAAATCTGAAAACACATCAAGCTTTGAGTGTTTGTCCGTAATTGTATTCTGTCAGTCTATACTTACATGTAATTTAAAGTCGGCGGTCGGGTGATTAAAATTTTGACAAAGTCACAATACATTGTGATAAACTTGATCAAAAATTTGTCATTTAGGTAAGTATGTTACGGTTTGAATAATAGACCTGTTTCAAATCGCCTATTATCTTTAGTCATATGCAGTTGGTTTCCGCTGGGGTATCAGTGTTTCATATATAATTACACATTCTTTTAAAATTCGTCATTTCCCTTACACATACAGTATGTAAAATTGTACCATTTTGAGACAATATCTCATCACCAAAAGCCTGTAAATCTAAAAGCTAAAACCTAAAATCCAAGAGCATCGGGGGTCTTAAAATTTTAAAGAAAATATTCGAAGAGTACCAGGTAAATAATGTTTGTCTCGGAATTCAGCAACTTTTGTTCATATTTATTGGAATCATAATACTAGTACTTAAAACATGCCATATTTTTAAAGCTGTTTTGTCATTCAAATAACATAAAATCCAGGAGCTTCCGGGGGCTTCGCCCCCCCCCCCGGGCCCCCACCAGGGCTCTGCCCTGGACCCGCTGGAGGCCTCAAGGCGGCTCCCAGACCCCCTACCCTTTTTTGAATACAGTAAATTTAAAGGTAGCTACGCCACTGGTCACATACAAAATGTCTGAAGACGTCACTTTTTTTTTTTTAGATGTTTACATGTATATTAAACCTAATCAGGAAGATGAAGGGGGCATTTCAACGGAGAAATGTTGTATTACAAAAATATCAAGTAATTATTAAGCAAAATGTATAAAATTGATGTTTCATGTATCTTAATTAGAAAAGATTTTAAAATATGACATTTTTTGTCTCAGGTTTACATCAACAAAGATTTAATTATTGTGTACTAAAGTAATTTGGACCCACTCCTAGCTGTTATAAGGGGAAGAAAAGTATTAACTCTGAATACTAGGAGCTTCTATGACTATTTTTTTTTATCAGGAGTACATCTATCACTGTTTTGGAATTCTATACACATTTTTATCGCATACATGTACGTGTGGTGTATTAACCCGTGTGATAAACCTTTGCTATATCAAACGGGTGATGCTTTATCAAATACTTCCGGCCCGAACTATTTTTGACACAACCCCTCGCTTCAGTGACCTATTTTCGAAGATTTGCTAGTACTTTCAACATATTTATATCTACTACAAAAATTAATATAAAATAACACACACCTTTTTTGCAAAGTTATTCATAACCGTAACCACAAGACCCGTTTTTTTTGTTTGTCAAGATTGTTGGTAAGTTTAGCCCACTTCCAACTTTCAATTTGCTTTGTAAAGTTAATAAAACTGCAAATTACGTTAACTATCAAGGAGTTTATCCTGACGACGCGATGAAAACAGAGCGCTCTGGTTGTGTTTATATACAAGAACTTACCAAAATAAAGTTTCATAATACTTTTATTCCACCACCAGTAAGCATCCTTATTCACTATTTTCAATTTCGAATTAAAAAGGCTAGCCTAGTGTTTGTTTTATTAAACATCAACACTGTTCCTCGTTCGAGTCATTTCAAACTAACGAGCATTCGCAACTTTGTGTATGTCAACAAACTTGATTATTCAAGTCTTCTAATCGGAATTTCCGTTTAATCAAGTGGATAAGCTCTAAGAAAAATTATTTAGAGCTAAAAATTATATAAGGTTTATTTCAGTGAAACTTTACATTAAAACAGTTAGATTTATCTCAGGAATGACGCACTAAATTGTATTGCGCAAGGTCACAATAGCCGCATAACACAACGTTGCATCATCGTTTGAAAAAAAAACACAATTTGGGTCACATAAGGGACTGTCTAAAAAGCTTCATAATATAAAGCAAATTGTATGAGATAAATAGAACATCTATGATTGTGTGATTTTATATTTGCTTTATCCAACTCGTTGATATGGTTATATTCGCTCTGCAAGCCTCGCGAATATATACACCATTTCAACTCGTTGGATAAAGCAAATATAAATTCACACAATTTAGATATCCTCTATATATGCATTAAAATCATCATGTTTATAAACATGGTTAATATATATATGGATTATATATTGCTCATAATTAAGAGATATCTCAAAATATAATTTTCTGCTTTACCAACAAATTGTAATGTAATCACAGTTTTTAACATTTTTACAATGTTAAATCAATTCTTGTGCAGGTAAAAAATGTCAATAATCAGAATAAGATTTTAGTTTGATCTTCCCTACCCGGTTTCTTATAGATATTTCATGATTTTCCAAAAGATGTACCCAGGTATTAATGAAAAAATTACAATATGCCTTGGTCCAAATTTCTTACTATATATATTAAATTATTAAAGTAATATTGCAAGCAACACTCCTGAAAGGAATTATCTAAGTATCAGACTATTTGTACTGTCTGTGTTTAAGGGAAGATGTACCCGGTATAATTGCTTGTATGCAAACTCTCCGATTACTATGTTTTCGAGAATGGTTAATGCTTCTTACTATTCTTCAAAACTTAATTGATGTTTTTGTAGTACATCATGAGTCAATATATTTTTAACCATGCACCATCCAGAATTCTCACAGTAACATAATTGATATCTTTTATATCCGTGTCCCATCTTAAACTATGAATAAAATCTACTAATTCAAAATTCCTGATTTAAAAAAAAAATACTTTTTATCATGAATGTATTTTCCTCAGTTGTACCCCATATTTCTATTACAGTCCTTTCATGCAAACCTTTTAAAGTTTTATGCTTTGCTATGGTATGCGATTTTAATGATATACAATGAGATTTGTATGCTATGCTATAAGATGCTATAATGCTATAAGAGTGTCAATTACTGTCATTAGTGTCAATCAAAGTCCACGTTGTACAAATAAACGATATAAGATTATTCCGGCTTGTACGACCCTCAAATATCATGAAGCTCGTAATTACATTCATTAAGTATGAGAAAGGGATTTTTGTGTATTTCAACTATTACAATCGACATTATAGCTTGTTTCCTAACGATACAGTAGGTAAATCTAAAGTTATTCACACGTGTTTTCAGCTGTACTGTCTCTTTTTGTCAGTATTATCCCATGTAAAACTTTGTGATCTTTTAAAGATTACATTAAAAAAACAAGAAAACATTTAAAACTATGTAATACATGTATACTACCTTTTGTTTTGTCCAGAATGAACTCTGTATCACGTAATTCTTGGCATAACAGTATCTAACATAATAACATATTCAATGCGAAGAAATTATATCTGGTATTGTATGCATTTAGACAATTTTAAATGATAAATTCAAATACGAGTACATATAATAAGTTACACATTTCCCAAATTTTTTGATGCAAAAATAACTCGAATATACAATATAACAAAACTATGCCATCCTGTGCCTTAGGCTTTTCTGTAACTGATGAACAATTACTCTTGATTATTGTTGCCACACAAGCAATTAAATATTGTCATAATATACATCTACTTATTCATGAAACTTGAAGTATGCAATTTTTTATTTTAGGGTTCAAAAGGCAAGAATATAACAGTTCTGTTCGAAGGTGGAGGTGACTATTCTACAGCTATTCCTTATCCTAAGCGTGCTCTCTACCACCTTTGAAGAATTGAGTGCAGTTGAAAAAGAGACCTCATAAACCTTCAAGTGGAACAGTACTAGTACAAACGTGACAACTCCGACAGAGCCAGTGGTTATTCTAGGCCCAAATGGCGTCCTCCCTCCTTTTTCATCAGATGCATTTCAGGACATAATGGAACAATAAAAGGACTTAAAGAAAGGCCAACAGGACATGAAAGTCCAAGTAGAGAAACTGAAAAAAGAACAGAAGAGTGAGGAATATACAGTCCACCCAGAAAGCAAGCTTTGATAGTTACACCACACGTGATACTATCTTGACCTCTACACCTGGCCCATCACGATCTTCTCTTCTTACCAAACCAATTTTGGATATCACCAGAATTTTCTCCACAGAGACTGACAATGCAGGGTAAATATCAAATGTAGTCGGTGTCATGCATGATGCCTGTAAGAAGTAAGCAAAATCAGTTGTAAAGTGACTAATTTTTTTTACATTACACACACTTTGCATATGTTGTAGAATTAAATATTACATATATATATACTTGTATCCTTATATGACACAATGTGAAATTTCATAAAGTTATATTTTTACTTCCTTTTCAGGTAAAACATGTCTGAAGGATTACTTGAGCAGATCTACATCCATTTCTTGCACAGTTCTTCAGTTCAGAACAAAGATCATGAATGAGAAGAACAAAAGAAAAAAGAAGCATTCCAAGAAGATGGATTTGAAAAAAAGCATGCTTCTATACGCAATGTTATTTTTAAACAAAACCAGAAACAGAAAAGTAGAGAAACTGCAATTTTATTCTTGCACATGACGTTGCTAAACCATGTGATTTCTGGTAAATATTAACCTGTAAATAATGATTGGTAATGTTAGATTTACTGCATAATTCTATATTTAATTTAGCCTATATAGGACATTTTCCTGTTCTTGAAGACTTGCTTCCTTTGCCTTTTAATCTATAAAAATCAATTTTTAAAAATATCTATCTCTAGGTTTAGAATTTGTTTTAAATACCATAGTTTTTCAATTCCTAATGATTGAATATTTTTTCATGAGAGCAATTATTGATATTCATAGTATTAAGGACATGTGAACCTGACATGAAACTAATTGAATATTTGAAAAAAATGTTTAAACAGACTCAAATCGATTTGTTTTTGTCAAAAAAGACATTTTAAGCATATGTTCGTGAGTTCGTTTCCATGGCAACGACCTTCAAACTTACCCATGTTCAAAAAATTAAACGAGAAAAAAACCTTAAATGCAAATTAAAAATGTCATAAAAGACATATTTACAATTAACTAGAAAAAATTTCTCACCAAAATATTAAAAAGGTTAATAAAATACTCTATTTAGCTGAAAATGGATTATAAGAATTCCTTTTATTTAATCCGCTATTTTAGTTTGAATTTCCTCAGACCACTAAAAAAGTGACATTTTTTGACGTGACCAGAGCTAGAAAATTTGAAAAAAAATACAATTTCCTATAATTACACTATTATTTTTTTAATGTAATTTTGAAGAAATGATTTATAGCAAAAACAATTAGTAAGCAATAATTGACATGTTGGTGAATTAGAAAAAAAGATATTAACGTCTGAATTTCCTCTGACCTCTATTGAAATAGATGCTACAAACCCTACATGCTGTTAAAAAAGACGTATAATTCAGTTTTAAATGGCAATTTCTTTCAACTAGTTATACTTTGAACCTGCATAAGTTCTTGTAGAACAAAATTAATGGAGTTGTGTTGTAAATACTACAACTAATTGAAATAAAAAGGCTGAAAATCCGAATTTCCTCTGATCTGACTTTTACAAAAAATCACTCTGCGCTTTATGAAAGTCAACACTGCCATAAATGGTTCTATTTCTAAAAATCAATCATATAAAGAAAAATGATTCTTTAATTTAACATTTCTTTCACTTCCAAAAGAGTTTATTTTAATGGTAATTAACAGAGTGTCATAGTTGTGCATCTGATATAATCAAAAAACTCTAGTCTCTGTACACAAAAAAACAAGCATGGAAACTTTAATACACACAATCTTTATTAAGCCTTTGTTGAAAGATTTAAAATACAATCAAACCGAATAAATCACAGGTTTCATAAAAATCGTATACTGATTGTAATTAATTTGAATTTCTTTAAAAGTTTTGTCTGATTTGCAAGGTATTGCATTAAAATGAGTGTCGGAAAATAGGAGAATCTTTCAAATGATTACAGGTATAAAATGAAATTTAATACTTAATCATGATAAATCTTTTAATCATATTATCTGATTGGACTAAACAACACTGCAGATTCTGAAATTATTTATGATTTGTCCTTATGTATATACATGAGTGTATGTAATCCCATAATTCCTTTGAACTTTGAACCCTTCCTTGGTGCCCATATTGGTCTTGATGCTATTTATAATGTATGATTTAGACTTTATCAGAATGATTATGCAGGGTAATATATTACAATGGTTCAGCCTCAATTTGAACTAAAATATAGAAAATGTGGAAGGCCACACCAATTAAATTACTTTTTCAGCGGATCCTGCATGCTCGTGTTTAAATAAAACTTTACAAATCATATAATTATGGACCGCCTAAAAATTTCGGCTACAAAAAATAGTAATCTTATTATTTTATCGCTAGCCCGCTTGTACCCTTTTCACTTAATGTCCGACAAGCAAGAAATTATATTGGTGTGGCCTAACTAGGATATGTATATTTTTTTTCATGCAAAATTGATAAAAATATAGATAAGGATAAGTTATAACAAAAATATTCTTATTCACGAAAATCATTTCAAAAAATATTTAAAATAAAAATTTTACTCCACCATACATTCAGAACTCATTCAAAAACTCTGTAATTTAAGAAGACTGATATTTTCTGTGAGGCTTGTTGTATATAAGTGTCATAATGATGATCTCAACTTGATCTACATCAGTAACCTCATCAGGGTTATAAAATAAAACAGACTTCAGACAGACAAATGGATGGACAGACAGACACTAATACACAGAATTGATGATTTGATATACTATGCAATCATCAAATTAAACATAATTATAAACATAAGACATATATTTTAAAAACCAGTTTCTCCACATGAACAGTATATAGCCATTACAAACTTCATTACTGCACTTGGTCAGTATAAACACCTTTAGATATCTATCAATTATATTTCTTATAGCATATGCATTATCATAATATATATTCTTTTACAATACTAATTCTTAATTGTATGCATTATATGTCCAAATTATTCATGACTTTTGGAGTTTCAGAAATGGTTTTCAAATCTAAGTAAATGTAATACATCATAAATGGTAGATTATCACTGGTTTGTTCCAGTTTCATATTTCAGTATATTATAACCATGTAAAATGTATATTTTAGTAAAATGTATATTTTACATGTTGCGAACATTTTCTATAGTTTAGCTTGTTGGTAAATTAACGTTGTTTACTCTTCTTAATTATCGTGAAATTCCTGCTGACTGTGATGTGATAGAATGTAAATTAATGTGTATCAAACTTTTAACTGTAACAAAGAAATAGGACATCAAAGTACATAACAATTAGCGGATTAACGCAGGTGAATAAATGGGCGTTTACCTGGGAGATGGTTAGTTTAGGGATAAAGAAATATTCTCTGATTGGATGATTTATTCATGTCAATTATTTAGATGGTCACGCCAGTAAAATATATTTTATGTTTTAGCGAAGCTTGTAGGTAGTAAAAGAGAGTAGAGAATCAGAGTTGATAGTTAGAGGTTAAGAGTCAATATACAAGTCGTCCGTCTAACCGTTACGTTTTCCCTCACTGTCATATATAGGTTAACATTAAGTTAGAATTATTAATAAGCGAGTTTCCCCTTTTTAATGTGTACGGAGTGGAGAGTAACTGTTTGTATAATAGTGTTATTAACTGGAATAAATGTGGAAAATACAGCGAGTGTTGAGCTAATTCCCTAGTAATCGCCCGGTACGGAAAATACCCCAAACGGTACAAACCCGGCGGTTACAATTGGTGGAGTATCCTGATTTCCCAAAGATGTACCTCTCACAGGAAAAATAGACACTTCAACCTAGACATGAGGAAACGTGTAAGAACGGCAGGACGAGAAGTTACGGACAACTGAAAGGACAACGCCTGAAACGCAGTGAAGATGAAGTTCAATTTGGATATTTCGAAATTCGCGCCAGCCAAGTTTAAAGGGAATTTTAAGGTGGGTCGCGGGTTTACCCCCTAAAAAATCTTACGAGAAAACATACCCTGAAAATTTGTCTATTCGTTTATTAGCATTTAAACTTCATTATAGAAAAAAATTATTAACTTTGCCTAAATTATTTTCATGCAAAGCCGCTTCAAACTTAGCATTGTTTTTTGTGCTGTTTTGACGCTTTTCTAATGAAATATATAGGAAAATGATCATTTTTTCTTCATTTTCGAATTGAAGTTATTTCAAGATATTGTAAATAACTTTTTAACAACTTAGACGAATCTAACAACATTGTCTGTACGTAAAGTAAAGGTGATTTACAAATTAATTATGTAAAAAAATTGATATGTGTTCTCGCTAGATTTTTTGCTATTTAATTTTTTATTTCCGATTATTTACCGAAAATTGTCGCTTTTCCGTATTTGACGTCATGCTTGTAAGTACAACGTCAAAACTCGTTATTAATCTTTCTCATTAAATTTTCTTATAGGATTTACAAGAGAATTAACTTAGAATTGTTAAAACTGCAGCTTTTTTCAGAGTTATATTGAATGAATGTCTGGGATTTCCTTTTAACATTACATAGCACTATAAAGCACCCCCACCCCCCCCCCCCCCCCCCAAACAAAAAAGAGAAAAAAATGTGGAAGTATAAGCACATTTTATCTGATAGTCCGTACATGTACAAATTCATACATTTATAACATTTGAGTAAAAGTGATTTTTTTCAAAAGATAAAAAGGCTTATAATCAGTAAACTAATTAAAAATACATAATATTAAAAAAAAATGGTAATAATGAGATTTTGGATATTAATTTGAAAGCACAAAAGAGATCATTTTGTCTGACAAGACAAGAAAAGAGAAGGCTTACTTGACCCTAATTATACATTTATAACACGTTGTTTTTGTAAGATCACATGCATACATTAACCATGATTCATTGTGCATTATTTGAACTGTAGAACTTGGAAAGTTTTTCTAAAACAGAGTCAAGTTTTGTAATTTTCCCCCTCAGCATATTTTTTATCCCTTCCGTTCCTGCCCGTTTTCTAACTAAAGATATGTGGAATTCGCCAATTCCCTGCGCGGCTAGATTGCTGCACTGTGTTTTAGAGAGTACTTGTTCATTTATTAAACCACTGAAACTTGACAAATACATTTTTTTGTTGATCAGTTTTTGATTGTTAACGAGAACACTTTCAGTTGAAAATGATATGTCTATCAGTTTTTCATTTACGTTTGACACTCTTTTCAATAGAGCTGTCAATATGTTGACGTCGACTTCGGCGTTATGCATGTTTTCAAACTGCTGCTCCATTAGGTCGGTTGATAGACTTTCCAGTTTGTAGGAGCCTCTTCCTGGATATTCTTTTTTGAAAAGATGTATTGAATCACTAAATCCAGCGATGTCCTTTAGGTGGTCATCCATCTTAAGTCTGCACATGGTGGACACTAGGATGCGCGCATCAAACTTTGCATTGTGCGCAACAAGCAGCGGCGATTTGTATTGTTTCAGCCATGCCAGGAATTCATCAACTGCACGTTCGCATGATGTAAATTCTACCGGAACAAGGTTAAAATACATGGTCAGTCCATGAACTTCGATGCCAGTCAGCTTTGATACGGCAGGCGGGACAAAACCATTTTCTGGCATGATAAATCTCACATAATGATCAGATGTTTTTATATCTCTTGCCGCAATTTGTATAATACTGCTTTCTGTAGCTGAAAATAAATACACAAAATGTCTCACATCTTTGAAACAAAAAATTACTTAGATTCTATATTTTCATCAATTCATTATATAAATGTATATTAAACACTTACCAAATCCTGTAGTTTCTAGATCAAGAACAATAATTGAACTAGAAGAAGACGGAGCAGGGGAAACCACAGTCCGTTTTTTGTCGGTTGCTGGTAAAGGGATTTCTTGTATCTCTTCTTCAAGCTGAGCCTCTTCTTTATTTATTAAAACACCCGACTCGTACGTTGTTCCTTCCTTAAGTTCCTCTAGTGCTTGCGCAGAATGCCGATTTTCCTTCGCCCTTAGCCTATCCCGCTTCGCCTGGACAGTGCCCTGTTTGGCTCTCTTTACATTTCTCTTCACGTCCAATTTTTGAAGCCTTTCTGCTGTGTGTTTTCCAGGTGAAAGATTGCACGTTTTGTTGACCTAGGTAATTAGAAGAGACAATTATGTATAACAAGATTATAAAAAAACATTCTTACACAAAAATATTCCGATAATTCGGTCACCCATCACCCTGACACCCCCCCCCCCCCCCCCCTAATTTACGAATTATAAACGTGGGTTTTTTTAAATTTAAATACTGACCTCTAACAGATATTTGTGTCCCTCATTTTTCTGTGCTACAGATGCAGATAGGCGATAGGCTAAACTCTCTGACCCAGAATAGTGTTGTGATTTTGGCGCCTTCTTTGCAATCATTTGGTTGAGATTCTCGTTTGAATTTGAAGACTCCAAATCAGCAAGTTTGTCGGTATTAGCGGCATATTTAGCGAATACACAAGACAGTGACTTCCGCAGACCCTCGTCGTGTAGGTCTTTGCCGTGCGGTAGCGACTTGTGCTTGTACAAATTTGGGGCTTTCAAAAATCCGCACCAGTGTGCATCACACTTGACATGCTCTCCAAATGCATGGGGAACAATAGCCTCCAAATTTTTCTGCAGGGATGCTGGGCTACCTCGATTTTGCTGGACTGCGTATGAAAAACATTTCTTGAAATAGTTGATAATCTTCACACTCAAGTTCTTGTTATCCTGTCGAAGTTTGTATAAATTGCTAGCAAGATTCTTGATGACATGATTTTTATCGCTAGATTTCGTTAACTCCGGGGAGATTGCTTTTTTCGCTCTGATGAATGTGGTTGTGTCATCATCCATGGTTAGCTTTTTGACATTAAAGCCTTTTTCTTTCAATGACTTGAGACATTTCACCGTTAAAAATGGTTCCATTCCCTTCGCAGATCCTGTCCAATTTCTCTTGCAGTTATGATTTTTAACTTGCGTTTTATTCCATCTGGCGTATGTACACTTCCGACATGATCTGCATGCTAAACCGAATCCGAGACATTTTCTGTTGTATTTGCCGACAACGGTTACGTGTCCTGAAAGGCTGTCATAATTCTGACCCGTTCCTCGCTTTTGCCATGCCCCATCACAGGAAACCTGTGGAACCTGGGTTCCGTCACCGCTAGAACAGATAAAAAAATCATTTGTAGATATTAAATGTTGTGTGTATAATTCATGAGATAAGCATTTCATATTTTACTCTTTGGATATGATTAAGAGTGTTCATGTTTGGGAAGTGTGTGCGTGCGTGCGTTTGGAAGGGGTAGTCCAAAGTTACTTTTCCATATAAAATTATCCTGCGCCCCTCTTTCCCGGTTTACTAAGACGGATTGTTTAAATATCTATTTGAACAAATATCCCGATATCGTCTGTGAGTTTGATGCAATATTGTGTTTGAAAATCCCTTCTATATATAATCACCCCCCCCCCCCCCTTGCCTAACACATGTCGCTTGATAAACGCAGCATAATATGAACAGCTATAAACATTTTTCATGGGAAGTGTTAGAGTTAATTTTACTTTGCATCACGAAATAGAAGTCATTTTCCAATGTGTGTTTTTTAAATACTGTAAATAACTTTAATTGAAGTAATACCTGTTAGTACATATAATTTCATCCAGCAGTGCATTATTGCATGATTTATCTGCAACTTCTTCGAATGCACGTCCAACTTCTCTCTCTCTTTCTTTTAGAGTTTTGTGGTGAATTGATGGAATATTTAATTCTGCTAAAATGTTGTTCATTTGTTGCTCTGAATCTGAATATGCCAGCCGATCATATAATATTGCATAGAGAATGGGAAGTACATTTAAAACATATGTATATCTTTGTCATCATGTTAAATCTATGAAGATTTTGTCATTCAAAATCTAGAAATATATTTAAATTATATTAATTGAATTAAAAACTTGATATGAAATGCATATATATACAACAAAAAGCATACAAATTCCATGCGAGAAATGTTTTGTGTAAGCAATATAGCTTTTCATGTAAACTGTAACGCTTCGGACAATTCGTACAAAAGTTGCAAGAGTGGTTTTTCTTTCTAACCGTGTTAACGTTTAATTTATTTTATTCGGAATGCTTCTCAAATTTTATCAATTGTCTCAGATTAGCGCCCACATTCTACACTTCCCCAAACGTTTGATCGACATTAAATTTATGTTTTCTCAGAAATTGATATACTTACAAATTAACATCTTAACCTACTTAAATTTAATCTTGAAATTATAGGTACATATTGATCATGACCTGTTATAAATTTATTATGTACTCCTATTCAACTATTTGAATCTAATAAAATTAAGGCCCTCTTACCTGCTGCGAGTTTTGTGTTTACGTCAAAACATTTAGCGGGACCAGACTTGTTTGCTGTGTTGTGCTTTTTCCCCGTATATACTGGGCTGATGCCATTGCACTCCGAACACTTTATGTAAAAAATGGAGGCTAGACCATATTTCCTCTCACTGACACACCATTCGAGTCTTAAAGGATTGGAGCAATGGACACAGGATCGCAATCCCTCGATCAAAATGTCTAGTTCTATCACTCTCCTTTCCCCGTTCCATACATTGGCCTGACGGTCGAACTCTTCTGTTGTGTGAATTTCTTCAACACATTCCTCTTCTTCTTTTTTGGTGAAAAGTTTTAAATTGGAAAACTTCTTACTAGTTTTTGCAGAAATGATCCTTCCTTTGTGTCGCATTTTCAGAATTCAAATATTGAATCCATGACAGGTAATGTTATTATGACGTAATTTTATATACATACATGACATAAAAAGTAAAGCCATTTCCCGCAAAAATGAAAATTTCTATAATAATAAGTCAGACGCAAACATCTAACTACAGAAAAAAAACCCCAATTATAAGGATTGACAACTTGTCATAATATTGTTTAATTTTCTATTGTTACGTATATCTAAATTGTGAAGATGAATTTAAAGGGAGCACAACACCTTCTATCAATTTCTTTATATGTATTGTTAAAAAGACTGTTTAAAAAATGTATAAACTAATATGTTTGATTAATATCAGAAAACAGAGTTCAATGCCTTACCATATCCCTCTTATTTAATATTGGAACGTGCATAATATTGTTTGTGCATATTTCATATTTATTATTAACAGGAAAAGGAAGACATTTTAGATTTGTAAAAATATTTGTGAGAGTACCCGGTTCCCCATCGAAATGTTTCCATGTTCTGATTAGTAAACAGTCTCAAAAATGGGTGATATTCACTTTCTAAACGTATTATCTTATGGACTTTTCATTGGCAAATTTATAAAATTACTTGACTACTTTCCTCTCTATTTCTGGGTCCATATAGGCATACATAATATACTGAACTACAGTTCATGCTCATTTTGAAGTTTCTTTGTTAAAGATTTAATCGTCGAATTATTTTACATACCCAAGTTTGTGACTACACTATTGACATTAATGAGTTTTGATGTATTCACTTATACTGAAACACAATGTCACTAGCTCTAGTTTTTACAGATTATCAACGTAAATATGTTTTGTTCCTGCACTTCCTCCTTATACTTCATAGATGAATTTTTAAAGCCATAGAATCAAACGTTATCTTTATCTTTTTCTAATAGAACCTGTGGAGTTAGGTTATAGAATGTAAATAGTGTGAAATGTCTCCATTGTGACGTCATAATTAAATGTACACAAATCGGCCGCTCGAGTTGTCAAAGTTGCGTACATAAATTGATGACGAAAGCAAACCCGCGACCCACCTTAAAGAAAATGCCGAAAAATGGATTTTTCAGTTTAACTTGTTCGCAAAAGCGACACAACTTAACGATGAAGAAATACTACAATTCATGCCTCTACTATTTGATGAACATGCATTACTATGGTACCAGTATCTACCTGAAGAATTAAAAACGAACAAAGAAATGTTAGAAAATTCATTTCTTGAAAAATATGGAACAACAAACGCGGACAGATTAGTAGCATACAATGAAGCTGTTGAACGCGAACAACGGAAAGACGAAGATGTTACAGACTACATAAATGACGTCACGGAATTAGCAAGGAGAAGCCAATTGCCCGACCAATTCCTGATGGATAAATTCATGTTCCATGCCCGTCCAGAATACACCATGCACGCCGTTGGACATGACGACGGGCAGACACCACAGGATATAGAAAAGCGTCTCCGAGTTGCTGAGGTTGCAGAGAGAAGAAAGAAAAAAGCGGAGGCGAGTGAAATGGAAGCGATCAATTCAGTGTTTGAAAATTTGCAGAAAAGGGTCGAAGAAATATTAAATAAAGTGCTTCGTGATACAGAGTGTGTGAATCAAGTTTGTGACCAAGAAAATCAAATAGTGCCACCTTATCAAAATTCCGAAATGTGTGTGTAAATCAAAATTTTCAAAATGTGCTACCATATCAAAAGCGCGAATCTGTGTCTTTTAATACAAATGTGTCCCATTGTGCAAATCAACAGAGAAACCCGCCCAAACATTACAGAACACCATGCTTTCGTTGTGGTAAGTGTGACCATTTTCCTTCACAATGTCGCTGTATTACTAGAATGTGTAGATTATGCAAGAAAATCGGACACATTGCAATAATGTGCCAATACAAATTCAAACGTTCGAAGCCCCGTCAAAAACAAAAAGTTGTCGGGTCTGTTTCTAGCTATGAACATCAAAACAAGGTCAAAGCTAGGGTTGCTGGTCATGTTGTTTCGGCTTTAGTTGACACAGGGGCAGATATTTCAATTATATCTGAAAAGTTGTACAAAAAGGCGAAATTGCACAGAAATTATCCTCTTCAAAATTCGGTTAATTTTGCACGAGGTGTTACTGGCACTCATCTCAAAATAAATGGTCAAACTACAATTCCAGTTGAAATCGGCAACCTTGAGCTTCATCAGTCATTTCATGTCAAAGATCAGTGCTCTCAAGATTTGATTTTAGGCCTAGATTTTCTAAAAACACTAAATGCTAAAGTTGATTTTTCTGATGGAAATTTGATTTTGCAGTAAGCTATTTCAGTTGTACCATTTCTGAGAAAAGATGAAAGTTTTGTGGGCAATATTTCATTGATCAGGAGTGTGAAAATTCCCCCCAGATCTGAAATTATTTTACCAGTTAAGTCAAATCACAAAGATTTCATAAAGTCAAAAATTGGTGTCATTGAAATGAATTCCGCACTGACTGGTACTCATTCGGTTGTAGGAGCAACTTGCTTGATTCAAATGAAAGACAACAAATCTGTAGCAAGAATGATGAACCCTACTCTTATCAAAAAATTTATCTGTAGGCAAAATTCTATGAAATTAAAAATTTTACTTCAGAAATTGGAAATGAAAACAAACAGGTTTCGTGTGTGTCACTTTCAGATAAGCAATGCAAAACTTCAAACACTCAAAAAGCAATAGATATGGGTATTGATTGTTCTCAGTGTGATTTGTCAATTAGTGAAAAAGAAAAACTTTTAGATATGCTTGGTCAAAATTGCGACGTCTTTGCCAAAGATTTGTCAGAGTTAGGTCAATCAAATCGCCACCCGCATATAATAAACACGGGAAACGCTAATCCGATTAGACAAAGACCGTACCGCCCATCCCCGCGAGCACGCGCGGAAATTTCGCGCCAAGTCAAGGAACAATTGGACAACGACATAATTGAGCCGTCAACGAGCGAATGGTCAAGTCCCGTGGTTCTTGTTCGGAAGAAAAACGGCGATCACAGATTTGCCGTAGATTACCGGAAGTTAAATTCGGTAACAAAACCAATGAATTTTCCGTTGCCGCGCATGGAAGACATCATTGACACACTGGGAGAGAGCAATGCGCAAATTTTCAGCTCTCTTGATATGTTTTCTGGTTATTGGCAACTCAATATAGACCCGTGTTATATACAACACAGGTATCGTCGGGAAAGACGCCATTCCGGATGCGATAGTCCTCTCCACTATGGGGAGATAAATCTAACACAAGGTAACCATAAGGTTTTCTCATGCAGTCATTGAATGCTTCAATCAAAGTTTGAGATTTCTCGGGAAAAGCCTGTTTGCCTAAACACTGAATTTGCGAAACATCTCTTGGATTTTTGTAACAAAACCAAGTAGTGGGTATTTAAGTTTATGGTCCTTGAGTGTTTCCCTTGACAATACATGTTTTGGTTTAAGTCTAATACACTCAACTTTTGATGATGCGCCCCCTGTGTACACAGTTTGTCCATATCCTTGTTTGTTAGTTCATTCATTCATGAAATCGTCAATAACAATCAAATTATGATCACTGCTAAGTTCCTCTATGTCAGAGTCGGATGGTAAACCTTTTTGAAAAGTCACAAACGGAAATCGACTTTCCATGACCTGAAATTCGTTCCGATAGACACCATAACAGTATAATACTCTTCTAGGAGTTACGGGCTCAAACATTTCGGCCATATGTTGGATGAGTTTCCTCACAAAGGTTGTTTTACCCGAACCCGTTGTGCCCGAAATTGAAATTGTTTTACAACTATTAAACGGAAACATGTTGAAGATTCTCTTTCAGTTTTGATAATGACTGATAAGAGCTTCGTGTGACTGTATTTAAACACACATAAAACATGAACAAAATTCTTATGACAATACATTTATTAACTTATAACAACTAAATGTATCCAACTTTAATAAATTTAACAATTCATATATTGTCAATGTCCAGGCTTGGGTTGCACTCTGGGCACTCGAGCAAACCCATCTGATTGCTGTGGTCTGGTCGCGCATAACATGGTACAACACTGTCCAACTCCACTGGTAGCTGAAAATTGATTTCATGAAGATTGTTCTTCAGTCGACTCCACTCCGGTATTCTGAGGGAAAGTCCTTGCTTGGTGGGGTACATTTTATTCTTGGCAGAGTTCCGCGCAAACTCGAATTTTCTAATGTTCACACACTTGTATGGTGATGTGATTGACACATGTACATTGGCGCGCAGTGGTGCAATCGGTAGTCTACCCGTTCGTCCCTTTTTACTTCAAGTTTTTGGTCGATTTGTTCGACGTTATCACATAAGATACGCCACCTGGATAAGGTCATGGCCTGTCCTTTCTCAGTTGGTTGATTGTCTGCGAACAGTCTAACATCGATGATGGTTTCCTCGTCGTTGTTTTTGGATTCTAACACTCTCAAGGTGCGTTCGCATCCTAATTCGAATTAAAAAGTTTCTGAAAAGTTTTGGCTCATCATGTTTACTTACAGTTTACGATATGCTATTCGTACCTCGTCGAGTGAAGAGATGGTTTGCTTTCTTGTAAAAGCAGATATATATCGTTTCTTGTTTACTTGGAAAATAATCTTGTTTATGGTAACAGCACATACGCAACCCATTTTAATAAAATCGCTGCTTGATATCAATTAACTGTCTATTCAAACGCAAGTACTGTCCAGTGTCCTCAATACAGTGTTTGCATAGATAATCCTTTTGAATAAAACAACGATATACAATAGAGCATGCACTTGATAGACTTAATACAAGATAAACATGAATGGTGTGACTTTGTGTAGAACTCGGTCACAGATTCAGTCAATGCACACAAAACAATTTGGTAAGAAAATCTCTGACATCAAACATGAAATGCAATCCCAAAGAGTAATAAACTATAAAATAATTCCTTGCGTCTACGTTTCTTTTCTTTTCCTTCGGAACACATCGGGATTGATATTGACGATAGATTGATTTTCTATTTGGCCTACTTTAGTCACGTGATTTGTTTCTTTCCGATTCATTAAACAAAGAGCGATAACTCTCATTTTTTTTTATCTAAAGTTCAGGAGATTGGGAAAAAGTAACTAAACATCCATTCCATGATTTGTTCTTATAAGTGATCTTACGTTTTGTGAAAGTTAATAATAAGCACATAAACATTGTAAAGGGTCCAGGTGAAACAAGATTTATTTAAATTGAAATTAATA
>NW_022994841.1:0-180000 GCF_902806645.1 Magallana gigas | reverse complement strand
GTCAACATTGGAGAATTAAAATTTTGAGAACTCTTTTCTTTTTTTTTCTTTAAAATTAATGTAAATTGGTGATGAAAATTTATCACCAAAATGTATGTGGTAACAAAGAAATAAGTTGCCTATTGCAATATATTACTTACGGACACACGTATGTGACTTTTCTCTAAGCATACAAAATTTGGAAGGTAAAAAAAAAAAAGAAATATTGGACTTTTATAGTCTCTGGTATATCATGGGTGTGTCACTGACAATTCCTTTCAATAGTAGTGGAAAACACAAGGTTAAAAAATAGTGTTTGAAAAGTTACAATTCGTCTTCTTGCAAATACAAATAACCAATGTTGCATGTATTTAATGAAAAAAAAACCAAGGTTGAAAATGTCTGTGATTCAGATGTGACCCCGAAGTGACACTGACTGTAGGGTCCCTCTTGACTGTACAGTCGCCCTTGACTGTAAAGTCACCCCTGACTGTAGAGAACACCCTGACTGTAGAGTCACCCCTGGATTGTGACCTCAATTATGACCTGTGTGGGTGGGACCTTGGAATCCTCATGACGTCATCTTGACTGTAAAGTGACTGCACAGTATATGTAGTACTACTAAATTTCGTCCCACTTGACGTTGTCTTAAGTGCAGTTTGCTCCAGCAGGAAGATTAATCATTTGTGTACGTTAATGTAACTTAAACTAAAATTGAAATTTATGAAATTAAATTTTACTTAAACGTCTTATTATATATTCGATGAGAGCAAAAGGACGTATCGCGTTTGGATGCTAAATTTAAAATTTGTGTTCCTTTTTTTATTAAGATTTGGTTTAAAGATTAATGCATATTGTTTCATAAACTACTGTATTCTTACTGTTTTAAGTCGTTTCACTGTAGGACGTTATGCCATGATCGTCAAATTTGTTACAGTTCATCCGATCTTGTAAGAGCTTTGCAGGATGACAAGCGCGCGAAACTGTATGGAAGCGGTATTTGATACCAATTTCGAAATATAACTTTGATGCTATTTATGTCTCTGCTCACCTAAAGTGTTTGGGTGGTAAAATATATATGCACAGTAGAAGATACTTGTATTGTGATAAATTAAGTTCATTTATTCGTATGTACATGTATATTTAGTTAACAATTTTGGGGCTTAGGGGGAAATGTTAAAGTTTACAGACAGACAGATAGACAGACATATTTTTCAGTTCCTAGAAATGCCTTAATTTGTAATTGAACTGTATAAATTAATACCAATATACTTGATTTTGAAAAATAAAAAAAAGGTTGGTTTGCATGTGTTTTGCCACAAATGAATACAGTAAAACTTGTGGAATCCAGATGTTGTGCATATTGTAATGTTGTCCAATCCGATGACATTAGTCAGTCCCTTGACATTTCCCTATCATGTTGTGCAATCCGGATCTTGTATATTCTGTAAACCGGCCGCGATGAAAAAAACCGGCTGCTTATAATTAGTGAGAGTTATGTCCCGTATTCTGGCCACTTTTCGACCAGTCTTATGCGGGATAGTTACTGCTCAATTATCGATGAATGTTCCTGTCGTTGCTATTGATTTAAACAACTGTGAATATAAATCCAAAACTATCAACTCTTTCAGTTTATACCATTAATTCTTTTAATAAATAAATTCGCATTTTGTTTTAGCTAAAATTAGATCAAAAAGGTATTGCATATTATACCCCAAGTTTTTTTTCACACCATGATTGTGAATACCGCACGAGTAAGACTGTCGATATCGTTTGTAATGCTTGTTGTATGGTAACACTTAATGCTCCATTCTTTATTAAATTCCCTTGCATTTGAATATTCATCAATTGTTTCCTGCATTAAAACAGTTTTCGTCATTATGTAATCAGCCACCTGTTGACTTGCCGCGTGGTCAATGTTTCTTTTTATGAATCATGCACTTGTCCCGTGTCGGACTTCTCAGGTCATTCGGCTGCTGGAAAATTTATAACTTACATTGATTTTATCGAAAAGGTATTTGCGGTGTATTTATTTCGTTAAGCAATTCTTATTTTCCAAATAAAAAAATGAAAATGAAATCGGCACTGTAATCATTATTAAAGAGGTCTAATATATTTCAGAAAAATTGAAAACGACGTAAGAATAGACCAAGACCTACTGCATTAAATACTTATATTAATTTGCTATAATGTCCTCCAAACCGGATGTTGGCTAATCCGGCCTAATTTTTCAGAACCATCCTCCGCTGGATTAGACAAGTTATATTGTAATTTAATGTTTCATTAGGTAATTGATTCATTCTACCTTTGCAAAATTTTAAAGATATATTATAATGTTTACAGTATCAAAAGAAAAGTAAGAACAAGACAATGGAATCTAGAAGGTGTTGAGAATACCTGGATTATAGAAGACATGGTTGTGTTCAAGGAAAGTTTGCTCATGCAAATATCAACACAGACACATGTGATGATTACTGTCTTGTTTGATGCATGAATCATATTTGCGTCGTCACACCAGAGTTTTAATTCTATTTCTCTAGTTTCATCTGACAGACGTACTATTCTCCTTTTGGAGGCAATAGTTGTGAGGAAGTTGGAAATATAGATGCATTAAAGGTGAAAGTATGTAAATGATCATTGGTAATTATGAATATTTTTGGGAATAAAGTTAGATTGTGGTAATTTTTGAGAAAGGGTTTTCAATTATTGTGACTATTTTAATACAAATAAGAAAATAATTTGTTTGTAATTGTAAACAGATCTGTCTTTATAAAACTCCCAAATGAAGAATACATTTCCATGGTCATCTTATCTTTACAGAAATAAAAGTTCAAGTACAAAATTTGTTTTCTCATTATGAAAAGCAAACTACTGTGGTATCATTAGTGTCTGTTCTGAAAAAAACTTCTTGGTAGTCTCTGGGTGTCTGTTCTGAAAAAACGTCTTGGTAGTTTTTGGGTGTCTGTTCTGAAGAAACTTCTTGGTAGTCTCTGGGTGTCTCTTCTGAAGAAACTTCTAGGCAGTCTCTGGGTGTCTGTTCTGAAGAAACTTATAGGAAGTCTTTGGGTGTCTGTTCTGAAGAACTTTCTTGGCAGTCTCTGGGTGTCTGTTCCGAAGAAACTTCTAGGCAATCTCTGGGCCTCTGAATAAAATCAAAATTACTAAGTTTAAAGTTAAGGCACAACAATTCTATTAAAGTTAATTTCTATTGTTGGGCTTGATAAGATCTACTATAAAGCCTCTCGGGCTTTATTGGATTTGATCACCCTGACCATATTTGATCACCTCATACAACTCAAGAATGACTCCTTATTTCTTTTTAACATTAACTTTGAGGAAGTCAGTAGGCTCAAAATACATATATTGTAATTAGCATGATCAAAACGTTCATGGCTTTGCCAAAGAAACTCTTAACGTGATGTAACACTGTCCAATTTTCCATCCGTTTTTCTCAATCAATTTGTTAACCGGGTTTTCCAACGGAAAAATCCGGTTATTAAAATGGTGAAAATGGCGGGCGGGCGGGCGGGCGGGAGGGCGGGCGGGCGGCTGCCAAAAGGGTACCCTCATTGTACGGATAACTCCTCCTACAGTTTTCAAGATAAGAAGTTGTTCTTTTGCAGATCAATTGTACATATATTAGAGGTGTGCATATTGCTAGGATTTTGATTTCTGATAATTTATCGAAAAAATACCAGCTTTTGAACTTAGTCATTTTTTGGCAAAATGTTGCATATAGGGTACCCTCATTGTACGAATAACTCCTCCTACAGTTCTCAAGATAGGAAGTTGTTCTTTTGCAGATCAATTGTACATATATCAGAGGTGTGCATATTGCTAGGATTTTGATTTCTGATAATTTATCGAAAAAATACCAGCTTTTGAACTTAGTCATTTTTGGGCAAAATATTGCATATAGGGTACCCTCATTGTACGGATAACTCCTCCTACAGTTCTCAAGATAGGAAGTTGTTCTTTTGCAGATCAATTGTACATATATCAGAGGTGTGCATATTGCTAGGATTTTGATTTCTGATAATTCATCGAAAAAATACCAGCTTTTGAACTTAGTCATTTTTTGGCAAAATATTGCATATAGGGTACCCTCATTGTACGGATAACTCTTCCTACAGTTCTCAAGATAGGAAGTTGTTCTTTTGCAGATCAATTGTACATATATCAGAGGTGTGCATATTGCTAGGATTTTGATTTCCGATAATTTATCGAAAAAATACCAGCTTTTGAACTTAGTCATTTTTGGGCAAAATATTGCATATAGGGTACCCTCATTGTACGGATAACTCCTCCTACAGTTCTCAAGATAGGAAGTTGTTCTTTTGCAGATCCATTGTACATATATCAGAGGTGTGCATATTGCTAGGATTTTGATTTCCGATAATTTATCGAAAAAATACCAGCTTTTGAACTTAGTCATTTTTGGGCAAAATATTGCATATAGGGTACCCTCATTGTACGGATAACTCCTCCTACAGTTCTCAAGATAGGAAGTTGTTCTTTTGCAGATCAATTGTACATATATCAGAGGTGTGCATATTGCTAGGATTTTGATTTCCGATAATTTATGAAAAAAATACTAGCTTTTGAACTTAGTCATTTTTTGGCAAAATGTTGTATATACATGTACATTTCACTAGATAAGGGTTGACATGGATTATGGATACAGTTTACATTAAAGAAAACCCGAATTGCTGTCATATTGACAGCTTTTCACTTGTTTTCAACTAAAGTCGCACCATGTGACCATCCAAGATGAAAACAAAATCCGAAAGTCAATTGAAAAGCGTCCTATTTTCAATCCATTTTGTGGTGAAAATCATGACATCACAAATACTTTTCCTGCAACCAGAGTCCTTGCTCAATTACATCATAAATCAATTGTTAAATCTGATCATGTGACCACTCTACCAATCAACTCCATTCGACTTACCTGAGCAAGTTGATTGACAGTCGGATGAAAAATTTTACCATGTGACCAAACCTTTAAGAAATTCAAACAAGAGGCCAATTGGCCTTAACGGTCACCTGAGTAGCATATATCCAATACACAAACTTGTCATGGAGTCTCATATATGCATCTAATTAATTCGGTTTCATACTGGAGTAGAAAAATTATAAATTTGTAATGACAACCACATTTAATTCAAAAAGAACTGTGAAACCTATAATTTTGGTGAGAAACTAAAAGATTTTGTCTACAAAATAATGAATTTAGTTTTCCTTTCAGGTGTGTGGGAGTAAAGAAGATAATTTTTAAATGTTATATGCATTAGCATCTATACATCCATTTTGGCCCTGCCCTAGAGTCAAAACCCATACCCCAGATGAAAATTAAAATTTCAGTAGAGGACTTCCTGGTAAACATAATTATTAGTCGTTTTTTTTATACAGATGTGTGAGAATAGAGAAGAAGATTTTTAAACATTATATGCATTAACACTTTATCGCCATATTGCCCCCCCCCCCCATGTCCTGAACCCCTGACCCAGGGGCCATGAATTTCACAATTTAGGTAAAGGAGATTGTGGATATCATAACCATGTATTCAGTTTTTTGCCCACATGTGTGGGAGTAGAGAAGAAGATTTTTTTAGATTTAAATCATTTTTACTATATGGCCATATTGGCCCCATCCTAGAGCATGAACACCTAACAAAGGGGTCATGAATTTCACAATTTTAGTAGAGAGCCTCATGGACATCATAGTCATGCATTTAGTTTTTAACAAATATATATGGGAGTAGAGAAGAAGATTTTCTAAGATTTAATACATTTTTACTATTTGGCCATATTGGCCCCACCCTAAAGCCTGAACCCCTGACCCAGGGGTCATGAATTTCACAATTAAAGTAGAGGGCTTCATGGACATCATAATCATGCATTAAGTATTTAACAAATATAGGAGAGTAGAGGAGAAGATTTTCTAAGATTTAATACATTTTTACTATATGGCCATATTGGCCCCACCCTAAAGCCAGAACCACTGACCCAAGGGCCATAAATTTCACAAATTTGGTAGAGGGCCTCATGGACATCTTAACCATGCATTCATTTTTTTCCTCACTTGTGTGGAAGTAGAGAAGAAGATTTTTGAAAATTTGGCTTTTTTTGCATATTTGGCCCCGCCAGTGGCACCCCAGGGGTGGTAGAGCCATAAATTTCACAATTTAGATTCTTCTTACCATAGAGATGCTTCACACAAAAAATGGTAATGATTGGCCTGGTAGTTTTCAAGAAGAAGTTAAAAATGAAAAATTGTTAACGCACGACGCACAACGCACGACGACGGACGAAGACCAATTGCAATAGGTCACCTGAGTGACTCAGGTGACCTAAAAATGGCAGGCATACAACTTCATCAAATATCATATAAAAAGCTGTTTTTATCACTTGAAAAAATATGCCCCATAAAAATAATGACTACTCAGAAAGACTGACAAAGAGCAAGGTGGACAGACAAAATGGTTCCAATTATACCACAAAACAATATTTCAAAGAATATAAAAACCAATATTTTGATAGACAAGCATGGCTGGGAAAATGTTTTCAAATGATATGAAGATTATTAATTATCCTTTTCATCCTCGAGTTTGATGCAACAAAGTTTAAAAAATTCCTTTCCCCTATGGTCTCTAATGTCCACTCTATGCCAAGAAGGCCTTTAAGGTTGCGTGTCTCCTTTTCAGGTTTTTTGTATAAGAATTTTTAGAATCATCAATTTAAAAAACACCAAATTCTCCAATATTGTAAAACCTTGTATCATATACATCTTTGAAAAACTAAAGAAGTTCATCTTTACTTTCTTAATTTCTATGTATTTGTTATTTATATAATTTTCCTTGAAAATAAATCAATGGTTAAGAATGCATCCAGCAGTAGAAACAAGAGACCCAGGGGCCATATCGCTCAGCTGAGCAACAATGGCCTTCTACTCTGACCCAAATTTTTTTAAATAATCAAGTCCAGTAAAATTAATATATATTTTTTCCTTTATCTGCCAAATGAACCAACATATATTTGGTTAACAATGTTGGGGCTTGGGGGGAAATGTGAAATTTCACAGACAGACAAACGGAAGATGGACAAAATGTGATCAGAAAAGCTCGCTCACTTGATCTTTCAGCTCAGGTGTAAAAACAAATAAAAGAAAAAAACAATAATTTGCAAGAGCCCAAAAATCACAAAGCACCATAGGTGCAAAAATAGAGATGCATCTAAAATGGTTGTAAATTAATTAATACACATACATATGTCTTAAAACTGATATCTGTATTATGACAGTTTTAATCATTCAGCTATAATATACATTAAACAACTGGCTTTAATATAGTTTGTTCAAAAATAGATTGAAATAACATTTTTAGATATTACAATATTTAACAACTTATTAACGAACTGAATTTCTAGGTTAGGTCTGGCCTTGATGAATGTCTTGGACGAAATAGAAATTGTTCTTCCTTTGCTGATGAAGTTTCTTTCAAGGAGGGGTTTTCCTTTTACAATTTTGCTAGGCTTTTTTTGGCCTGACAAAATGGCCAACATGGGAGCAGACTTGTCAGAAACACTATAGCTTAGAAGCTCATTCTGTTGTCCATTATTGTCAATATACTCACCTCCTCGCCCGACATTAAACAGTGTTAATCTACAAACAGCAGCATCTCGTAGCTGGTTATATTCTGTATAGCCAAAAAGTCCTATGCATATCTATGGAAAGTCTGTCAATAATTTCCTTTGTTCAATCTCTTAATTTCTCTGTTTCTTTTTCACTTGGCAGTCTAACTGGTCTTCTTAAATCTGACTGTATCTTTTTTACTACTGATTCATGAAGGTCAAATCAGCTGTAAAACAGCGATGAATTTTGCCACATCTTCTGCTTTTTTGCCCTCTTTCATCAATAGGTAATGTGCTCCCATAACCTTGCAAACATCACTTATGAGATAACGCAGGGAAACGTTCAGACCATTTATAATTTTTCAAAAACTCAATTATATGGATTCACTTATGAGATAACGCAGGGAAACTTTCAGACCATTAATAATTTTGCAAAAATTCAATTATACGGATTGGTTGTCCTTTGCAATAATTTGTTTCAACTTCAAAAATAGGCGATAGAGCGTCTTAGGGTAGACATAAGAGATGACATTTTCTCTGTTTCCTTCTAAGTGCACTCTAAGTTTTGGAAGTATAGAACAATATTTAAAAAAGAAAATCTTTTAAAAGAACTATATATGATTTAACTAGTCTAAATTATTATGTTATAATCCTTGTGCCGACTCAACGCCTTTAATCGGTCTTTTATGATATCGATTGCGAAAAATTAATTTGCGTCTGTAGATCTTGCTGTCCTTGAAAATATTATTGCTGGCTGCTTCCATGTACCCCAAGGACACACCTTTAATATCCCTAAGAAATGTCTGAATGGCAGCGAAAACAAGCAGTAGCATATGTTGGTAGCGGCAGAAGTATTTTCCAAAATGTACCCGGTTCAAAATTGAACACTTTCCAAATATATATTCGTTCATCAGAAGACACCTTAGCTCATGATTTAGCCGTAACACCAGTTACATGTACTCAACCTGTGCGACATTTTCCTGACTGCGAATACGTCGTGAATTATAGACTCGTAGTACATACAGGCACCTACCTTATCCTTTGTATCCCCTCCACTGATATAAGGTTTACATAGGTTAAACGACACGATAAATCGATAATCGATGCTTCGAAGGACCTATAGTCCAGTGTCATACTGTGTGGTCATACTAATTTTATAGCTTTGTCGTGTCACCTTAAGTCTCTCGTGATCGGTATCCAAATCCTGGTCTTCTAGCCTTTTAACTTTCGCTAGGATCGCACTCATCGTCGCGTTGTTTTTCGTTGGCTTTCTTTCTTTCTGATTCTGTTATCGATATGTGCAACAGCCTCACTCACTTCTTCCAGCTTATGATACACTTGAAATTGAAAGCTTTGAATTGCTCTGACTATACATGTATATGTAAAATTAAAAATCATCTACCATAATCATCTACCATGTCAGAGAGAGAAAGATAGAGTGTGCAGAAAAATTAACATGTAGAATTTTGACCAACATGTGCATGATTTTATTAATTTATGTATTATCTCACAATAATTATACTGTTTATTTTATCACTTTTTAAGGTTTTTTTAAATTTCTGAATTTCAAGTTAGAAAACAAACAAGTCCATCGAACGAATCAGCTCTCTTTATCTCTTTTTATCTTAACTGCTGGGTAAACGTAATCCTCAAAATGTTTTTTTTTTTGGCAAGAGGTTAAAGCTGCTTGGTCCGATTTTTTTGTAATTACAGTATCAAATTTTTTTCCATACAAATCATTTATCTTAGAAAGTTATGGACTTTCTCCTATTTACACCAGCAGAATCAGTCTTCTTTCAAAGTTAGAAATATTCAAAGTAAATAAAATTAATTTCTCTTTGGGCAAACGAAAAAACAAATCAAAATGCATCACGGGAATGTTTAGAAAAGGAAACCGCTTGGTTTCGTCCCCCGAATGATTGGGGTTATTCAACCCGCATGCTATGCATCGCTTGTAAAGAAAGCAGACTTTGGAAATATTAGCGAACAAAATGTACACAAGTTTATTGTAATTTTTCTGATCAGTTTGACCTTTATTTAAAGCGATGTCAAAGTCGTAATACAACTATACCCGTCTCGTCGTCAGGGGTGAAATTTAACATGAGGCGAAATAACGCGGTACCTTTTAATGTCGTTTGTTTTGTTAGCAAATTTTGTACGTATTTTTCTTCATGTAAATTTGGCATAATTGATGGGTAAAACTACTGCAATGTCTATTATTATACATATACTAAGCAAAGCCATCGTTTAAAAGCGTGCATAAAATTTGATATAAAATCGGACCAAGCAGCTTTAAAAGATTGTGTAGGAATACACTCTGTTTAATTTATAGGTAATAACTTGATTTACTTGCAAGCGTTTTTAGCAACTTAACAGGTCTTATCATAGTAGTTCCACAACGCGTGCACAACGAACTTACATTTTAAAACGTATACATTTCTGCATAATTAGCAAAATTTCAAAGTTATGTCCAGATTTTTCTTTTAGATCTGTCCAACATTGATTGAGTCCTAAATGGGTCCAAACCCGGAAACGTCCTTTTCCCCTGGGATGGATAAAAAATTGTCAGCCATTTTGAAACAGTGCGAAAGAAAATTCAATTGATTAATCGCAATGAAACCGGTAGTAATCGATCAGTTATAATGCGATAATAGAAGACTTTTTTCGATTATAATCGATGATTGGAACAACATTTTTCGCTTGATATTTCGATAATCATAAATACCTTTATGCTCACACTACGTTTATCCACTAAGATACAAAATGGCCAGTTTTGAAACACCCCCTCACTTCCACCCCTTACCTAAATCCGTGTCCAAAGGGTGCTTACCGACATCACAAAAATCAGCTTCAGTGGCATTATTGCTATCCCTCAAAGGAAATATTTTACATAATAGACTACGGTACTTATCCTGCATTTGATGATTTGAACTAAATGGTATTCTTCTTGTATAGAAACACGTCTGTTGGTAGGAACTTTCCTTAGATTTTTGGTTTCCTTCATCTCTTTGCAAAGTGAAAAAATTGTTAAGATGAATACAGCGTCAAAGAGTTGAACCGCATGTAATTCATTTATGTCCATCTAGAGTCTGCTGTTTGAAACCATAGTCTTTGCTTGAACGTATCAGACCCTCTTTTGAATGTATAGGTGTTAATGCATATAATGTTTAAAAATTATCTTCTCTACTCCCACACACCTGAAAGGAAAACTGAATTCATGATTTTGTAGACCAGATCTTTAGGATTTTTTCGCCAAAAATGCTGTGGCTGTTCTTGTCGTGACCGGGGAGGAAATGGTGTAGTCGGGGTGGAGGTTGTAAATAATGAAGGAGATATTATATTAGATAATGGATGTGTTTCATTTTTAGTCTTGAAGGTTCAACTCAGGGCAGCAGCGACTCAATATACGTAATAACGTCCTTAACACATAGATAAGGCCAATACTTGTGACGGCTATAGCCCAAATTAAGAAACCTATTTTTAAAAAAAAATCAAAATATATAATCAAGCCGTGATGTAATATACAATGATATCTAACATTATACATTGAATAGAGTTTCATCCTCATCCTCATCCTCATCAAATTCTTTATTTTTGTAAATAGGTTCAAGGTGATACTGCTTTATATGTTTTGGTTTTGAATTGTAGTTCTTATTTCTTTTGCAAGCATTAAAATGTTTCCTATTGAATAAAAATAACAATATTAATGCTAAAGAACTAACAGTTAAAATTATATAATTAATTCTGTTAATACCAGTTGCAATGTCAAAAAATGGTGATTTTTGGTTGTGTTTTTGTTTGATTTAAAAATGTCAAACAAGAAATGTTTACGGCTAAAGGCCGACAACTCTAATTCTTGCATGAGAAATTTTACCATGTCCTGTCTTTCGAATGTAAATAAAAGCTTGTACTGCGTGTGTGTGTCTTCTTTTCACTTTAATCCACAACTGGGATAGCATCTGATGAACACACGAGCATTAAAACCGACAAGTATTCATTTCCCGATTTTATACGAATTAAATTTCCATTTTCTGTCTATCCTTTGTCCTCAAATTTCACTGAACATCGGCGTTTGCATATTTACATGTATCAGCAACCTGTTCAAGATCCACGAAGGATGACTCTTCCTTCCCAGACCACGATTTCAATATGAATTTAGGAGAATGCGCCTCAGTTAACCCAAAGTGACATTTCAAAACCTTCAAATAGCCGCTCGCGACCAGAGTTTGACCTGGCCTGTTCATTTCTTAGCTAACGCTATCCGGCCACGTTGTTTACAAGCGGCACTGATTTTTATTAATAAACTGATGAACAAATACTGTTCTCTCCACCAATCACTAGGCGCCTATCTTTTCTAAAGGTTTCCCAACATTGCGTATCAACTGCAGATGGACAGAAGAACGTTCAATCTCTTCTTTCTATCATCATCCAATTGACTACACAACTCAACAAGTTTTACCTTCTATCCAGTAACAAGCGACGTAGTGTAGTGGCAACAATCTTGCCTACGAATCTAAGTGTTCCCGGATAGATACCGCTATGCGGAATCATTTTTTTTTTTTTTAATTTACAGATTTCCCGCAAAAGATTTGAACAAAACAAGAGGGTAAATGAATGGTGTAAAGACCTCCTAATTGTTCCATGAACAATTAGTTTACTAGTTGACTTTGAAATGAACATGCAACCCTTTTGATAAAAAAAAGCTTGAAGTGCATGTTTTTGAATACAAAGTATTGCTCTCTTGGCTGATGAAAGGAAAAGATCTCTATATATGTCCACCACACAAAAACAGAAAAAACTAGACACGATCTCGACACGATCTCGTTTTAGAATTTGAGATATATGTTCGATGTTGATTTTGCTATTTAACAGCTAAACATGATTTAGAATAGAAAAACAGGGTCTACATTCTGAGGGCCAGATACTATTTTGTTTCAGGGATAAGAGCTCTGTTCAACAAGTGTTTAGAAATGTGTCACCGTTCTTGAGATACCTGAGAAAAAAGAGTTTTAGGGGCCAGTCCCTTATAATTATCTCCTTATTAGAGCTGCTGAACTAAATTGTGAAGGTTACATTTTGTTAAGTACATCATTTTGAGCATCTTTTCTTCTATACTGCATTTCAAAATATTTTCCTTTTTGAGATAAAGGTGTTCATAGTTTATGGACTATTGATCCCTAAAAAATCCTTATTACATAACACATGAATAAATCATTGCATTACTTGGATACATAACTGTAAGATAGACATATTTGCTTCTATAGCCTTTCATTAAATTTCCCTCAGTAAAGAGCTACAGATGAAAGATTTTAGAGCCTTTTAGTTCCCTAATTTGAGGGGCCTGCCCCTTTTTCTTGATATCAAATAAAAGGTCAATTAAATCTCAACACATTTTGTTCAACAACTGTTTAGAATTCGTTACCGTTCTTGAGATATACAGGAAAAAAAATTTTGGGGGTGATCCCTTAACTCCTTATAGGGGCCGTTTAACGAAATTTTGAAAACCGCATATGATTTAGTACGTCATTCTGAGTATCTTTTCTTCTACACTGCATTTCAAAATATTTTTCCTTTCTGAGATATTGGTGATCAAAATTCTGGAATTTCGGCCCCTAAAAACCCCTTATAACGTAACACATGATAAAATAATTACATTGCTTGAATACATAACTGTAAGAGAAGCATATTTGCTTCTATAATTGTTCACAAAATATCCCTCAGTAACGGGCTACAGATGAAAGACTTTAGAGCCCTTTGGTCCCCTAATTTTAGGGACCAGCCCCTTTTTCTGGATATCAAATGAAAGGTCTTGTAAATATAAACTTTGTTTGTATTACACGTGTTAACAAAATATTATTCAGAAAAGAGATAAACTAAGAAAACCATGAAAAATTACGACGTTTTTTTAGTATCAATTTTCGGGACCAGGCGAGCATTAGCGCCTTTTGAGCATGACAAATATGAATGCCAAATTGCACATCTACAATCTCTTGTCTACAATCCCTGAAAGTTTGAACTCAATATCTTTTACCGTTTAGGAGGAGATCCCTGGACAAGCCGACCCTCTGAAAATCGCTAAAACCTTATTTTCTCAAGAACGGAAATGACATCATCAAAATAAAAAAATGTATATTAAGTACGGATTATTATCTATTAGATCTGAAAGTTTCACGAAAATCGGTTCAGCCCTTTCCGAGAAATCGCCTGCACAAATTTTGTAAGAAAAAAAATAATAATAGGGAAAAAGAAACCAAACGAAAACAATAAGCTCTTCCGTTGGAAAACGGAAGACCTTAAAAATCAATTACATGTTATTTGTATTAAACATCTTCTACATTAAATTTTCTTAACTAAACATTTTAAAATACAAACCCTCCCTTAAACCAAAAATGAATGCCTAATATTCTGTGTTTTATCATTTATTAATGATACGTAAATACTAAATGATGTAAAAATAAGTCATTCAACCCTCAATCACAAGTATTGAAAATATAAGGAAACTATGACAATCAAGATTTATCATATCTTGCTAACCTTAAACTAAAAAAAAAAAACAATCTTCTCAGTACATTTATATTCAAGTATTTGGTCAAAGCATCTGACAATGTAAGGTATTAAAATGTTGCAGATCATATTATTTTCATTGCAAACTGAATTTTGATTTCCCCAGAATCATATCGTTTAGTTTGGATCTTATTACTGCTTTGAGTATTTCTGACATCGGCTGTTTTTATATTGGATTTTGACGGTATCTGTATACCAGTATTCATTTCTGTGAAGCTTTCATAAGGGTTGCTTAGCTGGTGTTGGAATGTAGCTGAAGATGGTGGATTGCTCCCAATTACAAAATCGAGGTTGTGTCTTGCTTTTTCTGGAGTTGAATGAATTGGTACCAATGTTTGAATGGCATTTCTTCGATTCAAAGTGTCCAGTCTTGAAGCCTTAAATTTGAGTACATAATGTGTGTATAAGTTTTCAATGTAAGGTGTCTCTTTAAACTTATAGAAATAAATTGATTTATTTATTGAATTAAGACTTACATTTTTCTCCATCAATCTAGGGGATCTCCTAATAGAAGATAAATGGACAGGCAAGATTGTCTTTCTCTTTGATGAGGTATAGGGAGTATCATTAAAAAAATTAAATACATGTAATGCATTTAGTTCAAAAAACACTACATTATGATTACTTGATAATATGGTATATTATTTATAACATCTACGTAAATTAATTTCAAACATAAACTCTTACATTTTTTTCTGGATTCAAGTTGATGATTGAGGTGGATGGTGCTGGGTTCATTATTGTTGCAGCTAAGCCAGTTTCCTCAAGTCCACTCTAAAAACAATAACATTGCTGGTATTATTTTTTCATGCATTTATAGTTAAAGGAACCATTTTCTTATATTTGTTTGAGGTGCCCCTCCCCCCTAATAAAGAAAACAACAACAAAAACAAACATTTTGAATTGTTGTGGATTTGGATACCACAGATCCTGGCCTGGGGGCCTTAAAAGTTAGACAAGCTCACTTTTGATCTAAGTCTCACTTTTATCAAAGGAAGATAGAGTGGAAAAGTGAGACTGAGATCGAAAGTGAGCTCGTCTAACTTTTATGGCCCCCAGGCCTGATGTTGTGACATGTATGAAATCTGCAGCGGTAGACAAAATGTTGATAGAACAACTTTGTGTTGCTTCCTCGTGTTCACGCTGAAAACTGTTGATAAAAACAATGGACAAGCTATTCCTTCATGGTACCCATGCCTCTGTCCATGTTAAGTTTAGTTTAGTTTATTAGCTCAAAACCACATATACAAGTATTAACAAAGATATGCTAGCCGAAATATAATTTTCTTTCTCTTTTTTCCACAATAACCGTATCTGCATCTGGACCACTACAAGAAGACGATGTAGATGAGGTTTGAGGTACATCCAGCTTTATGGCAGAATTCTGGTATTAAACAGTATACAAAATAATTTTACATATTGGTATCTTAAAGATGCTATCAATTTTACTGTGTAAAGGCAGATCAATTATACATATTATTTTATATTGGAAATGAAGCTCCGATTTCAAATAAAGAAAATTCATTGTGTAATTAAAGCTCTCGTACAATTTTTTTAAAGTATTCAATTGCTTGAATTTTCTTTCATTCTGAAACACCATCAGCTGCACTTAGTGTTTTGGGTACAGCAGCAGGAACTACAGCCTCTGATGAATGCTCGTCCAACATTTTTCTCATTTTTGCGGTGATTTTTCTTTTTCGTTGTCCAGATCCTGATTTCTTGTTGCTTTCAACTGCTTTTGTCCATCAATAAGATTGTCTTCTCCCTGATGAAAGGCAGCGACTATCTGCTCAGTGTGTTGCTCAACAAACGATTGAGCTTCTTTTTTGTCTGTAATTAAAAACTAAAATTTTATTGTTTTATACACCTATTTTTAGTTCCTAATTTTTACAAACACAGGATGGATGACCATCTTTAAATCCTCCTTAAAGATAGCTTAAAGGTGTTTAAAGGTAGCTTAAAGACGATCTTTAAGCCACCTTTAAGCTATATGTGTTGCTTAAAGGTGGCTTAAAGAAAGCGTAAAGATGGCTTAAAGGCAGCTTAAAGACTATCTTTAAGCCACCTTCAAGGACAACTTATAGGTCCTTAAAGTCCAAACTTCTTTAAGCCACCTTTAAGCTACCTTTAAGCCATTAAAAAAAAATTAATTCAATATTGTGCTTAATTTCCAACAAAATGTATTAACTTTATGAAAGAAAAGGTATAAAAACGGTTTTTGTTCTAGAAAGAAAAATGAAAAAAAAAAAAAAAAAAAAAACCGGCCACGGCGAGAATTGAACCCGGGACACTTAGTTTACTAGCATCACCACACTGCCTCTGAGCCACGGCAACTTACATATGTATGAGCGTTTTTATATCCTATATATCAGTGGATATTGAATCACTGTATTGAATGTGTTTACTTAAAAAGATTTTGACAAACTATTCAGTTTGTAACAATCAATTATATCTAATTTATAAATTACATGCATGCATGTATTTAGAATGAAATACGGAACTTGGACTTCAGTGAACAAAAATATATTATACCTAAATGGAAACCGTTAGGTTAACTATAGTAGGCTGTCTTAGTTAATAAATTTAAACCGAGTAGATATACGTTCATCTAATTTATAGCTATAACAATGTAAGAAAGAAAATGAAATCATTTCTTTTATTAAATGCATTGATACTATTAGGGTATGTGTTCAATTTCCCGCAATTTCCCGGTTTTCATGATCGCGGCGCCGTTCCAATATGTTTAAATATTTACATGTAATTGTATGTACATGATTTTTAAACTATCAATTCTATAACAAACAATATTACCAATTACCGGTGACGTATTTACTGCATGTGGCAATTGCAAATGACTTGTACATACACTTGTATGATGTGCCAGGCCGGGTATATTTGACATATTTACCCTTATACATATATTTAAATAATCAATCCCTATTTATGATCACCGGTACATTAATTAATTAGCCTCAAGATTTTACTCTTACATACATGTATCGTTAATTTGTAGACGTAACATCTTTGAAACCCAGAGCTAGGAAATAATACTTTGAAAATGAATTACAAATGTAAATTAACTTTTATTCACTAGACTTATCGTATACTCGTACATACTAAGATTTAACGCCTTTTGAAACCCTGACGTGCACCTGGGCACACGACACACCTGTTGTGTATATCTCGTATATTCTGTGTTAGTTCCAGGGGTTTTCTTAAGTTGGACAAACAATAGACTTTAATTAGATATACACAAACATGCACCTGGGTACACGACACAACTGTTGTGTATATCTTGTATATTCTGTGTTAGTTCCAGGGGTTTTCTTAAGTTGGACAAACAATAGACTCTAACTAGAGCCGAGCTCGTTGCAAAGCAACGAGTAGGTCTTCCGTCGCAACTTCGTGTCGCGAAAGGATTGTCCATCAGTCTCATAAAAAATACCTCCTTCTCCTGACACTTGTCGGAGCCTGACAGACCCTGTATTGATAAAAGGTCATCTTTACATGACAATTTCTTCTTACGAATTAGAGCTTTAGAAAATTGATTGGAACTCTTCAAATGGAGACAAAAAAAATAATTCATACCTGTTTTCTATGTAACCTCTAGATTGAGTATTGCACTACTCATTAAACAGATAAAGGCATATCTTTGCTAAGTAGGTGTTTATTTAATTTGTATGCAAATGTGGAGGTCAAGTGGGTATAATCTGTTATTGATACAGGTCTATCAGAACCTGGCGAGTGTAAGGAGAAGGGAAATGGTTTTTAATTATACTGGATTATCAATATGATAATAGTAAGTTCAAGAAATCGAAAACGAGACTCAATTTCAAAGTATTATTTTCATACCAGGCAAGTTCTTCGTTTAACTTACTTCAAGTTTAGGATAACTTTAAAAAGTACATCATTTATGTACATGTATATAATTAATTTAATTATAATAAAAGTGTGGATGTGGCGGTGGGGGAAATGACCCAAAAATCAATTTTCTAAGCGTTAACTTAAGGGAAATTTTGGTTGAGAGAAAGGGGGCATTGCTCCCACTGGACCATCTAAAAGGTACTGTTAGCAAGCTCACAAATGATATCCCCGCTAAGAAAGAAGTCATTACTCTATTAGAGAATAATGGATGGTTCGTTTTCTTTAATAAGTGAGTCAGACAAGGCAGGGTATATTTACAGGTCACAAGTGATCTTTATGACAAACTCTAGCTTTTACTCATTTCCATTAATACAAGATATGACACATGTTTAATATGACTTTGAACTTGCGCAACTGACCCTGGGTCAAGTTCATGACACATCATCGGTCATCAGGAATCTTTACATGAAATAGAAACTCCCAATGTTTCTCCTTAAATGACTTAGGAACAAATCATTACACACCCTCAGGTCATAAGCAATCTTTGTGTGAAGTAAGAAATTCCAAAGTGGACCGGAAACAAATTTTGCACTTTTCCTGCCAGTGACCTTTACTTTGTCCAAATGACCTTGGGTTTAGGTCATGAAGCTTCGTCAGTTAATGAGCATTATTTGTATGAAGTAAGAACACTTCCAATGTTTCTCCATCAGAAAGATATAGACCGGACACGACGTACGGACGGACAAGGTGATTTTTATTTAACCCCCCCCCCCCCTCAATTTTTTTTTCGTGGGGTTTAAAAATCTTTTTCGCCCGTTTTGTGCGGCACAAAAAAGACCTATATTTTTCAATTATTTCTATCATATCACATATAAATATACATGTAAATGTATGATTTGTATGCACATTTGAGTTCTTCTCATCATCGTCGGAAAGGATAAGAAACCCTTGGGGTCCAATAATGTCTTTTCATGGGCATTTGTCAATTTGCATCACTAAATGATTTCCAAGCGGTAATAAGCTATCAAAGCTATTGAGATGTTACATGTAGATATTGAATTTCTATAGATTTAAATTTAAGGTTAGGAAAAACAACACTTTTTTATACAGTAAAAAAAAAAAAATCTAAAATAGCTTTATGTACGCGTACACATAAATAAGAAGATGTAGCGAAAGCTATAAAGACTTTATTTCTTCTGTTCTAGACTTTTTCAGAGTTAACAAGCTACAAGTTAACAATCTCCCATTTTGACAAGCTAGATTAAAAATAAAATATTCAGCTGAGTTTTAATCTGCATTACAACCTCATATTACACAACTTCAATGATTTTTTTTTATCAATGTGCATATAACAATAAGTAAAATCCCCAAGAACAAATATCTATCGCAATTAAATGCATACATTTTTGGGAGGCAGAAAAGTCGCTATATTATAGTCTGCAAGTCAATTGAACTACTACAATTATTTCAAAGAAATAAGAAACTGTCGACACTTGCAGTACTCTGATGATTTAATGACGATCAACCGACTTTATTGCTTAATGTAGTCGTATATCATTACTTCTAATCCTGAGAACAAATTTTATTTAATATTTGACTTAAAACTGTTAACTTATAAAACCAGAGACATAAATAACTTATTAAGTTATTTAAGTCTCTGATAATATATATTTTATTCTGTTCATAACTATAGAAGTTTAGCGTGTTCAACAGGTTAATTTTTTAGCCACATTCTCAGATTACGATATCGCACCTTTAATGTGAGGTTGATTGACATCGAATATTTAAACACTTATTGTTTAACAATTGACCGCTGCATTGAAAGCATCCTTCCAAATGTTACTCAATTATTTATCAATTGCTGATCTGCAGCCCAGGGGCAATATTCTAGGCTATGTGCGCTGACGCGACACGAGATTTTCGGTCGCACGTGGAGCGGATTCATTTGACTTAGCATAGACTGACCGAATAAACACACGGGTGGGAAGGTGACATACATTGAGGAGAAAAATGTACACATGTTAAGCAGTCGCCAAAAATGGGTCTTCGCCACATTTTGAAAAAAAAAAAATCCCTTGCACTGTGATCATGAAACCGATAAAATCTAAACAAATCTTGTTTAAAAACTCATGTGAACATTCTAAAAATAATCACTAAATCCCTCAATTCTATCGTGTCAGCCTCTACCGCCAATCGCAACTTCTCGGGCCTTTCTGGCAAGCTCGGAAAAACACTTCGAATGTATTACCTAGGCGTCCATGACGACCCCCCTTTTTTTTAAAACTTGATATAATTACAACACATTTTATGATCTGTTGAGATGTGAGCTATATTTCATTAAAGGTATCAATATACACTAAAATATAACACAGAAACGACATACAAAACTTCTTGCCGATACTTATTTTAATGGGAAGCGACTCCATTTTGTATAATATTCTAACATCCGGTGATGTTAATACATTCGAGGTGTTTTTACAAACTTGCCAGAAAGGCCAGAGAAGTTGCAATTGCCTCTACCGCATGTGTTAATTTGATATTTGATTGTTTTTATCCTGCCTTGAACGCTTGGAGACTGTTTCATTTTCATAATTCGGGTAAATAATGCTTCCAATTTTGAGCGCGCTCTCTCTCTCTCTCTCCTTCTCTCTCATTTTATGTGCAACGTGGGTAAATAAAAAAAATCTTAAATTGAAACACAAGTCAATCTTACATGTACCGGTCAAAATCTCGAATAAACAAATAGTTGGAATCGTACAAAATATCAATAAACATGCACGTGTGATCAAGTACATGCAGAAGAACACGAGCTACCGCGGATCACTTGTCCACTCGCGCGGGATCTCCTTGGCTATGTTCTAGGGGTGATCATTTGAAGGTTTAATCTTTGTGGTTTTTCGTTGTTTATCTATAACATTATTAGTACATGTATAGTTTTTAGAACATTTTAGAATTACAAATTCACTATTGATTTATGTCTGATGATGTTTCTGATTTGGAACAATATCGCTTTTATCAATTTTTAGAGGGGCTTCTCAATTCACATTCTAATGTTTCATTCAATAAATTGAAGGTGAACAAAAAGAACATAAAATTGAAACAGTTCTTGTATATATATCTTGTTATTAAATAACCGCTGACCTCTAGGTAGTGCAGCCGCGACCGATTTCCTCGGCCGCGGATGAGGGATCGGATAACTTACGTAAAGTTAAAACACACATAAAAAGCTCAGAACCCAGGAAGATTTACAATGTTTGCAGTATGATGAATAAACTCTAATTAATATATGTTTTTTTCCCCTTTAATCCCACAGTTGATCTATCTGTCTGATACTGCTTCAGTTCGAGTTTATGATTAAACAGAACGATTTCTTATTCTATCGTTTAATTCAAATTAAGAAGAGTAAGCTTTAATGTCATTGTGTACGATTCTTGTGTTTGCAGCTAAGTAAAATCACATATGACAGACGCGATTCTTGTGTATTAGATAACCGCTGACCGCTAGGTAGTCCAGCCGCGACCTTGGCGATCGAATTTCTCGGCCGCGGGCGAGATGGGTTATGTAATGACGCACACAACTAAGAATTTAGGTCGATTTGAAATGCTTGCAGTAAAATGACTCAAATCCATTTCATGGAAGTTATTTTTTTTTAAAAATCTAGTTTATGTATCTCACTAGATAAGAAAAAGAACGTTTATATTTTCTCGTTTTTGTTTATCTTAACGGCTGTCCACTATAGGACCTAAACAGAGGTTACTCCAAAAAAAAAGGCTGTAAGAAAAACATGTACACGTATACTTTTTAGACACTTTTTTCAAATGAATCAAAGCATCCCGTATATGCTGGAACACTTTCAGCTGTTAATATATGTACGTTATTCGCACGAAGACAATTCGCTTACTTGCCAAATGAATACAGGTACATGTTAACAAGACAAGTTTTTTACACTCATGATACGCATTACCGGTACAAAATAGTTTTGTAACGACATTGATAACACAATAATGAACAACTTTTCTATCGACAGCTATAGCGAAATATTAACCATTTTTGAGTTATAAAGCGAAGACTTTTAAGTGCTCTAGACCCCTAATTTAAGGGGCCAGTCCTTTTTCAATGGTGTCAAGTGAAAGCCCTTGACATTTTGCACATATTTTGTTCTATATGTGTTTAGAGAAAATTTTAAACTAAAGAGCTACATAACAAAAACACAACAAAAAATCAGCATTTTTTGAAACACAAATTCAAATTAATTTTTTGAAACTTTAAAGGAGGAAAATTGTAAAAACAAAACTCGGAGGACAACGTTCAAACTCTCTATTTTGAAGATTTGTGACTTTGTAACACAGGCTGTGAGCGGTTTCAGAGCCTTTGCGTGCACAAGAATGCCTATATTTTGGGGAAAAAGGGGAATAACTCGGTACCGGAAGTGTCGATATCAACGATTTTCCATAGATATTGAGAAATAGTAACTACCAATAAGCTCTGCCAATTTGAACTTTATAGGACAACAAACAAGCAAGATATTTGAGTTTTAAAAAACGTCTAGAAGAAAAAAAAGAATAAAAAGAATTACCAACAGAATCAGTACAAGGTCTTCCGTTGAAAACGGAAGACCTTAATTAGATATACACAAACGAACAAAACTATGTCTAGACAAACAAAGCAGTAATATCCTGCCCGATATAACAAAGGCAGTTGAGAGTCTTTTCATCGTTAACATGTATCTAGCAGATCTAGAGTTAGAAATAATGAAAATTGAAGAAGAAAAATACAAACCTTAAGCCGATTATCAAATGAAATCATGCATTTTTGGTTCATTATCTTTATTTTGTTTAATAACCGGATGAACAGAGAGAGAGAGAGAGAGAGAGAGAGAGAGAGATTTTTCACCGATTAATTTATAATAGGAAACAAACATACTTTAATTAGTTTTATGCACATATTAAGATACAGAGACCGCGCTCATCCCTACAATAATTTTGAAACCCCCAAAATATTATAAAGAATTTTATAATGGCAATCTGTGTCCATCGGAGCGGTGCTGATGATAGCGATCTGTGTTTAATGGAGCGACGATTAAAACCGCCTGGAACACCCCCCCCCCCCCTTCCTTGGAAATTATATTATCACTCGGATGACCCCCTCCCATCTCTATAAAAGAGCTTTTGCATTTAATGTATGTTTTTATTGTTCAGCTTGATCAATATTGACTTAAAGGCCACTTAAAGACAGTGTAAAGGCAGTGTAAAGAGAGCGTAAATGTCACTTAAAGGTGCTTTTAAGGTGGCTTAAAGGTGGCTTAAAGAAGTTTGGACATTAAGGACCTATAAGCACTTGCTTAAAGATGACTTAAAGGCGGCTTAAAGGTTGTATAGCCTTTAAGCTCCTTTAAGTCACCATTAAGTCACCTTTAAGGACTTGCTTAAAGATGGTTTTTCGCCCTGTGAATGTCGTTACTTGAAGACTATACCGGTAGTTCGTTGTACAGTGTTACTGTGTACCCTTACCTACTCCCCACTTGTCCATTCCTCTATTGAATATTCTGACAGATTTAATGGTATAAATAGCCTGCAGATCTACCGACCACCACGGGTTTGTGTCTCCATCCTCTGTGTGTGAACACTTGTCTACGACCTGGTCTGTACCGTTGTTACCATCAACTGCCAAATTGGCAGAGTAGTTCAGTCCAGCTTCTGGCCTTGTAAACGTTGATGACTGTTTTGCAGGTTTATTCAATGCAAGGTTGGAAGCAGCTGTCAACATAACAACACTGAAGATACTAAGTGATAATATTGAGGAAATACAATAGACTAACCGTAAAAAAATAGAAAAGTTATTAGCTTTCAGATCTATTACTCAAATACTAAAAAGTTGATGACCTTTTGATGTGTACAGTTTAATATTGTGTGGAGAAAAAAATATATAATTGCTCTCTCTCCCTTTCTTTCTGTGTGTGTGTGTGGACATTATAAGTATGCTGCTCAATGTGGACTTGTGCACTGAATAATTGATACACCCCTAGTTTGTACTCTGAAAGAGAAAAAAAATCCTTCTTTTTTAAAACATGTAAAACATTATCTAATTTATCAGTTTACCACACACCCTAAAAATAATACCATTAATTTTATTTTTCGACTTTATTTTTAAAACACCCGCCATAATTGGTACCACGGTTTACATCTAGTAGAACAATAATATATGCGTTTGATTTTTTTGTTCTGATTTAAAACATGGTGACCTGATTTTTTTAAAGGAAGACTTGTAAACAGGTAACATAGGTTACTTGAATTCTAACATTAGTATTTTAACTAACTTTAATTATTGTACAGAGGCTAAAGAAAGTAGTATTTTCTATGAAAATATTACACATTTTCGGCATAACGATTTTATAAAAACTGCAAATAGGAATCGATTTCATGTGTGGTAGATATCCACACATAATTTTCAAGTAAATGTTACATTATGTCTTATGTATTTATATAATAAAACAGTTAATCTCAATAAGGGTGTTAAATCTCTTACACCCGCACGATTTACTAAGCATTACATTTACAAGTCAATATAAATATATTTAAACATGCTTATAAACTCAGTTAATTCTTTAATAATGACTCGATCTGTCTATTTAGTTTGTAGTAATGTCATATCATGTAAACGTTTTCATTACACATCAAATAAGCCCAGGTATATGTACTTTGAGTATTTGATTTAAGTCACTTATTGCAAACTTGATGCTTGATTTAAAATTCATTGCACTTCGCATAAGTGTTGACATTGCTGGCGCCGTAAACGTGATTCAGCATTTGTGATATTATGAAAAAGTACAATGCAATTAAAACAAGAAAAAAACATGAATAATTAACCTTCTTCACTGACAATGTCGTATTTCCACTCTCCGTTTGACTGACAGATCAGTCGTCCTGAACCAGACTGGGAGTATCCGTCAGAACACGAGGCGTGTATCCTCCTGTGTATACCAATGGCGTCCTCACGTTTTGCTTT
This sequence comes from Magallana gigas, assembly GCF_902806645.1. Taxonomy (NCBI): domain Eukaryota; kingdom Metazoa; phylum Mollusca; class Bivalvia; order Ostreida; family Ostreidae; genus Magallana; species Magallana gigas. Next base: position 154,960 of record NW_022994841.1, on the reverse strand, counting down.
ACTCAAATCTATTCCTTTTTTATCGGGTATTCCACAATCTTATAAATAAAGGGTATATCGTAAACGATAAGTTTTAACGTTGAAATTTTGTAGATAAATATCAAGGTTAATAAAATATACCAGACTAGAGTCAGAAGTACAATGATATTTCAAATACTTATTGATCATAGATTGACACTTGGAAAATTTTAACAATTTATCATACATCAGAGCTTCTTTCTTAAAAGAACATGCGAAATAGTCGTCAACCTCTCCAGTCTCTTGTAATAATCTTTATCTGGTATAAATTATATATTACAATTTGTATCAAACAATTTTCATATCTGCAAGTATATTAAAATAAAACAAAGATCACCTTTTTCAAAAAAAAATGGGCATTTATAAATTTGTTATTAAAAAGTAAATTCTTTAATAAAAGACAACTTTCTTTGGTTAAAAAATTGCCAAATTATTTACTCGTGTTGATTTTTATTTGTATCTAAAACATAGAATATTATAATTTTACCTGACAAAACACATTCAAAGAATTTATCTTCAGAATATCTCTTGTGTCTACATTTCTCGCTGATTTGACAGGTTGAGTTTGAACAAGCTCCAGCCAGATCCTACCATAATAAAACCAGCTCTTGAATCATCAGTCTTTGTAATCATAAGGCGTGCGCATTGTTTAAAGTGAACATTTCTAATAATGAACAAATTTATTTTGACCATGTACCGACATTTTTTAGAAATATTTTTTTGCAAAATGTTTAGCCATTTAATATGTAACGTTTCATAATTAGATCGGTTAAGACGTTTTTAATCAAAGTGTATCTCTTTACTGATATTTTTTTGTTATCACACAATTAAAATAATTTTCTTTATGAACCTTTGCAGTACATTTATCATTTTCTTTTTCGGCCTCTAGCTTCTACACACTTCGTTCCTGTTAATTTCTGGAGCTGCTGCTTGTTTCGTTTTGATTTGCGTAAATACAATCATAAAAAGTAAATGTAACGTTATAATTTCCAAAAACCTCCATGACTCGTAAATCTTTTATGCGTATGAAGTTTCATTTTCTTTATGAAAACGTGCATTATTGCTTATCAAATCATTTTTTTATGGTTTCATTCGACGCGAAATATAAACAGAATTTTTTTTTATTCATTTATCAAAAAATCTTGTTTTTGACATTCCTAATTATTCACTTCTTTAATGTTATCGTCTATTTAAAACTCTCACTTTAATAAATGACTACACACTTTTTTCGTAACATTTAAAACGTAAAGGATCCTGGTACCGCACAAACCCAAGATATTAAAAATATGTTTAATAAGTTTAATAAGATTTGTACATATTTCATATATTTCAAATAAAAAACGAAGTTTTGATAAGCTTAGAAAATACAATTATTCGTTGGGCAAACACATAAATATTGAGTTTCCATTCCGCCTTATAGCCGCACAAGAAAATGTAAATACTGCAGCGCGACAAGCGGCCTCTCAGTGAAACCTGATGTTTTCAAGAGATAATTTATTTATACTTTGAGGATGCACTCTCTATGGATGCATACGACGACAACCCTCGTATTTCTCACTACAGGCATCGATTAATTCCAGGTTTTTTTTAGCTCACCTGAGCTGAAAGCTAAAGTGTGCTTTTCTGATCGAAATTTGTCCGTTGTCTGTCGTCGTCGTTGTCGTTGTAAACCTTTGACATTTTCTTCGTCTTCTCAAGAACCACTGGGCAGATTTCAACCAAATTTGACACAAAGCATCACTAGGTAAAGGAGATTTAAGTTTGTTCAAATGCACACGCCCTCTTCAAAGGGAAGGTAATTGAGAATTACTGAAAATTTGTTGGTATTTTTCAAAAAAATTTTTTCTCAAAAACTGTTCGGCCAGAAAAGCTTAAATTAAAATGGAAGCATCCTCCGATACTGTAAATTCAAGTTTAATCAAATCATAGTCCCTGGGGGTATGGTGAGGCCGCAATAGGGGAATGGATTTATACATAGGAATATGTAGAGAAAATCTTTAAAAATCTTCTCAAAAACTATTAGACCAGGAAAGTTCAAATTAAAATGGAAGCATCCTCAGGTAGATTCAATTTAGTTCAAATCTTGGTCCCCGGGGGTAGGGTGGGGCCACAATAGGGGGATCAAGTTTTACAAAGGAATATTAGAGAAAATCTTTAAAAATCTTCTTCTTAAACACTATGAGGCCAGAAAAGCTCAAATTAAAATGGAATCATCCTCAGATAGTGTAGATTCAAGTTTGTTAAAATCATGGTCCCTGGGGGAGCGGGGGGGGGGGGGCACTATAGAGGGATCAAGTTTTACATAGGAATATATAGAACAAATCTTTAAAAATCTATTTCTCAAAAACTATATGGCCAGGAAACTCAAATTTGAGTGGAAGCATCCTCAGATAGTGTAGATTCAAGTTTTTTCAAATCATGTTCCCTGGGGGTAGGGTTGGGGGATAAATTTTTATACAGGAATATATAGAGAAAATCTTTTAAAAAATTCTTTTAAAAACTATATGGCCAAGACAGCTCAAATTGGCGTGTAACCATCCTCAGATAATGTAGATTTAAGTTTGTTCAATTCATGGTCTCTGGGGTAGGGCGGGACCACAATGGAGGATAAATTTTTATATATAGAGAAAACCTTTAAAAATCTTCTCAAACCTATTAGGCCAGGAAAGCCCAAATTGAGTAGAAGCATCGTATAGATTCGAGTTTGTTTAAATAATAGTCCAGGGGTAGGGTGAGGCCACAATGGGGGATGAATTTTACATAGGAATATATAGAGAAAATCTTTAAAAATCTACTGGAAATTTCTGTCCAAAACTCAGTACTTACTGTAAAAGCACAGGTTATGCAGATTTAAGTTTAATGAAACCATGATTCCCTAGAAAAAAGTGGGGCCACGAAATGGGGAGGGGGGGGGGTATATAGGAATAGAGAAAAATCTTCTTACAGGTACAACGACAAAAGGGGCTTGGTATTTACCGACAAAAAAGATGTGGATAAAAATTGGCAGATTTTCAATTTTTTTTAGCAAGATCTACTGTACTTAATTGTCAAGATATTTTGATACTGTAATGCTAATTTGATCAGAGTTAAGGCAATTGTTGCTCAGGTGAGCGATGTGGCCCCTGAGCCTCTTGTTTCTTACGGCGTAAATACCACTGTCACAAATTGTAGACAATATTGCAATCACGTGAAACTCAAATCAATGTCTAAAGCAACTCGCATAACTAAACGAAGAACGCAAGCTGAGCACACGGTCAGCGGAGGTTAAAATTAGAAAGATTCAGGTATTGTATTATTAAGTCTCTAGTTGGATCAAATTTAGTATTTTTTTTCCAGATGCGTTGTAATACTCAAAAAGTAAATCATCTGTTTTGAATAACCCAGTCTTTTTATTCGGGCAGATATAATCACCTAATGAAATCTCAATCAACATCTTAAACACTTCCAATTAGCAGAAAACCAGTTTTTCTCATATGGTTATTGCAATAATGAATTTGGATGGAAAATATATGCGAGCATGTTTGTCGGACAGTTTGTCAAACACAGTAGATTTCAAAGAACAATTCAAACCACAACGGAGATTTTAAAATCAATTAAATGTTTAATAGATATTTTGGGTTATCTTGTCAAGAAAATAAATAATTTTAAAAGAACTAAATGATTTTAAAATAGTTGCAAAGACCATACACTACATGCATAATCAAGCTCTGTTCTGTCCATAATATTTATGCAGCATATTTTGACGATTTTAATAAAAATAAGCATACCTGTGTAAGAAGTGCAATTGAAATCAATGAAATCGGGAAAAATCCAAAATGACAATGTAGAATTTTTACGGAGATTTTAAAATACAGCATGCTACTTTCATGTCTGTTCAGCTATGTTTTTTAAGCCGTGTATTGAAAACTTACAAGCTTAGAAAAGGCGTTTGAATAAACATCGTTTGACCCCTGATTTCTTTATAATATCGAATAATCTAAGAAAATGTGTCTTGCTGCATAAATATCTTGAGGCATAGTAAAGATAGTTGTTATTAAGGATTCTAACACATTTACCGTAGGCCAGTGCTCCTTTTCACTGTACACCCAACCAGCACTCTCCATGTACCTTTTTTCTGCTGTCGTCTTATTTTCGTAATTGCTTTCACAGAAATTAGCCCCTTTGAAATAATTGACAGATTTACACCGAGGTGTCATCAAACATTCCGTCACACAGTCAAGAAAACTGAGTTCCGCAAAGGATTGGATTAGTTTCCCGTCCAGTCTGTGTCCATGCTGAAGTAGAGAGAAGCCCGTTTTAAGACTGCCATAACACGACACAAGGATACTGAATAAATACCACGGATATCTGAAGATTTTAGATAGGTGCATTGTAATGTACATGTAGGATAAGGTTTCATGTGAAATAGTGTTTTGTACTTTGAACAATTTTAAAGTAGTTTTTCGTACCTTGACGAACTTGAATTGCGCACTTAAGAAAAATTTGATCCAGTTAGATTTTGTATTACTATTGATTTTTTAAAAACGTTCTTGATATGTAGACTAATGGTAAGCATGAAATGTTCAAAAGAATATTTCATAAATATTCAAAAACATGCAAAGGTGACAATGACAGTATCGTTTTCATTTACTTTAATCAATAAACCTCATTGTGATTGAACAAAGCCACTTGAGGAAGATATCTACTTTAAATAATATATGAAACGAAAAACTCAGTGATGCAACAAACTAATTGGTTTTAGAAGTTTCACAATACAGCTTCATCTATACAGGTATAAAGTATCAGCTCCCTGATTATACCTGCACTTTCTAAAGAAAATTCGGGTATATTGTTGTTTCCCAGGTCCGTCCGTCACGTTTTACTTTTTAAAACTGCTCTTCCATCCTATTAACTAGCAGGCCGAACTCTTGGCGTTTGATTCGGGGTGTCATTTTTGTCCCCCGCCGCAACGCGGAGCGGGGACATAGAAATGCCGGGCGTCCGTCCGTGCGTCCGTCCGTCACACTTTTTTGTAAGCGCTCTCATGCCTACATATTTTGACGGATTTTCATCAAATTTATACCAAATGTTTATACTACTAATACTTTGGTCAAGTTCGAAAATCAGCATTGGTCGATACTTTTTGTTGGAGTTATGGGACTTTGATCACAATAATGACTCCGTTTTATCCAAAAATTGACCTTGTAAGCGCTCTCATGTCTACAAATTTTGACAGATTTTCATTAAATTTAAACCAAGTGTTTATACCACTATAACTTTGGTCAAGTTCGATAATCAGCATTTGCGATACTTTTTGTTGGAGTTATGGGACTTTGACCACAATAATGACTCTGTTATATCCATAAATTGACCTTGTAAGCCCTCTCATGCCTACAAATTTTGACGGATTAATATGAAATTTATACAAAATGTTTTTACCACTAATACCTTGGTCAAGTACCTAAATCAGCCTCGGTCGATACTAGTATACTGCTTGACCGGCGGGGAACCCAGGAATGCCTTCTCAAATTCACCAAAAAAATATATAATTCAGGTTTTTTCATTATCTTATTTTCAAATTCATAAATAGTGTCTTCTCATTCACTCACTCACTCATACATACATTTTAAAGTACCCTGATCTTAGTATGCAAACTTATGATGGACTTTTTTGACTGAAACTTAAAATGCAAAGATAAACATTAACAAAATAGGGGAAACAGTATGGAAAAAAAACACCAAATATTTTAATAGAAATATTGTCTAAAATGATTTTGCATGTTTTGTTTTGAAAAGAACCGAACTTAAATAGCCGAATTTACCCCCCCCCCCCCCCTTTCCTACTAGGATCAAGGTACTTTAATGACTCTCACAGTTCCTCGCATCTTGGCCTTCACATCTCTGAAAAGAAAAATATGATTATTAGAAATTCATTTACAAATTAATAAAGCAGGCGAAATATCACATATTTTTTTTAAAATGATTAAAGATAATAAATTTAACTTACATTTCACAAATCTCTCCATTTCTTTTCAGACCGGTAACCTGTACCGGTCTGAATTGTTTGTTAGGGAAAATCTTCGCAAGATTATCGTTTGATATCGTTAGAGTCCTTTCGTTAATATCAATGAGTTTGCTACAATAACAAATTCATAAATATCAGTTTGATAGTACATATATATAGACAATTGGTTTATGTTTATTTTTTTTTACATGTTAAGTGAAATTAAATCATTTAAATGAGATTTTAATAAGCTCTCTTAATATCATTTGAATACTTTACTTTGACAAACATAAAAAGGTGTCATGGCAAGGGCAATGTTATTAAAACAAATTAAAACGATACACATTATTAATGTAATAAAGATCAGCATTATTTTTATAGTATATTAAAACGGTAAATGCATTTAAAAAAATAGAAAGGCAAAAATGTTGCTAGAGAAAAAGAAAGTAGTACCTGGTAAAAGACACCCCCTCAGCCCCCCCCCCCCCCCCCCCCCCCCCTCAAATGGTTCTTGGAGAGTCAGCTCTGTGCATTCATATGCCTGCAATTATAAATCAACATCAATGAATATTACAGTCCGATGAGGCATCAACATAGCATCTCAAGATGAAGAAATTCGTTTAAAGTATTTTAAATTTGTACTTAAACTAATAGAATATATTTTATTTTTAAGCAATACTTTTGTCTATATGTATTAATTTTACAATGACTTTTTTGATGACAAACTTTGTCAAAGGGGTGGACACGTAACACCTCTGCTTATTGAAGTCGTTACTGGGGACTGTGTTGCGGACAATATACATGTCCCCAGCAACGACTTCAAGGTCCGTCTCCTTACCCGAGAACGTAAGGAGAGCAGACCGACCGTCCATAGAGAGCTGTACTTCCCTCCTTTGCGAACCGGTCGCCACCACTCCCGTCTAACCAATCTAAAATCAGTTATTAGAATAGTACTCACTTGTACATACTAAAAACAGACAACGACGCAAATGATATTTACACTTACGCTTTTTACTTGGACCGGGTCAAGCGACAGTCGCATGTTGTTGGATAGTGACGATGCGTCAGCCATGGTGTTTGTTGTAGGATTGAAAAAATCATTTCTGATTTTTTTTTCCACTTCGGTCATTTGGAATACTGTGTCCATTATCTACAAAATATATTCAGATAACAATTCAATATTCGTATTATTTACATTGATATACATCCTCTTGTCGTGTGTGTGTTTAAGCGTTTGTGTGTGTTTGCCATTTTTTTTGAGTTTTTATGTATTATAAATGTTAAAATACTTTTGAAGAGAAAGGAACGCAACTCCGTAAAATAAAATACTTACGACCGAGTCGCCTTTCAGCTCAATGCCATATGTAGGGTGGCAGGTGGCATTTAACAGTTTGTACTGCTTTCAAGGAATTAAACTATCTATGCTTGCTTTTCTGAAACTGGAAATGTTTTGAACAGCCCTCTCCCCTTGAACTACCGCTGGCATGTAGTACTTTATGCTCCGGCCAGAGGAGTCAAAGCGGCTCTTTATTGTTCTTATCGTATATTGGTGTAAAATGTACACTCTGAGATTCTGAAATTAAAGAAAAATGCTATGAGAAAATATCTAGATAAACGAATGAATATATGCTTCTATTGACATAATTAGGGCCCCGCAAGAATTTGCGGGTGCCCTATAGTAATCACTCTGTCCGTCCGTCCTTCTGTCCGTCCGTCCGTCTGTCACTCTTCTGTCCACAAATTTCCTGTTTTCTTCTAATAACTTTTTTTACGGTCGCCCAATCAAGTTCAAATTTGGTATGGTAGTTCAGTAGGCAGAAATACATATTTTGATGCTAAGTTTGGTTCTCTATGTCTTCTTGGTTGGAGCTGGGGTGGTGGGGTAGATTCCTTAACTATGCTTAAGAATGAATGAGCAAAGAGAGATAACTGCATAAGAATGAATGGGCAAACTTAAGAGAGATAACTTGTCATTTCTAAAAAAAAAAATCTTATTGTAAAATTATTAATGACACTTTACAACCTGATTACTGCATGATTACCTGATAATAACATAGATCTGTAATTTTTTAAAATAAAATTGTATTATACTTTTTGAACTTAAATACATGTATAGTTTGAAATGAATCTGATAAACAAACAAACAAAGCCCCCAAAAAAGAAAGATAGAAAGAAAACAAGAACCCCAACACATTACCTTTTTTTTTAATGTTTTAAGTTTTCTTTTTAAAATCCCTCTCAGATTTAAAGTAGCAATATTTGTCCCATTTTGTATTTCATTTAATTAGGAAACTTAAAATTAAGAACAATTCTCAATGAATCAATGGGTCTTAAAAATGGTACCCCTGTGATTAATTATCATTTATCTTAAAGCATTCAACATCAGCATCAAAGGAAATGGAAAAGACACTTATTTGTCCCTGGGGATAAAGTGAATGGAGATTAAATGAATAAAGCAATTCAGTTTATTCAAAAATCTTTTTATAAAAAGGAGTTTGTAAACCTTTCATTATCTTCCATATCTTCTGATGGATTATCACAAAAGATTAAGTACTTAATATTGTGAATGAAATTATCAGATGATGTTTTTGTAAAAAAAAAAAAAAAAAAAAAAAAAAAAGCAGTTGAAGACATTTACTGAATGGTAAACCTACTTGACATGTTATGATTGTGTAAAACAGCTGCAAATGAAATAAATGGAAGACAGCAGAAGAAACCAGATTGTGACGTGGTAAGTTTTTAAATATTTCATGTTTGTTAATTTTCTTTAACTGCATTTTAATATTTACTGATGTTGAGATATTTATCTGTACAATTATGTTTATTGAGGCTCCGTGCATTTTTTTTTTTAGAAAACTAAGTAAGGAGACAAGTAATAGGCTACTTTCAAAATGGTCATACATGTAACACTAATTACAATTGATCTGACATTTCCAATAAGATATTATTCTGTAGCCTATAATTTGTACTTTGGGGAGTTCAAATAAATTAAATATTTCCCTTCAGATATGATCAATATCAACATGTATACAGCCTGACCAGCTGGAACTAAAAGGTAGAAGCTGATTTATTTAATTAATGTTCAATATTTCAGTGTGATTTTTCATGCTTCTATTGATGCAAGATGGATTTTTTTTTCAAACTATTTGTAATTAATGCTAAGATGATACTGGAGGAAATCCGAATCTGTAAACTTCTAACATGAAAGAAAATGGGCCGGCACCATTTGCTGTTAATATGATAAAGGTTGGGATGTAATTGAGAGAACCGGTAAAAACTTTGGAAGTCCTTGGTCATACTTAGCTCTTCACATATGCCACATTTTGAATACAATATAAAGAAGAGGTACATACAGTGGTTGTGCAGCATATCATTGACAAATCATACAAGTGTTGCATGCACGTTTATTCTCACTGAATGATTTTGTAAACCAAATTTCATATCAAGTATATCAATAAAGAGTGCACCCACAAACTTTCATTTATATAAAACAAACTAAAAACAATAAATATTTTTTTGAGTCTACCTCCTTTAAAAATTATTTTGTGCATTATGTTACAAGCGTTTGGGCTCGTGCAAATGTGCAAAGGGGCATAACTCTAAAGTTAAAATGTAATATTTTGTATATTTGCTTTATTAATTTAGAGCTATTTTTATCCTTTGTACTATGAAATAATTCTGCTGAAAAGAAATGCAATATACCATGTGAATATCAGCCATAAGTTTTTTTTATTCTGCTTTATGGGAATTAAAAGGTACTGTGTATAAAAGCTAAAATATCTGTTTCAGGGGTAAAGATCAAGAAGCCGGAGAAGATGTTCAGAGACAGGAAAAACTTGCTATGACAATCTGTCCCAATTAAAGGTAAAAATATATTGAATAATTAAAATGTTATTTATTTTGATTTTACTGACTATCACATTTATTTTTTTTTTCATATTATAGATGATGTCTGCACAACCACTTGGAGAATATTTTAAGGATCAGGAAGAACGTCGTCGGAGCCTCCATGTATTGAAAGCCAATATTCACCAAGGAGACCCAATTTTTCGTGAAAATGCAGGAAAACAGTGTACATGCAATTGTTTAATCTTTCTTATATTTGCTTATACCACTCATTTGCAAAATGTTAATGCAAGATCCTTGGATAACATACTTAAAGAGGGATCATCTTTATACAGTAAAACTCCAAAAATGCATGGGCAGGAGTACATAATGGTTAAAGAGCTTGAGGGGACATCATTATTCCAGAAGCAATATTACCAGGCAACAATCCTCTCTGAACACACAGGACTGTGCGTTTCAAATGAAGAATTCAAAAATGCAATAGATATTGCATTTGGCATTTCTTCATATATATTTCTTTTATTTGGGGATGTTCACAGAGTATCATATACCAGTGCCATATATCATGCAGGAAATAACACAATTTATGCATTTGATCCACATTCAAGAAATCAGAAAGGCCTTCCCTCACCTAATGGAGCTGCAGTCCTTCTTCGTTATAACAATTACCATTCCCTTCATCAGTATTTATCTGATCTAGCCAAAGCAGTTGGTGCTAAATATTATGAGATTGTAGCAGTTAGCATTGACATCACCACTCTAAGTCATCACCGGAAATATTATTCCAAATGTGTTAAAAGGAAGCAAAGACAAAATCAGACAGAGAATGAGAAGAGTAAAGTACATGAAAAAGAGACCAGAAAAAGAAAGATGAGACAATTGTCATTAAGTGATCAAAATTATCATCTGTTGGAGAATAAAAAGGCAACAAACAAGAGAGAAAAAAGAAGAAAATTAGATGAAGATGCAATCAGAAAAGTCAGAGAAAAAGAGAAATGTAAGCAAAAGAAAAGGAGAGAGAAACTCAGTGTCTTGAAACAGAGTTTAATTAAACAAAAGGATACAACCTCCAGAAGAGATAAAAGGCAAACAATGAGTAAAGAAGATCTTGATAGAATCAAACAAAAGGAGACGAGCTCCAGAAAAAAGATAAGGGAGGGATTGAACCAAAAAGATTCTGACCAAATTAGACAGAAAGAAACAAGGTCCAGAGGAGAGAAGCGACAAACGTTGAGTGAAGAAGTTCGCACCAACATTAGAGAGAAAGACACAAGCTCTAGAAGAGAGAAGCTACAAGAGTTGAGTGAAGAAGTTCGTAACAACATTAGACAAAAAAACACAAGTTCCAGAAGAGAGAACCGGCAAAACTTAAGTGAAGAAGGTCGCAGCAACATAAGACAGAAAGAAACAAGCTTTAGAAGGGAGAAGCGGCAAGACTTAACTGAAGAATCTTTAAAGTCTCTTCGACCAAAAGATGCTGAAAGAAAAAAGAATGAACGTAGAGCAGCTGCATCAGACTTTGAACTCAAATTTAGAATGTCCATTAAGGAATTTCCTGAGTTTATTTGCTGCTCTTGTCATAAAATGTGTTACAGAAGTCTTGTACAGCTTTTGTCTGAAGAAAATAATATAAATACTGAAAGTCAGCTACTGGATGTCTAACAGAAAAGCACTCACTTGATGGGAAGAGGTATATTTGTAATGGATGTCATGCAGTATTGATGAAAGACAAAATGCCAGGCACTGCAGTTGCAAATAATTTAATCACAGAGGAAATTCCTGATGAATTGAAGGATTTAAGAGAGTTAGAGTGCATCCTTATTTCACAAAGGATCATTTTCTTCAAAATGATGAACCTTCCTAGAGGAGGACAGAAAGGCATGATTGGTTCTTTTGTAAATATTCCTGTTGATACTGAGAGTGTGTGTTCATCACTTCCTAGAACTCCTGAAGAATCTGGAATTATTCCTTTAAAACTGAAAAGGAAACTAGCCTACAAAGGACACCACATACACCAAAACATACGTCCTGACTGTGTTATGAAGGCTCTTGTCTGGCTTATACAAAACAATCCCCTGTACAGTAACATTTGTATCACAGATGAATGGGTACAACAGTGTCAGGAGGACAAAGACATTTGGAACAGTTTATTCACGGAAAATATAGGCAATGAAGAAGAACAGAATCATCAAGAAAGCACTTTACCAAATTCTCACGATGAGGATGAAGAAGAACTGCATGAAGTTATTTCAGAAGACTCAGAATGTCCCAGAAATAATGATGATATAGAAGAGAATGGTTCAGACATTCAGGAGAGAGTCAGAGGAGTACAGTTTGATACTTGTTTACATCCAAGTAATTTTATGCATTCAGCAGAGAAGGAATACTGTATTGCACCTGGTGAGGGAAAAAGTCCCTTGGATCCTTTTCTTGACACAACATGTGAAGCCTTGGTCTTTCCACATTTATTTCCTACTGGGAAATCTATATTTTTTGAAGATGATAATGGAAATTCCAGAAATGTTGCACTAACTGCCAAGAAGTACTTCATACAAAGAATAATAAACACAGACAGTAGATTTGCATCTTCCATTCCATATCTGTTTTATGCTCTAAATGTCTGTGAAAAACAACAAGTACGGAATTCACTCAATATTGCATTGCGAAAAGCGAGACGAATTGACATATCTGTTGGTGAGTTGAGGAATCCTGCAAGAATACATGAGATTTTTGTTAAGGACCTAGCTTTCCAGTTTCTTCAACAAGTACGAGGCTCGCCATCATACTGGCAGCGTGCACAGTCTGAACTTTTGCCAATGGTTCGTGCAAAGGGTGTCTTCACTTGGTTTCTAACATTGTCTTGTGCAGATCTACAGTGGCCAGAAACAATCCAAGCTATTGCTTTACAGCACGGGCACAAGTTTAGTGAAGAAGATATTGAAAATATGTCCTATGAGGAAAAGTGCAAATGGTTGCGACAAAACCCAGTTATGGCAGCTAGACAGTTTGACCACAGATTACAGTCAATTTTTCGAGAGCAGCTCCACTTGGCAAAGTTACACACTTTTATCAAAGAACCGAGTTCCAGCTTCGTGGATCACCCCACTGTCATGCAGTCTTATGGGTGGAAAATGCCCCAGATTTGAAAACGTCTTCTGAAGATGAAATATGTAACTGGATTGACAGTTATATCACCTGTGAAATTCCCCCTCCAGATGACCCGTTACATGATGAGGTACTGAGTAAACAGCAGCACAATCATTCTGTTGCCTGCAGGAAACATGGCACTTCATGTAGATTTCATTATCCAAAGCCACCATGTGACAAAACTTTATTGTCCAATCCTGAAGCTGATGCCTCCATCATCCATGTTTCAGCTGCTGCTGCAAAAGAAGTATTATCAAAGGTCAATGACGTACTGACTGATGATACAGTAAATGTCTCAGAAAGTCCTGTGTATTGCTCAAGTATCAGAAGAAAATTATTATAATGCTCTCAAATACTCAAAAGCAGGAAAATCTGTTGTACTAAAAAGAAAACCAAGCAGTCGGAACATAAACTGTTATAACAGAGACATTCTACAAGTTTGGAAGGCAAACATGGACTTACAGTTTGTGTGTGATCCATATGCATGCATAACTTACATAGCATCTTATGTAACCAAAGATGAACGAGAACTGTCCCAGATGTTAAAAGAGGCTGCAAAAGAATTAAAAGACGCATATATAAAGTCCAGATTACAAAAAATTGGAAGTGTTTATCTCAGCAATCGGGAAATTAGAGCGCAAGAAGCCGCTTATAGGCTGCTGAGTATACCTTTAAAGGGATGCAGTTCAAAAATGGTATGGATACCAACAGATCTTCCCGATGAGAGAATTGGTATTTTAAAACCTCAGTCCTTGCTGGATGAACTTGACGATGATGACACAGATATATATGCCTTAGGTATTGTAGAAAAATACAAAAAAAGACCAGATAGTCCACTCCTAAATGAACTCTGTCTTTGGGAATTTGCTGCCTGGTATGGTCCTTCATCTCAGTCAAAAAACAGTGATGTTGATTGTGTGCACGACATTAATACCCTTCCGAAAGTAATCAAGCTCAAGGATGGTAGAGGCATCATGAAAAAATACCAGAAACCTGCTATTCCACGATATCATATGTTTTCCGTAAATAAGGAGAGTGAAAAATTTTGTCACCAGCAACTTATGCTGTTTATTCCATGGCGAGATGAAGCAACAGACTTCAGGGATAATGATGGTGAGTTTCCATTTGAGGCAATGTTTGAAATAAGAAGAGATGAAATACTTCAAACTAAAGCCCGTCTTGAGCATCACAGTGAACTGGTAGAAGATGCTTTAAGAAACTATAGTGCTAATGGACCTCCTCAACATGCTTGGGATTGTCTTGATCCTGAGGCAGAGCAATCCAGAGCTGATGAAGCAAGGCTTATGCAGGAAGAAGAAACAAGGGAAGCAAATGCAGTTGAAGTTGCTAGAAGACCTGTAACACTGGCTGTCACAACCAAACCTAATGCTCTCAAGGATGTGCAGCTGAGAGAGATCATCCACAGTCTAAACACAAAACAACAAGTGTTCACACAAATTATTAGCTGGTGTAAAGACACTGTTGCTGCAAAAAATAGAGAGAAAACACCTCCACCGTTTTATCTCTTTGTTACAGGAGGTGCTGGAACTGGAAAAAGTCAAGTCATTAAAGCTATATATCATCAAGCTTCTAGAATTTTGCAGCAACCTGGTGATAATCCTGATTACCCATCAATACTCCTTACCAGCCCAACTGGAACAGCTTCTTACAATATTGGTGGCACTACCCTTCATGCAGCCCTCCACCTTCCTAAAGGAAGATATTATTCTCTGAGATCAAATCCCTCTATGTTAGCAACATTTCGGCTCAGTATGTCGCAACTAAAAATTCTTGTAATTGATGAAGTATCTATGGTTGGAAGGTCCATGCTCACATTCATCGCAGATTACAGGAGGCCAAAGGAGTAGAAAACACAGGCGCTTTATTTGGAGATGTTAGCATTCTGGCAGTAGGAGACTTTTATCAACTCCCACCAGTCCACCAACATAAGATCTTTGATTTTGAGGCACTGAATCCCAACAGTATGGATCCAGAGGAGCTTGCTGTCATTTTGGCAGGACTTTGGGAGAGGAATTTTGCTATGATAGAGCTAGATGAGATCATGCGACAAAGAGAGGACCGGATATTTGCAGAGATGCTGAATCGACTACGTACTGCTACACATACAGAAGAGGACATATGCACTCTCAAATCTCGAATCATTTCTCCTCTCAGCGAAATTTATCCTCATGATGCTCTACACATCTTTGCCACAAGAAATGATGTCGACCATCACAATGCACAAATGTTGAGCAAGTAAACTGAAGAAAAGATTGAGATTTCATCAATTAATAAGATTCCAAATGTTGTAAAAAATTTTGACATTTTACAAATGGTTGGAGGGTTGCCATATTCTCTTACATTATGTAAAAATGCCAGAATAATGCTTATTAAGAATCTTGATGTGTCTGATGGTTTAGTAAATGGAGCAACAGGCAAAATCTTGGACATAATACACAGTGAATCTTCATCATCTTTTCCCAAAGCTATTGTCATTCAGTTTGATCATAGAAAAATTGGCCGAATAGCTAGACAATCATCAAAAATATCACTACAAGGCTATGAATGTGGAGTCCCTATTCTTCCAGCTGAAGTAAAACAAAATGCAGGACGATCAGACTCATCCCCAGAAATAACAAGAATACAATTCCCAGTTGTTCTTTGTTGGGCCTGTACAATACATAAAGTGCAAGGAGCTACTTTGGACAAAGTTGTCGCATCTTTCAAAAAACTTCGAACTAAAGGACAAGCATATGTCGCTGTTAGTCGTGCTACATCACTGCAAGGGCTTTTTTTACTTGATTTTAAGCCAGAATTAATAAAAGCAGATGACATGGTTTTGAAGGAAATGAATAGGCTTGAAGAACATACTTCATCCACAACTGAAGCATATCAACAACTCTCTGGTCCATCACCCAATATTGTACGTGTGTGCTTTTTTAATGTACAGTCACTTTGGGCTACACACAGAAGAGATGTTGAAAATGACCCATACATCAACACAGCTTCCATCTTGGCAATGTCAGAAACTTGGCAGCCCAGCATTCAATGCAGTTTAAAGGGATATGGTTACAACATCAGCAGGGGAAGATTATCGGAAAATGGTGGAGGTGTTGCCTTATTTAGTAAAAATTACCCTTTAAAAGAACTGGACTTGCTGATTACAAACTGCAACATTGATGCCATAGCAGCTCACATCCCCTTAAGTAATGACAACAGCTATATAACAGTTTTACTTCTATACTGTCCGCCTCGCACCACTGTCCCTCTTATATGCTGTTGCATTAAAGACTTCATTCAAAGCCACAGATGAGAGCAAATAATCATTGGAGGAGATTTTAACATCAATCTGAACAAGACTTCCAATTCAGTTGTAAAATTGTTACAAGAAGAAGGGTTTGTTCAAGTTTCTAATGGCCCCACCCACCAAAGTGGTTCCCACATAGACCATATTTGGACAAATTTGCATCCATTACCAACAACTTTTGGGATGTGGACATATTATAGTGACCATAAACAAACCTTTATTGACATTAAAAGATTCTAAATTTGTAAAAGTGTGTGTACATGGTTAATGAATGTATATGTATAATGTTTATATTCTAATTTGATCTTTAAATTGTACCTTTTTGGCTTCATTCATTATTTTATTGCTGTAGTAACATTTAAGAAAATGTTGATCACTGATGGCAGCTACATTTAATGCATATAAAGGTGAATATTTTAATGAATATTACTTGTATTTTATTTCATCCCATGTTAATCCCCTTTATCCTGTGGATATGACTCTTTGGATATTTTTTGATATCCCACAGTTGTGACTTTAAAATGGGATTTGCGTAGGCATAATGAAGTAAAATTATGTGGAGTTTTATAAACAGTGTAAACATTGATTGTGGTGTATAAAACATGGGATAAATAGAATCTCATATGATTTGTAGT
Source organism: Magallana gigas (assembly GCF_902806645.1). NCBI lineage: Eukaryota > Metazoa > Mollusca > Bivalvia > Ostreida > Ostreidae > Magallana > Magallana gigas. The sequence goes on along the minus strand of NW_022994841.1, from coordinate 138,025 downwards.
ATAATATGATTTTTATCCAACTTGCGTGTTTTATCCCCTCACTAAGGCTCAAGAAAAAAACACTTTAATTGTTGGATGAAAATTATATCCAACTACAAATCATGAGATCCTATATATTGCAGTTCTATACATCTTATGCCGGGCATTTATTTTTCATCATTGTTAATATAAAGAGGATGGAATTCAAAGTTTTTTTCATTTCTCTATATTAATTAATTGTCATAGCGGGGCCCTTCCTGACTGGTCAGTTTTCTAGTTTTTTTAAGAATGACATCTTTTAGCAGGTTATAAAAGTTTTTAGACACCCAAATTATATTTTGATTTTAATAGATACAATTTAATAGATATAGATATAATTTAATAGATATATAATGTATATTGTAGTCATAAACCTATTCCATTTGAAATTCTAGATACAGAGTAGGTTTACAGTCATTTGAATTATGAATCTGTTATGAACTTTCTAACATTACATATACATAATTGAATAAAGGTTTATCTTTCCTGATCATAGTGCATTCACAGTATCTTTGATTTCATGAATTTCAATTTCCCTGATAACGTTTAGGTATTCATCATCCTCTTCTTCTGCTTTTCTCTGCTCCCCTGTTTCGAAGAATCGATGGATTGAGATGTGAGCCTTGAGAAATAGGAAATGATTTGACTTGGCTTTAACAGTCCTGGGCTGCAAAAATCCGCTACCCCCTATCGTTTGTCGGTGTTCTCATGTTTAAAGCAACCTCTGCTGGATTAGCCTTCTTCCCAAGCTCCGCTCCAGTCTTTAATACATCGTTCAGATAATTTCGCCTGTGCTGTTTGAACCGAACTTGTTTCTTTTTCTTCTTAAGAACCCATCCTCTTATGCTAGCACCCTTTTTAAACACTGTCAGATAGGGCTGTTGTCATGATGATCTGCTCTTCACATTCATGTATGTTACATTTTTCTGCCCACCTTAGTTTAACTTTGTCAAATGTAGACATGTTTGAATTTTGATGAAAATCAAACGTGTCCCTATCAAAATACATATGTTCCTCAAATTCTTCAAAGGTACAAATACTTTGTAAACAGCCTTTTTTCGGAACAAGGGAAGCACTGAATAGGCTCTTTTACAGTACTTTGTTTGTATTCCTCCTTCCTGCTTTTCTGCTGTCATGAAGTTGGAGAGTATTTGTAGCCCCGTTGTGGCCAAATAACAGTTGATATGTGTAATCAACATCAACAACTGCTACCTGGCATCCAGCAACTCCTCATTTGTATATATTGCCATCTTTATGCCATCTGCTACATACAATCTCATTTTCGTACTAAGATTAGCAATTTTGGCGTCGCAATATGATTTTCCTGCTTGCGCCTTACTAAAGTTGTATCTTTTAACAACGATTCCTGCAAATGTTACAAGACAGTTACACACCTTATAGCAGTTTAAAAAATAAAAACATCAAAAATTCAATGTAAATGCTGTTATTCTCATAATATGTAGCACATTAACAAAATTTCCCATTCATCTGTTTTCTCAGATATGCTAGGAATTGATCCCCAGAGAAATCCATTGTGATAACATCCAGCATTGTCAGATCGTATGTATCTCATTATTACGAGCGACAACACATTAAAATTAGTTCGAGGTACAAGGCACTATAAACGAAACTCTGTTTATTGGCGATGAAAGTGTAGACTCGATATTGTTCACGAATTATACTTACATTGACGGTTTTCCCCTACTACAAACTACTGGGTAAACAAGTGCATCACCCAGAACTAATGATGAAACTAAAATTATGAAAAGTTCACTCCATTTAGGCTGATAACCATGCTGAAATTAGCAACCATTAAGCCAGTAGATGCTAACGACCAAGCAAGGAAATTCATCAAAATACTGAGAGTACTCAAACAGATAATATATTTTACTCTACTGGAATTTGACTCGTGCGTGCACGGGTTGACATTGCTTATGATACCGGACATTTACGAAATAGATATATCGAGCTTTCAGCCTACAATAATGCTATTTATTTCACTAAACTCTGCTTAGCTTGAATAATCTAACTGTGTCTCGGGACAGGCCTCCACAACAGTTAAAATGCCTCTGATATACCGGTTATGTAGCAAAAAATTGCAGAATCGGTCCGAAACGATTTTGGAGAAAATTAATGAAGGTACATTAAAAAGAGTAGTTAAATTGTTCATAGCAAACCATTTTGAGGCTGTAAATACCTTTCAGCTAAAACTTTAATTCATATTAACAAATAATTAAACACTTTTTCACCAAAGTTTACTTGCTTCGAATTTACAAACCATGTTGACATTTGGAACTCTCTGGATTTTTAGTATTAAATGCACTGAGTTAGAGTTTTCTCCCGTATCTCCTTTGATGAGCAGAATATATGACACATTTTCAACGAAAATATACACGTATTTGTATTATCGTTTCTGAGTTTATTCATGCAAATGTGATATTGTAGAAAACATAAACCTCCCGCGATTTAGCGTGAATGTAATGCGCATGTGCAAGATTGTAAAATCTAAAGATGATTTTCGGATTTTTAAAAGGTATTTTCGTTGATAATTAATAAGCGACGCTTGATTGAGAGAATATAAAAACAAATTGGTAATCCTCAAGTACCAGTGATGTTTAAATATAGAAAGAAAAAGACAGTATTCCTCTGATTTCTCGGTATTAAAGCCCAAAAATACGAGGTTATTATTTTGATATAGTAGTATAGATAATCGGCATACTTTAATTAATATCAAGATGATTAATGCATCTGTAATTTTTTGGGAGCATTGATAACTTTGGAGGCAGTAAATATCGCCTGGATAAGAAATATAAATGCGTCTTCTGATATAAATAAACAAACCATTCGGAACCACCTGGTGGTACCCGTACAGCTCAAATGTGAGAACTGGAAATAATAGCCCCATTGGTCTCCTGCAATGCCCTGTAATTCGTTTGATGTACATTTTAAAATTAGCAGAGATAGCGGCCCACCATTCACCACAATATCGTTGTGAAAAGAAAAAAAAATGACAAATTACAGTGAGCAAATGGACATATATATGATAGAAGACCTCAGACGTTTGTTATAAATGTATAAAAAAAAATTCTACTTAAAGCGTGTGTTTCAAAGTTCGTGTTATCAAAATCAAGTGGGATATTAATCCTTTCAATGAGCTCGAACTCCTTATCAACTCTTTGAGAAATAATCTTTTTATCCGGGTTTTCCAACGGAAAAATCCGGTTATTAAAATCGTCGGCGGGCGGCTGCAAAAAATGTCCCCTTATTTCAAGATAGGAAGTTGTTCTTTTGCAGATCAATTGTACATATATCAGAGATGTGCAAATTGCTAGGATTTTGATTTCTGATAATTTATAAAAAAAAAAATACCAGCTTTTGAACTTAGTCATTTTTTGACAAAATATTGCATATAGGGTACATGTACCCTCATTGTACGGATAACTCCCCCTACAGTTTTCCAGAAAAAAGTTGTTATTTTGCAGATAAATTGAACTTATATTACAGGTGGGCATATTGCTAGGATTTAGATTTCTGTTAATTTATGAATAAAATTAAAGCTTTTGAAATTAGTCATTTTTGACAAAATATTGCATAAAGGGTACCCTTTTTGTTAGGATAACTCCTCCTTCAGTTTTCAAGATAAGATTTTAGTTTGCAGATCAGTTGCACATATATTAGAGGTGTGCATATCGCTAGGATTTTGACTTCTGATAATTTATGGAAAAAACCCGGCTTTTGAACTAAGTCATTTTATGACAAAATATTGCATATAGGGTACCCTCATTGTACGGATAACTCCTCCTACAGTTTTCAAGATAAGTTGTTAATTTGCAGTTGTACATAAATAAAAGGTGTGCATATTGCTAGGTTTTTAATTTCTGATTATTTATGAAAAAAAACTAGCCTTTGAACTTTGTCATTTTTTTTGACAAAATATTGCATATAGGGTACCCTCATTGTACGGATAACTCCTACCATTTTCAAGATAAGAAGTTGTTCTTTTGCAGATCATTTGTACATAAATTAGAGGTGTGCATATTTATGAAAAAAATTCCAGCTTCTGAACTTAGTCATTTTTTGGCAAAATTTTGCATATAGGGTACTCCATTTCACTGGATACAGTTGGTAGTGTTTATCAATTCAGGGTTGACATGAATTATGAATACAGTTTACATAAAAGAAATCCTGGTTTGCTGTCACATTGACAGCTTTTCACTATATATTATATTTGATCAGTGTTTATTATCTATTTAAGATTTACTATAGTCAGGTACTCTTCAGACAATTGCTTAAAGAGTAAAGTCTATTCATGATCACAAATACAACATTACAACATATGTTTAGAATATCGATGTATATATATTGCGTAGAAGAAAACAAAACTAACATGAAATTATTTGTTTTTCTTTTGTTTTCTTTATTAATTACGGAGTGGCTTTGCAACAGTAGCAACACTTGTACAGGTTTCTAAACACCCACGTGTAGACCTGGCAATTTGTTCACGATGCAATTGTAAAATCGAAGTAAAATAAAGTTCCACTAGCTGTGCGTTTTTACATGATAAATCTATATAAAATAAGATTTCTACACAAGAGCAACGTCATTTCCCTCCATATGTCGACGAGAGAAAGAAAGTAACTGTTATCAATCAATATGTGGCCTTGGAAGTGTGTTTTTGTCTGTTTGCTACGGATATGAAAGAACTGTATACCGCGATTTCTTTACACGTTCGGTGTTTATAACTTGAAAATCAACCAAACATTGAAAATTCAAGTAATTTCAAAGTCAGATATTTTGGATACGTGTGTGGGGTGACCCAGTTCTATTCTTTTTTACAGCGGGGGTCCTTTTTCTACGGGTTTTTTTTCTCTTCATGTTTAACATGAAGAAAAATAACCCATGGCTTTTTTTTCTTCAGAAAAATCCAATTATTGTACAGCAAGGGGAGGGGAGTCATTAATTGACGTCGAAAAATGACCCCTGGTCATTTTCCTACGTAGGTCATTATTGTTCTTTACACCGGCCGTCCGTTCTATTACCAGAGCAACGAAAATCTTGAGATCTCGAGATCTAAAAAACAGTAAGTGATCAGGGAATGACACGTTTATGAATGATATACATTTGGCTGAAGATTTGTTAAACAGGATTTGTTTTGTCAACCGCTTCAACGCGTCATTATAGAATTTTAATCTAAAGCACTGGATGAAATCTCTGGTTTCAGCGCTGCGGAAACCCTTTGGAAACTCTGCGGAAACTTAAGGTTACTTTAAGTTTCCGACAGGTTTCAGCACGGAAACTTCAAGTTTCATTAAGTTTCCGCAGTGCTGAAACTTAGGCTGTCCATGAATCCAAATGGTTTCCACAACGGAAACTTACTGAAACTTGAAGTTTCTGCATAGTTTCAATCTCCATATACGTTTGGGATACCTATTGTTTACTAATGGTTTCCGCGACTGAAACTTACTGAAACTTGAAGTTTCTGCATAGTTTCAACCTCCATATACAATTGGGATACATATTGTTTACAAAGGGTTTCAGCAACTGAAACTTACTGAAACTTTTTATATTTTTGCTTTCACAAAAGCTGAGCAAGGTTTCTACTTCATGTAAAAACAAAACAATTTCAAACAGTTCCAAATTTATTTTGTTCAAAAATCTGAAATTGTTTCCAATAATAAATAAAATACAGCCAAGATACAATAATGGAGAAACATCCATATGGCAATTCCCTTATTAGGGACTTTTATTTAAAAAATGATAAAATTGCACAAGAAAAAAAACTCCCATAGAAATCTTTACATTTGTATTTTTTTATCTCGATTAAATGCCTATCAAATCTCCCTTTAAAAATGCAACAAAGATCTTACTTTTTTAAAAAATATGAATGCAATTTACAAAATAACTGCATGTACATGAATAAACAAAGAAAACTTCACTGTTACATGAACATGATACACTTGTCTCAATTTGTTTTGAACTACAATGAATATGTACACCATAAAATATTTTTGAAAAGTCTAAAGTATCCATCTTTAAAAAAAAAATACACTACAAGATAGTAGTTGACTATAGAGGTATGACCCAGATTTGATTTGAATATGTATGTCAATAAATTCCAAAAAGACGTCAAAGTGACCCACTTAAAAGTTGGGATAAACCTTTTCTTTGTAAGTAAATAAATATAATCTAATGTTTTACAATAGAACAGGATTTGATATCATTTTTTTGATAATCCATTAAGTTCAAAGTGAACTCATTTCCACCCATGATGTACCAATTGATCAGATTTTAATATCATAAGCCTGTCAGTATTTAATAGATGACCCAGAGGGAGATATGAAAAGCTTGTTGGCCAATAAAAAGCTAACAATGGAGCAGTCTGTCAAATCATGTGCAAAAAAATGATGTACACATTTAATTAATTATGCTGATTGCAACACACTTCATTCCTGATGAATAATCTTCTTTACACAGGGTTTACCTTCCCACATTTCACTACTTTACCTACATTAATATTTTTAAATCCAAGACATGAAGTAAAATATACATTGTTTATATATGTCAAGTATTACTACATGTACATGTACTTGCTTTTTGTAGCATGAATGTATAAAGTATAAAGTATCACACAGATCATTCACCTTACAATTCTCATCAATACCAGCATTTTACTTATGATATAAAAGCTTCTTCCAATATTAGTTACATAACACAGATTAAAATAAAACCCACATGGAAACAACTTTCCATGCAAGTTATTTTGTTATATAAAACTTGTAATACATGGGGTATATGTTGTCTTTATATATTTTCATAGACGACATAATTGAATATTGTTTGGTGTATTTTATCATTTCTATGACCCATGCATTCATCTCCTAATGCAGTGTTTTACATTGGGTTTCTTAATTTTTCATATATTGCTGCAAATAAAATCAATAAATGTTTAAACAAAGAAAATGGAAAAAAAGAAGTAGTTAACACTTATCAACTTGGAGGTGTGAGGATATATGTTACATGGAGTCTAATATGTTATGAAATATTTGCAAATATAACAAATTATTTAAGAAAATGAAAGTTAATATCTGCAAGGTCTAATCGATCATTTAATAAGTCAAAACCATGTGATTTTCTAAGATTCTAGCTTACAGACAGACATTGTAATATACTGGTATTTGATTTGATCATATAAAAAAAGTACTTTTATAGTTTATAGGTTTTTTGAAATGAGAATACTTTACAGTTAAAAAGTCTTGTTCTGCAGAGGTTTAGTCGGGTCGTAGAGATGTGTCCATTCGAATCAATAAGGAGTGTCCTTGGCTGTTGTTGATGTAACCTGAGTCGTAGTTTATGGAAATAGGCCTTTTGGGGGGATTTTCGAGCATTGTCCAGACCGGTGAAGCACTCATACGATCACATCATGGTTACAGCAGACTTAGTAGTTCTGGACAGTGGTAGCATTAAAATTCTTCTTCTTGCGATGAACTTGTTCCTTTCACTGGGCTGTACTTTATGTCTGTTCTATTTATCTTAAACAAGAATAATAAAGTTTCATTTAGATTTTTAAACAATAAACATTCAGCCTAACATGTAATAAAAGCATTCTGAATAAAATTCTGAATACAGAAGCTAGCTACTATGCAGTTGCCAGTTGCTGTTTAAACTATGTCATATAATGACTACAGTAGTATCTGGTCTAAAATGTTTCATTTTATATTTGAAGCAATGTTATTTTCATTTTGATTCAATTATTGTTTGTTGAACAATGGAAAAACTTATCAACAACCCCCCCCCCCCCCCCAATCAACCTCCTTTTCAAGAACTTAGACCTGGATTTCCCACAAATTACTACAGTAAATTATAAACATCCAACACATGTATAAGATAATGGTGAAAATAATCAATTTCAAAGCAATACCTTGCGTTCACATCGCCCAGCTGGTCAAAACATTCACCCGAATCTCCGAACAGGATGCAACTAATCACCGGAAACATTGACTTTGTATGCTGTCAATGCTGAAAAAGAAAAACGTGAAAGATTTCATTTTCCGGATTTAATTAATAATATATTTTTTTTAATATTTACGTTAAATTTAGAGTTTGTAAATTGTATAATGTGCGAAAGATTCATTGTTCGTCTTGTTTACCAACCAAGCATTCATATATTAGGGACGTTTATATAATTATAACTATATGTGTATACCCTGGATAATCTTGATTATCATGCATATAAAGTTGGTTAATGGTTAACTTGGTCAAAACGTATATTTTAAAGAGATACGGTAATAAAACTTAAAATGCCGAACCAAGTTTGAAAAAATGACGCCATCTTGATTTGATGGCGCGAGATCTCGTTTACAAATGAGAGATAAATTAGAGCCTTGAAAATGTTATTGGGAGTATCTATTAGTGAATTAAGTTACCTTGACATGAGTTCTTTGTTCCTGCATTATCTCGTTGTTGTAGAGGCTATTAATGCTTCTCAATTCTCCATTTTACAACAGCACCTTCTTGTCCATTTTAACCTTCGCTCGGAATCATAAAGTGCGCCAATACTGACCAATCAGAACCCGCTAAATCTTGGAAAAGTGCATCTTGGGATAGTTTAAAATGAATAATGTATAATCAAAATTATCATTTTTTACCGAATAGTATACCTTTTACATGTATATTTATTTTAAATAAGAACTGTCGGAGTCAGTATTTCCTGGTTTAATACGACAAAGTACAATTGTATTTGTAACACGTGATTAACAAAAAAAATGGCCGACCGTTTGTTTACAAATGTCTAATGAGACTTTGTGTTTAACTATATTTTATTTACATGTACTGATGATTTTGCCAAACTATATATGATAGAGTCATATAGTTTACTGACAAGTTAGTCTTGACTTGTCCAATTTTCTCCGCGATTCTATGCACGGTCATATTCTTATTCAAAATATAGAGGTGTGAAAATATTATGTTCATCACAGAGCAGGTTCTGCATGAACACACAGAAATCACAAATATTATTAGATGCCGATCAATTAACGGGGTCCGATTAACAGCATGCACCCGTACGGTGAATTTACAACTACGATGAATTGATGGCAATTATTTTACAGTTACACATGTGCACTGATTGGTCATACGATAAACAGTACGTTAAGAATACTTATGAAATTAAAATACAAACGCGTTAAACAAGCCGAGAAGTAAGACGTACACGTCGGACTGATGTATAAACAAAATATAATTTTAACTATTTCGTATACTTTCTACATCAAATGTATACGAATGTATTATCAACTTTTAAAAATGGGATTAAAATCACGTGCACCACATGGCTAGTGCTGGATTTTAAACTGATTTTGTAATATAACATATAACTTCAGTAAAATTATGAATAATGCTTATTATATCTTAATATCAATATTTCTGAGGATTAGTCAAGCCCCCCCCCCCCCCCACACACATTTTCAATTTGCTTCCGACGCCAGTGAATCATGATGCAGTCATACATGTAGTAAAGTCTGAAATGCATGTAAATAATTAGACAATTATTATGTTAGACTCAAACTCCAAGTGGGTTTTACTTGTTATTATCAACTGTAGAATTTAAAAAAAAAAATCCTGTGTACATGTGTTGGCGTGGTATTAAAAAAGAAATGAATTAGCTCTAAACTTCCAGGACTGAGGTTGTACGAATATTTGGTATGATTTGTAAAAATTTACAAGACTTTACCTTAATTTGTTTGCTTAATTGGTTACTGTACCTAAAGGTTCATTCAAATGATAACTAAAGAGTTTAAGAAGGAGTCTTACAAAATAGGTATATTAATTTATTGAGTGTATTGAGTAAAATACTTCTTCATACACTGTTTGCGATATACAACTAGCTAGATTTTTTTTTAATAAATAATTATAATTTACTTATCAGTTTTACTAACTCAGGTACACACAAATTGAAAAAAAATCCTGCCGGGCTCCAGTTATAAACTCACGCTTCGTACTGTGTATATGTTATGTAACAGTCTTTTGTTCACTCCTGACAGAAAAAAACCCTGCAATCCACACAGAATATACAGGAAAATCACAGAGGAGATCACCTGGACAAAGAATGTATACACATGTATACACGTGCCCGAGTACCTAAGATTAATGATTTCATCATATGCATTAAACAAGATCAGACATCAGTTTTTCTTTTCAAATTCAATTAATTACTTAGTAACTTAAAGGTTCTTAATCGCCTTATTTGCCACATTTGAAGATAGTTACATGTATACATATAGTTTCAGTCACGCTGAAACCTTACTATACATTTTAGTATGTACGGATTCATTATCATTAGGCTAGAATTAAACTTAAACCTGTTGCAAATAAATGATATCACTATTAAACTCAAATCAATTTTAGTAATAGTTTCAGCAATGCGTAAACCATTTGGAATCTTAACTTAAAGTTTCAGCATACTGAAACCTAGCGGAAATGTTCTGAAACTGATTGATATTTCCATAATAATTTACACAACTTTTCACACGATTCAAATTTAGTTTCCGCATTGCGGAAACCATCAGGAATCTTAGACTAAAGTTTCTGCTGACTGAAACCTAACGGATACTTGCTGAATCGATATAATAGTTTCCGCATTGCGGAAACTATACATGAAACTTCAACTTCAAGTTTCAGCAAGGTTTCCATATAGTTTCAGTTTTCCTGAAACTTGATTTTTCATCCAGTGAAGACACCATCCAAAAGTTATATAAGAATCTCTTTTCTGTGCGAATGATAACCATGTCGTCCCCACCGTCCTATTTACTAGAAAACGAAAAAAGAAAAAAACCGCAGTTGTTTTTATTGACACAACATTGCTAACACATAACAGAAACAAACAGGAATTGATTCGAATGAATTTTGTAAATGTTGATACATATAAAGGTGCATGATAGATTCACAGTCAATACATACAGTGTATGTGGTTTAATGAGATAATAAGATAGTAATTACGCAACATACCTATATTCTTTCCAAACATTCCTGAATACATATTTTGCTTAATTTCTTGATATTTATAAATACCTCAGGGTTCAAACGATGTTCATTCAAAAGTAACCATTTTTTTCCTTCAAAATTTCTCAGTCAAAACGTCCCTGTTAACTTATCAGGTTCCAATACAATGCTTACAAATGTGATGTCTACGGGGATATTGTATGGCAGCAAGCCCTGATGATAATGTTGAAAAATTGCGCGATGTATTCCGAGAGTATTCCGAATGGAGAAAAGATGTACACATTCCCCATTTTAAATCTCCGTCAAGAATCTGTTTTTGTTCCTGTGGGTTTTTCCAAGTGAAAGATGATAATGTGTCAATGAAATTATCTTGGAAATTTCTACCAACTATTTTAACTGCACTTATTTCACAGGTATGTTTATTTATAAAAAATCGCCCAAATAAATATCTTGGGACAGACTTTAACAAATACATGTTCATAATCATTTCATGCATGTCTTCTATAATTATGCTATGCTATGGTTATCATTTTAATGATATGTTATACTTTTTTAATAACATGCTATGAAATTTGTATGCTGTGCTATGAATATTTAAAAATGAAAGGCTTAATGATACGATATGTTATGGTATGCAATGAAATTTGTATAAAAACCCGCAGTGTACAGAAGAGTTTAAAACATTTGAACTAAAATGATAAGAAGCTTAAATGTACTATTGTATTATTGATCTGTAATATTAATTTTTTAAAAAATCAAATCATATAAAAGAGAGTTAATTCATGTTGTATGCTTTGTTATGATATGATAAATGGCAATCATGAGATTATATGTTGCGGTATCGGGTTCGAAAGCATAGGTATACGATTACAGTGCTATGTCACATTGTATACTATATGTTGTAAAAGGTACATGTATGCTTGAACTGACTGAAGGCATAAGTAAGACTTGGCAGCTGAATAAAAAAAAAAAGATACATAATAAATTATCCGGGATGCACAAACAAATGCATGTATTTTTGTACGGTAACTTTTCATCTATGACACCAATTAATTTGATGGTAAGACGGGGACGCCAAACACGTCAACTTCACACAGAGTGAGAGGCTCAGTTATCTGGGAGATCTTTACGAATCTCCCCTGTGTTGATGTCGGACAATCGATGACGACCAGCTGTGACGCAGTACCGGGACCAACAAAGAAACCACAGGGAGTGTTCACATCTGATTCTGTCAGTCCAACAGTGACGGTAACATCCCGCAGCTTGTATGACATATCTAAAATAAGTCAAATTATGGTCATTAAGGTATGTACAGAACACTACAACATGCTACTACACCAGTTGCACGGATCGGTTCAGTCTGCTTTTTAAACAAAACGCTTCACTTTTTGAACGGTTCTGGTGATTTAATACAGCTGCAGGCTTTGTGAATGGTGTGCTTGCTTGTTTTATGAGGTGGTCTTGGCATTAAGCCGTTTACTTTTTGTGTTCATGATTTTAAAAGCAACATACATGTACATCAATACAGGGGAATATAATAATCTTTGTGATAAAAAAATGCTTTTCACTCCTTAAGTCTAGACAGTTATCAACTGTTATAAAGTTATTCAACTCATTTTTGTCTATTCAGGTATTAATTCTATGTACTCATGCACATGTTTCTATATGCAAGTCTAACCGAACACGCCATCGGATATTTTATCTGAAACGAAATCTTGTGTACAGTCAGACATTTTGTTTTCTCTTCATGCTACGCGTATTTTGCATGTATGAACACATTTCTTTTGATATAAACAATTAGTTCATAGCTTTTTTTCAATGTGTATCGGCTCGAACTTCTCAAATTGTCGTTTAACTGCATTCCACCTGTATCTCAAACGACCGTGTAGTGAGCGTCCAGCGCGCTAGTTGCCCTTCGTCGTCGAAAGCAAGATTTTTGTCTTGTCTAGATGCCCCAGTGGTAAGTGCGGTGGCCGCTCACTGTTAGGAGAATGGGTTCCAGAGGTCGTGAGTTCAAGCCCTGGCCGGGGCAGAGGTGGAGCTCCGAAAAGGTGAATTTCTTTGTGCTTTATGTATATATATATATATATATATATATATATATATATATATATATATATATATATATATATATATATATATATATATATATTTCAAGAGATTGTTTCGCAACTTAAATAATTTTTTGAAGAGAAAAAACCTACAGTATTGTTCAGACCCAACTTAACACCAGAGTAAACCCCATCTGAACCCCGGGTTTACATTTGAGGTTTACTTTGGGTTTGCTTTTTTAAATTTGTGTCCACTCGGGTTTGCTTTTTATTTCCTCGGGACTTGCTATTTGGGTCAACTGTACGCATTTAATTGTGAAGCAGACCTGTCTTTTATCTTACTACCCTACTGCCTGTAATTCCTGCTCTTTGTTCATGTATATTTTGAATACACATGTACTGTCTGTTTTCCGGGGTATACTTCTGATCGTGGTTTACTCTCTGTGTCCTCTATGGATTTACTTTGCGTCCACTCTAGTAAACCCGGAGTAATCCCAGAAAGTAAACCCAGCGTTTAGTTGGGGTTTACTTTCTGTTAGTTTGGGTCTGGTCGATACTGTAGGATGGGAATCATTCTAACTGTTTTTTGTCAATAAATATAACTTGAGTATATGTTACCACTAGCGATTATAGTTTATAATTTTTTAGTGTAAAAAAAATCATATTGTTTATATTTTTCTTCGCAATGTTTAACCAGTTAATAGTATTTGTAAGACCACCACCAATAGATTTTTTACAATTATATTAATTATGAATGTTGGGATTATTTTATGTGTGTGTTTTTTTCGGTTTGTATGTGTGTTTATGTGTGTGTGTGGGGGGGGGGGGGGGGGGGGGGGAGGGGGGTTAAGGTTAAATCCACTTTAGTAATCAACAAATCAAATAACATCTAACACCTTATTGCTCATTTATTTAAACTCCAGAAATTTTAAGTTGTTTGAACTAATGTCATTTTAGCTACTGAAAATTATTTTTATAAAGGGTTTTGTGCGTCTGAACGATATCCAATTCCATATTTCAAGGGAAAAAATCAGTTAATGTGAAAAATGTTCTTGAAGTTTTTGCAACTATTTCTTTTGTAAAAAAACAAAACAAAAAAAAAAAACCCCAAAAAAAACCACGTAATTTTTGGCTCATTTTTTACCCTTATGGTTAAAATAAAATTTCTAAGACCTTTTACATCAACAAGTCGCCTCCAATTATATGCCAGGAGTTGATTTGGCTTATGCATACATGTAAACTAATTAATTTTTTGAAACTGTTTTTTTTTTTTGTAAAACAGAATAAACATAATTTTTCAGCATCTAATTGAGCCCTTGGATGTAAATTAAATTTCTGAAACCTACTTGCACATATATAAAAGTTACATCCTTATCATATTCCAAAAGATGATTTAGATACTGTGTAGAATGGAAGAGGAAATAAAAGAGTTTCGGATAAAACACAATAGTAAATCAATATTTTAGGGACTCTATTCGATCGAAGCTATGAACCAATTAACTAGAATTTAAACAACGTTTCCTCTACATTTGCTATACTTCGATTTTGTTATGTTGTTGTTAGATACGCTTACCTGTGTTTAACTGTCTATTCCTTTGTTAAGTTTTCTGACAGTTGTGATTTTATACATATATAAGGTATGGACATAAAAAGCAAAATCAAAACTTGCAATGTTATTACTTTTTTAACTTACCTCCGTATTGATCTCTTCCTCTGTTGAGTATTCTGACAGATGTGATGGAATACACAGCCTGTAGATCCACCTTCCACCAAGGGTTGGTGTCAGCATCAGCTGTAACTGTACAACTGTGTACAAGATGATTTGTTTCTCTGTTGCCATCCACTGCATACGCGGCGATATACTCAAGTTGTGTTGTTGACTGTGCGGCAGGTTTACCTTCTGCGATGTTCGACAGAACTGACAACGATATTACAACAAATAAGATAATGATGAGAAGATCTTAATTACTATATTGATAGCTGAACTTGCTTTCATAGATAGAGCTGTCATTATAAATTTCTGAGGATAGCTAAATGACTTGTATTCAAAACTTTTTAACATCAGTATGTTACATGTTGAACATTGTAAACTGGTTCCATATGAACAAGAGTGAGGTTTGCAATGAAAACACCAAAATTTGATGAAAATATGCATACCTGATAATACACTTTATATATTTTTACGGTAGGAATACTATTTCCTTTAAACTAAGCTACTTTGCCATCGAACGTTGTATAGTCTAAAGGCCCTACCTACATTTTAAGTACTGTTTATTTTCTGCAATTGACCTCTATTTACAATTTTGCAACAAAGTAAATGTGGCAGGAGACAGTTTTTATTACACATTTCACTGTAGTCATTGGATGTTTTTCAATTTTTTTTTTCGATCCCCATTCAGCACAGATACCTTTATTTCACTCCTTGTAAGGCTAATTACTATTTTCTGTGGAAAGTACTAGTCAGAATTAGTGCATTTTTCACCATAGTGATTTCTCTGAGATTTCAACCCTTCTCAGTATTCGCGTATTTTTCTTTATTTTTCAGCTTTTTAGACCTCCCCCAGCTAATTCCCTGCAAAGGGTTTACTTTCCATACCATTCACATGTTACAATATCACATGTCAGAAACTTACTGGTTCCATACTTACTATGTTCCATCCACCTTTTTTATGTTATTTAACTCCCATCTGTAACTTGCATTTCATTGTGTGAACACAACACAACGGTCAGAGTCGCAAGTTTCGTATTTTGCTATATTGCATATCATTTTAACAACTATTAATATTTCTGAGAGAGAAAGGGATGGGAGAGAAAGAAAGAGAGAATTAACCTTCATTACAGAGTGACCCTGTGAATCCACCTTCGCATGTACACGTGAAAGATCCAGCGTTGTTACTGCATGTCCCTCCGTTGTCACATGGATTGTCCAGACAATCATCAATATCTGAAAGTTTATGAATCAAAATATAATAAATTTCAGTTTCATAAGTCAGACAATGAAAGACACGTGGTATTAAAAAAGGAGAATGAATATTATTGTCTTACAAAGCGCATCACAACCATTGTAAAAGGAGAAATTATAATGTTACGCTATGTGTTTGAATATACTAGCATTATAAACATGATCCAAATCTAAACAATAATGCTTTCATATATATTACGAACTAGTCTGTTAAGAAGATGTATGTACTTTGCATAATTGGTTATTTCTCTTGATGTACGTAATTTTGCCAAAAAAAATATTTTTAGCTTAATTTTGTCAAAATAGCCCCCTTTCTTATAAAATAAATAGAGACAACAAACCTAGATATATATGTACACGTATCCCTTCTTTACAGGGAAAGATTTCACAAGAAAATCTGTTTCATTTTTCCCCTAAAGATTTACCCAAGCGCCTTCTTTAAGAAGGACCATATAAATGTACCAAATTTTGTTGACAATTTCGACATCTAAAAAAATGTCTTCTAAATAAAAAATGTAGGTCGTAACACATTTCCAAGTACTTTACCTCCATTACATATTATCCCGGTCCATCCGGCGTCACATGTACAGGTGAATGAGCCGGGTGTGTTTGTGCATGTGGCTCCGTTAAGACATGGGTCATTCTTGCACTCGTCAATATCTTGAAATATTTAAATGATTACAATACTTTCAAAAACTGGTATTTATTTAATGGAAACTTAGACGTTTTCTACATGCATTGACAGGACAGCCAATGACTAGCTTCGTTTTAGTATACCATAACATACTAAAGCCGAAGTATCGATTATTAATCTTCTTTAACGTTACTAGACTTTGACCTGTGCGTGCACGGGTTGACATTGCATATGATATCGCACATTTACGAAATAGATACATCGACAAACCGTATTGCTGACATTTACATAACCAGGCTTTAAGCCTACAATAATACTTATGTGATGGTTTATAAGTCGTCTTGATTTTGATAAATAATACATACTGTATACAGGGAAATAATCGCCTTGTTTTTGTTTTCGCGCCTTTCACACCCTTATTGTCAACGGGGGAATTCAACACTGGGCGAATTTCAATATCTCAAATTATCTCGCTTTAATCAAAACTTTGGATAGGCGAATTCAAGACATGGCGAAACCGTTTGCAAGTAAAAGGGGCGGAGATAACACTGGGAGAAAATCCCCGGTAAACAGTAACAGCATTACTCAATAATTTACTACTACGATATATATAAGTAGGACGACTGATATACCTGACAGATCTATAAGCGAAAACACAACAATAGCCAATCAAAGAGAGAAGAGGGTGCATATCAAATTTATTTTAGAGAGATAATTATAAACAATTGAGAGAGAGATAGAGGAGAGAGAGAGCGAGAGAGAGATAACAAGTTACCTTGATTACAAAGTGTCCCTGTCCAACCATCTGCACACATACACGTGAAAGATCCATTGTTGTTACTGCATGTTCCTCCTTTCTGACATGGATTGCTCAGGCATTCATTAATATCTTTTAAAATTTAGAATTAAAATAATTTATGATTGGCTTTTGCTTCTTTTACCTAACATAATAAAAGATGCATGGATTTTATTCGAATTTTTCGTCAAGCATGGCGAATATTTCATCATCACCATTGTATATAGAGAAACTATTATATCACATTTTGTTTAGAGTTATGCTTGCATTGTCAAGATATTTATGAAGAAAAAAATGCGAGGTTGAAAAACATTCCGAAAAAAAAATCGATAAGGTTAACCAAGGAACTTTCTTTTGCTAAGCAAAATTTATAACAATTTGTCTACGTATGAAAGTCATTTTTGAAGCAAAAATTTTATAAGTTAAAAATTTTGCAGAAAAACAATATTGAATATAACGATCACATTAACGCCCCCCCCCCCCCCCCTTTTTATTAACAAAAGTCCCTTTTTGTATATTATTGACATTTTAATGATATTTGGTCATAATTGGTTCACAGTTTAAAAGACGCATAAGCAAATTTTAGAAGTGGCTATTCATCTCCCGTTTTAAACAGAAAATATAAAGCACTCTCGACAATATGAATTGATAAAAACCGACCACAATGGGGGATACAATGTTAAAATAAATTTACGATTGCTAGGTCTTTTTTTCTCATAAAGTTTTCAAGATAAGTGCAGATTGGAGAAGGTTGAAGCTGATAGTGCTTAAATGCAGAACTAAACACCTGTGGAAAAAAAGAAAAGAAATTGTAAACAAGAGGCCCATGAGGCCACCTTGCTCACCTGAGCAACAATGGCTTTATATGGGTTTCCAAAGGATATTGTGTCATATGGCCCATCGGTAGAAAAACAAAAAAGAATACCATAAGTATCCAAATTTTACACTTATTTTCCTACACTTAATCTTTGACATTGTACCTCTATGAAATACCATTTTTTTTTTCAAAAACAAGATCATATGCAAGATATGAAACTAAATTTTTGGTAGGGGTACACTGTTAACTTCCAATTCCCTTTATTTTAGTTGTCCCCTAACTTTATAAGGCGATCAAATTATATATAAGAGCATGCATCAAGGTACATTTTTGTCTTCAACTACTAGCTAGTTAATGTATTTTATTTTTAAAATTCTATAAGTGAAAGAAGAAAATTGTATCTCAATGCGCTCAAATTTAAAACATTCAAAAATTTAATTGGTCTTCCGCATTATAAACGATTGTTGTTTACCAGGCGTGAACTTGTGTGACATTTTATAACCTTGCTCACTTAATCGATTACTGTGAAATCATTTAAATTCGTTGGGGCCAGTTTTCGTGGAATGTGGTTTTTTTGCTTATTCGTGGGTATGTTATTTCGTGGATGCGTCGGTTTTCTGTTTCATTAAGAATAATAACTCTTTCTAAATACGTTTTTGTTGAGGATGTAAATTTGTGGGGGAGGGCTACCCATGAATACCACGAAAATTGAGCCAACACGAGTTCTAATGATTCCACAGTAATACTAATAATAGTAATAGTAATAATAGAATGAAAAATGTTGTTATGTTATATGTTAAAGAACTAGTATAATCAATAAATAGGCGTTGGAACCAGGGGTGCCCCCCCCCCCCTCCACACTTTTTTGGCAAAGTTAGACATAGCCATACTCAAACTCTCCCTTTGTTTGCTTGTCAAGATTTCTGATAAGGTAACCCCCACCCCCGGCTACAAATCAAGATGATTTTCCGTTGTAATATTTTCTTAAGAATAGCGATAATACATTTATCTACGTAACAGTAATGCTTTAAACTTGTTTGGAAGATGTCATTTTTATTTAATTGTGTCTGAAAAACCATCAGAGTTGGTTTATATTTCATATAATTCATCGTATAAGGAGGGGCCCCAAAAAGTAGTTACGGCATATCCTTCTTTTAATATTTCCGTACAGGTATTTAACGTTTAGCGAGACATTTCTAGTGATCAATCAAAATTTTAGCATCATTCGTAGAATTATAAGCAAGATAAAGAGCTCACAGTTCTGCTAGGTTTGAGTCAATGTTTTTTTCACAAGAAGTTTATTACATTCAATTTAAGATTTTTAAACTTGGTGTTTCCTTTTCAGCATTTAAAATGTAAATGAACGAAAGCATGGCCTCAGTTCTGTGAGCAAAGCTCTGTATCTTGCTTATAATTCGAAACTTGACACTCAAATATGGTTAGTAAAGAGAAAATTGTAAACAATTAAAACAGAAGAACCATGCACTAAAATTAAGAAAGAGCACAATTTATTTTTCATAATATATAAACCTATATATTTCTAGCAGCAAAAACATTCTCCGTTTAGAGTGAAAATGTCGAGCATCTTAACAAAACACATTGTATTCATCAACCATTACGTAGAGATCGCACTGATTTACCAATAGAATGTATAGTATTTATAATAAATTATGTTGTTAGTGCATCAGATTTTTCTCATTTTGCGCAGGTAAACAATCAGCTGTCTAATTTACCGAATTCTATGTTTGATTCGATACGTGAAAATCCTAAAATACAGGCGATAGATCAACTCATTAACGAAAATGGAACGAAAATCAAAACAATATAAAACCACTGTCACAAGTGAAAATGTCAACGCAACAAATTTACTTCACGAAATCGGCACAAATATATTTTGCATGTTTCAAGTATCCCTTCGCACGTAAACTGTTGCAGAACAAATTCATCTTCTGCTTCAAACAAAGAACTTTCGTTTTCGATATGGAATACCGAACCTGAAATTATAAACTGATTGACAGCGATTAACTCTTTAATTTTCGTAAATTACTCAAATTTGAAACAAAACTAGCCCATAGTTTTTGCAGCTTATATTTTCCTTTTCATAAGGATTATTTATGCTAAATTACGTTGAATTTGACTCAGTAGTTCTTGAGAAGAAGATTTTTGAAAATACACTCCCTTTTCTACAGTTTTGCGGTTTTCTCCGTTTTAAGATCGGTCTTTCATTTCTGCAATTTATAATCACCTTTCCATAGGGATGTTTTGTGCCAAGTTTGTTTGAAATTGGCCAAGTTGTTTTAGAGAAGAAGTTTAAAATGTGAAAAGTTTACAGACGGACGACGGACAAACTGTGTTCAGAAAAGATCAGTTGAGCTTTCAGCTCAGGTGAGCTAAAAAGTACAGAAGAGAAAAATGTCGAAATATTTAATAGATATGAAATCATTGATTTTTCAATGGTTTACACCATCATTATTTCAAGATATTATCCTTTAAAAATGCTACATAAGCTTAAATGCGTGTTGTTTTTTTTTGCTTAGTTGAACGTGTTTTTTTTTATGTTCATAGGAACATTTCAATAGTCAATCATTTTATTTGCTAAATATAACTATTTCCAAACATAATGCATAATAACACTTTCACTGCGTTGTTCTAAACTGTTGGCATTGCTGGTGCCGTGAACGTGGCTCAGTACTCGTGATATCGAAAAAATTAGTAAACCCGTTTCATTTCACATTTTGTTATTTAAACAAAAAAAAATCAATTCATGGTTTCACTTACATGCATTTAAAATACCATTTATCATTCAAAACTAAAGCATGAATAATTTACTGCCTCCCGTATCATTTTAGCATATTCACCTTCACATACAATGTTGTATTTCCACTCTCCGTTTGACTGACAGTTCAGACGCCCTGAACCAGACTGGGAATATCCGTCAGCACACGAGGCGTGTATCCTCCTGTGTAGGCCAATGGCGTCCTCACGTTTTATTGAACTCAAATTTAATCCTTTTTGATCGGGTATTCCACAATCTTATGTATAGAGGCAAATAAAAAACAATGTAATCTTACACTGAAATTAATATGATTGATACCTAAGATATGAGGCTACATTTTACTTTTACAAAAAAGACACGACAATGTTGTTAATTTTTCTAGTCTATTGTTATATTTTCCTCAACTTACAGTTAGTTTGATAAATATTTATATCTATTAATTTATACTCCTGGAAGTATTATAGTATATTGTGTTAAATTAAAACATAAACATAATACATGATACGTATTTTGTTAAAAAAAATTAGCTCTCTTTGACACTTGAGGTTTTGTCAATATGCCTAAGGAAAACCAATTATGTAAATGTAACACATGTTTATTTTTAATGGATACCATTAAAACATGTTTATTTTTAATGGATAACTTTAAAGCAAGGTACCGGATGATTTTACCTGACAAAACACATTCAAAGAATTTATCCTCAGAATATCTCTTGTGTTTACATGTCTGGTTGATTTCACAGGTTGAGTTCGAACAAGCTCCAGCCAGCTCCTACCAAAATAAAACATTGATGAACACGAGAGTTTACTTAAGTGTAATTTATTTAAACTACTTCAATTTTTGAAGTGTTTATCTAAATGTACTGTATATATGTTTGTTTGCGTGCTTATTAAAAAATTGTATGCAACGGAGTTTTGAACGTTTAAAAGTGGTCCGCTCAGATGACAAATTTTGAACCGCCTGCCAATTGATATGATACTCATTCTAAATCTTCGAAGTGTGTGACAGAAGTCGTAATCGGTTACACTTATTCCTCCATCAAATATTTTATCAGTCTATGTATTTAAAACATGAAGGGATGCTCTTTGTACTAAGTACATGTACAATATGTTTTTTAGGGTCTTCCTTTTCATACGGAAGACTCTATTGTTTTCGTAAGGTTTCTTTTTCTCTATTTTTCACTAAATTATTTCTTAAAATTTTTCATAAAACTTGAATATCTCGAATATGCTACAACGAATTTTTATGAAATTGTCACGAATAATACAAAATTTCAAGGTAATTTATAACGCAAATTGTTGTTGATGACGTCATTTCCGATCGGTTGTTATATTTGTTTTTATTTTTGTAAAAAGTTATTTTGTATCTCAAAAACGATTGAAGATAGAAAATTGAAAGTTTCAGGAATGATAGATTTTTGAATTCCTAGGACCGATAAGGTAAAACCACGATCGTCCGTCACTTCCAGTCCGCTCAAACAGCATTTTTGGAAAATACTGTTTTATAAATTTTTCAAATTTACAATTAACATTTTTTTTTCATCGGAATATGTTTTAAACTTATCATATTTTAATAAAAGCAGGCCGTCCGTCAGTTCTGGTCGTCGCCGAAAGTGTTTCCAAAATTCCAATGTGTGGAATTTAAAGCATATACGTTTTGTAGACATGTTTGTACTGAATACAAAATTAAAAACCGTTTTAAAATCGGACAACGCATTGCAGAGATATTGAAATTCAAAAATGACCTTTTTCCTGAAATCTTAATTTTGCATTGTGGGACCAACAATTTTTTAAAAAGGAAATGAATATAGTAACTCGTACCAAATGTTAACGTTTCAATTCAACCCTATTATTAATTCATAATCAAACGGAAGACCCACTCGTTGCTCGCAACAAGATCGTATCTTGTTATACATGTATACTATTCACATGATGACGCTCTGCCATACAGTCAACTGAATGGTCTGGAAATATGACTGAATGGCACAGATATGCCAAGCAGTCACATTTCAGTTCCCTTTCAATTGACGGAATGGCAGAGATTCATCCTGTGATTTTTTGAATATATCCAGAATATTTGAATAGCAAATTCACATATCCTATTTCATGGTCAAATGGGTTGAGACTACCATTTAAAAAATATCTATTTCAATTGTTCGGTTATTAGACGGATGCCAGAGGAAATGAAAAAATCTGGCTTGATTTTCAGGTTTGTGTGCGTTTTCGATGTAAACAAAATGCCTTGCATAAAAGACATTTTATGTTTCATATCACGTAGCCAATCCACACAATTTATTCACTTTTGTTAAACTGATCGACAAAATTTATTGATTTCAGTTAAACATGCTTTACTGCGTCAACAGTTTTTAATCATCAATTTCATTTATGCATCAATCATCTTGGTATCGATATTATAGAGAGATTACAAAGTTGTTTTTTATTCTGCTTGACTGCTCTCAGTACTTTGATGATTTGACAAATTTTCTGCCAGCTGCTTCGACCTGCGTGGCTGCAATAAATGGCTGCTTAATCAATTTTTTTCAATGTGACACCATTTTTTTTTCTATGCTGAAAACCGCATTAATGGTAAATAATTAAAATGTCTGAACGTTACACTTTAAGGTAACTCCGTACCTACAAAATCATGGGTTCAAAGTTAAAACATAACTTTTTTTTAACTTAGTGGACTTGAATTTCATCAAAAAATCAATAAAATATATATGTATACATACTATTTAAGATGTAAGGTAATAAAAACCAAAGGCTGAAATTATCATGTGAAAATCACACTTTTTTTGTTTAAAAATTAAATACAAGTGGATGGATACTTGTTTGCATATTTAAATTTAATTGCTTACTTTGCTAAAAAACTAAAATTAATTAAAAAAAAAGAAGAAAAAAATTGTTAAAATTAGAAAAATTATAGCATTTAGATATATCACTCAGAGAAAAGAAGAAAAGAGTTATTTCCCTTTGTCATTATTGAATTATGTCGAATACAGGGATGAAAAACGCTTATTAAATATCTCCAAGTAAACAATGATTTGAGTTTATGATGTGCACCTATCATAACATAGAAATTACAAATCTACTTGCAAGAATTTTAATGAATTCATGGTTTATGTAAAATGTATGACGTCACAGGAGGGTGGATTTACTTTAAACAGAATTATTACTCGCGAAGCGGTTATAAAATTGTGCTGATTTTTGGTCTCACTTACGTCATCCAAATCGGTTCTCACTAATTCAATCGATACCTGAAGTGTTCATAAGCTGAGACCAGTGTACGCAAGCTGAGAAAGGGGATATAAGCTAAGAAAAGTGTATATAAGTTTATATAAGTAGTTAAAATCGGAGACAACGTATACAGCATAAGCTGAAACATAGGTGCTGAAAAAGTCTGTATCTGGAATGGTATTGACACTGGAAGCCAGAGGAAGGAAGTTTTTTTTGAGTTGTCCGCCCTTTGGGAAATTAAAAAAAAAACATTTTTTGAAAATATGTATGGTAAATTATGAATTTCTTTAGCATATTCGAAGAAAGGGAAAGCTTTTGCAACTTTTTACCAAGAGAAATGTGAGAAAAGTACTTGAACTAAACAAATATATTTAAAAAATGTAATTTTCCCCATAGACTTCTATGTTAACTTCAACATATGGTAAATTTGTTAATATTCATTTTTTTTTCTATAAATGTCAAAGGTGAATTATTATTATATCAAAATCACACTAAAAATTTAATGATCAAACTTGTAATTTATTAGATATGAAATGTGATGGTTATGGATAGACTCCCTTAACGTGTATAATGATATTAACATGTACTGATTGTTTGACTAGGTATATTAGTTAGTACGTTGACGTCATGGAGCGACGCGTTTCTTTGAACAACGCATGCAGCTGATGATACGCGCAATACAGTAAAATTTAAATATGTTCTTATTCAATCAATTGTTTAGAAAATTGCCTATTTAATATACTTTGTTGCTAAGATAGAGCGGTCAAAGCCCAATACGATAAAATCATCGGGTGTGCTTCGAATTGGGTACTTTTCTTACCGGGCGATAATTAGGGCACATGCCTAACACTCGCCGTATTTTTCACATTTATTCCATTTGGTATAAATAGTTATTCTCAACTTTGTACTCATTAAAAGGGTAACTCGTCAATTAATAATTATAACTAAATGTTTACCTACAGTACTGATCAGACCCAACTTAACACCAGAGTAAACCCCAACAAAACTCCGGATTCACTTTTTGGGTTTACTGTCGGTCCACTCTAGTAAGCCCGAAGTAAACCCAGTGTTTAATTGTGGTTTACTTTCTGCTACGTCGGGTCTGGTCGGTAATGTACATATGAGAGTGCGGAAAAACGTACCATTTGATTAATTTGGTATTCTATTTCTTTGTTGCAGTGAAAACGTTTCATAAACATTTAGTTACATTCTATTACATCACATTCAGGAAGAATGTACAAAATATACATAAATGTGTACATTATTTAAAAACATAACTTTAATTAGACAATTTTCAATAAATAACTTTTAGTTTGGCGGCTAGACAATGCTATCGTTCGCAGTCTTTCGGTATATTGATCTCGCCAAACCTGTCCAAAGAATGAAAATTTACCATAAAAGCTAAAACAACAGCAACATATAATATACATATTACATGGTGATAACAGACTCAGATATGTAACACTTGTCTAGCCTTGTGTCGTGCATGCAAGATATGAAAAAAGAGCAGTGTATTCATTTATCAATATTTAGTTCAGGTTTTTAAAACAATATTTAAAATGCTTTTTTAAAGTTATTTATATATTGCAATAATACCCTACTTAAGGTTAAATAAAATGTTTACACCACTGTTGTTAATCACTATATAAAATTTAAGAATGCTTAACCTAAAACGCATTTACAAAAGCATAGAATTTTTATTATCGAACTCTTTTTTTTATAGCAGACATAATCATTTTGTGGAATCTCTCTGTTTTTTATTTCTTTTTTGTTTGTTTGTTTTTTTTTTTACTACGAAAACACTTGAATCTAGCAAAACACTGGTTCTTCTTCGGAAAAAAAGATAATAAAAATTAAAATGTTATTTATCATATGATTTGCTAAAATATATCTTAGCGTGTTTGCCAACCATTTTAAGAGAATAACTGTTTTTAAACACTGAATTTTTTTCCCTTAAATCTACATTTTTTGCAGATTTAAAAAAAAATGAAAAGTACAATTCTAATTTTTAAATTAAAATAAAAAAAGTGAGTATAGTGATTTAACAGGGAAAAGTAGATATCACAATAATTGTCTTAAAATTCAAATAAAATAAAAATGATAGTATTGTCACAGACCATATAAATAGTAAATAGCCATGTAAACATGTGCTGCATATATATATGTTGTCTCGGAATAGAGTATGGATAGTAGTTAATATAGATTCAAACACAAATACCTTAGGCCAATGCTCCTTTTCACTGTACACAAATCCAGCGTTGTCCATGTATTTAATAGCTGCTGTCGTCTTATTTTCGTAATTGAGTTCACAGAAATTAGCCCCTTTGCAATAGTTGACAGATTTACACCGTGGTGTTACTAGACATTCTATCACACAGTCCAGGAAACTGAGTCCTGGGAAGGATTGAATCAGTTTCCTGTCCAGTCTGTGTCCACGCTGAAGTTTAGAGAAGCCCGTTTGTAAGCTGCAATAACATGGCACAAGGACGCTAATTAAAAACCACGGACATCGGACGATTTGTAATAGCAACATTTCACTGTTGAAAGATACAGCTTATTTCTACATTGGACAGTGCGAATGCGCACTTCAGAGTAATACTTTTCAATACCGTTTGAGTTTATATTGAGTTTGTATTTTGAAGTTTTGATTTATTGAATAATGTGCAATCAATAAGCACTTAAATGTAAAAATGAATAATTAATCGGTTATGAAGAATTTTAGAAAAGAAGCCATTTCGTAGCGTTCATCAAATTTAATCGATCTATCTTCGCTAAGGTTAAACATAAAATCTTGAACTATTAATTGCCTCATATAATTTTCTCGGTTTATATGACATTTCTCTCTATCTCTCTCTCTCCACGCTATAATTCTCCCTTTATATATATATATATGTTCTATCGCATTTTATTGTGACGGTTTGATTTATTTAAAGGTACGGAATACTTTGTAATGAATTGATTTTTTAATTTCCTAAAATACACAAAATGTCGACATAATTCTTTGTAATGGTTAATTTCAATACTTTCTTTAATCGTAAGTATATGAGATGCGTTTCATTTATTTAATGCAAAAATGAAATCGAGGTATAGTATAATTTCTTTACTTGAAAGTAATTTTTAGTTTAATTTATTTTAAATTCAACTAAGCTACATGTTAAGGTATAAGACATCAGCTCCCTGATTTATAGTTCTTTTGGTAAGGTTAACTGACTTGTGTGCGGCACTTGCTATATCGCAATTCAGGGCACTTCACACGGGAAAAAACATATTTTATTTCGTACATGTATCACACTTGACATTGTCAAAGTTGAATACAACCCGGCCTTTGAATTTTAATAAAACAGTTAATGAGAATGCGAAAAAGCAATAGAAATTTTAAACAAATACTTTTTGAAGTCCTCAGTTATTTATGATTTGGTATTGAATGAACGTTTCATAACAGCGCGCTTGGAAGCAAAGCATAGAACGATCGTATGAAGCCTTTTTATAATTAATCAAAACGACAAATTCAGGAGGACTGGTGTGCAACAAATTAACCATTATTTTTACCTTTTATCATCATTATTTTTACAAATTATTTTTAAAGCTATTACTATTTTATGTATCCAGAACATAAAAAAACATCATATGCTATAGAATTTGAATATTTTCCTATATCGATTTACGTATCTTTTGTTTACAAGAAGAGTTGTGCAGAACAAAGTGGTCACAACCGTACATCCGTTTGGATTAACATTAGATAACTGCATACGTACAGCACAGCTACAAACGATCGCATAAACTAATATAGTTCCTTGAGTAAGACTGAATGTACTCAAAAATATTAACAGGTAACATTAATTTCATTCTTGAAACATCCCACAGTGTAAAAGAAACATGCTAGGTGTTTTACAGTCAGTAAATTTAAATGGAAAAGATAGATGGCCGGAAATGACGAACTTCGAACATTAAGATGATGGAAACCAGAAAGAGAAATGTAAATACAAACAGGCAAATCCTTCCAACAATAATAGAGTCCATAATGAGTCTAGCATGGTGATCTGCAAAGTTAACTGTGTATTCTACGATCATATGTGTTTTATCGGATCTTTAATTAAACAGTGATGAAACGTAAACAGATAGTTAATGACACAGGTGCACGCTCTGGTAATTTAAATCACGAGACTTTCGGGGATACCTATAAATCACATCAATAATGATAAAATATGAGAGCTTGTTATATATGGACATTTAACAAAACTACCAAATCACACACATGATGCAGTTATGTAAATAAG
Organism: Magallana gigas; assembly: GCF_902806645.1. Taxonomy (NCBI): domain Eukaryota; kingdom Metazoa; phylum Mollusca; class Bivalvia; order Ostreida; family Ostreidae; genus Magallana; species Magallana gigas. Next base: position 109,463 of record NW_022994841.1, on the reverse strand, counting down.
GACTGTGCCTTTTTTATTTACTTTAAGGTTACTGGAGAGGTAATCCATTATTTAAATCAAAATATAAATGACAATAGTCAAAAATGTTGGAATATTGTCATTTAACACTTACGTCCAAGAAAAACGAAACTTTTGTCAAGAAATGTTACATATGTAAACATAAATAAGGCATGAGCTTTGTTTGCATAATAAAGAAATGAGAGCTCTGTATCTCTGTTATAACCTAATACCTGACAGTTAAATTTTTGCTGACTATTCGATAAATATAAATTGTGCACCATAAACCTTGAAAAGAAACGTAAAACTTGATGAGAAAAAATAATGAAAAGGCCAATTTAAAAACAAGAAGTAAAACAAAGTGAATAGCGTTTATCTTTGAATGACTGTGAGCATGATATAAATCAGACGTATTTAGCGTATAGTAATGCTGCAAGTATTGTAAGTGCGTCATAAACTTTGGTACATGTATATCAAGAGAAGAATCACGCATCTATCGAATATAGCCGAAGAGAGCCATTTTGTGTGGATCTACTAGTGATCTGTAGTTATCTAATTCACAAGCTGTACGTCCCTCTATGTGATATACTTATTTGAAATTATATATTTATTATGCTATTTTTTCATATCTTCGATTGAGCGTTCATTTCAACTTAAGCTTACATTTTACCAACACGAATTTACAACTCTTTAAATTAAATTTCCACACATTGATCTCTATCTTAATGAGCAGTGTTCAATGATCCACAGGCAACGTTATGGATGTGTCCCTGTCTCTGAGGACCAATGTAAATGGGAAATATCTATATTCCGGTATAACATAATCTCTGATTGATAAATGAAAGTTTATTAGTTTCCAAAATGGAAGAAGCCCAGAGATAGCTATACTGTGTCCCGAGTTCTTGCTTCCACCACTTTTCGCTTGATATTTCGATAATCATAAATACCTTTGAGTTCAAACTACGTTCATTCACTAATAAGAAAAATGTCCAGATTATCTGTTTTGAAACGCCCCCTGTACCGCTTCAGGTTTCAATACACATCCCAAACTAAACAGTCTACAGGGATTTTGCATTGCATCAGCCATTAATAAGCCCGGGTGATAACGTTGAATTAAGCAATTTTTTTCACAGATTGATTAATACTAAAGAATAAATTATCGAACTATTGTTTAAATTCTGGGAATAATTGACATATTCGTTTTAAACATATGATTATCCATGGAGTAACTGCAGTAAACTGAGTAAATTAAAATGAAATTATTGGCAGCGATGTCATATATTCATTGTTTTACATTCATTTGATATATTCTTCCCGACAATATTTACTTTCTTCTTCGTACTTCACAAAACAAGGGCATGTTTTCAAGACCACAGATTTAGGTGTTTTCGCGGTTCACAAACTGAAAATTCAGTCTTTTGTACAGTTTGGATTGCAGTGTGGAATGAGTTTATTTTGTAGTGCTTTTGACATGACCTTTGCTTTTTTGACGGTTTGTACATTTGACGTTTCTGCAGTGGACACGCAAACCTTTCCGACACCACAACATTATGTGAACTTTGGGGAATTACTACAGTAGGAACACCGGTTTTTTTACGAACTTTAAACCTTGTAACGTAGCTTTTTGATATATAACGGAGCCGAGAGCACACGGCGGGTGTAACCGGTCAGCAAAGGATGCTCACTTCCAGTCACCTGATCCTACCTCTATCTTTTTGGAGGTCTGTGTTGCTCTGCTTTGATTTTGTATCTCGTTTTATGGACTTTTGAGATAGTTGACGGTTTGTAATTGTCATTTTTTTTTCATTTTAGCTGTACATATAGTTTATATTTCTCTCTAATTTTGACATACCGTTACTATGGAAACAATTCTGTGTTGGTCTATCCAGAATATAATTAATCCTAGCAGTTAAATGTTAATTTCAGTGGTAAGATGTTTTGCTGATATTGTTGTAGTGCTCCTAGTAACCCCCCCCCCCCCAAAAAAAAAAAAAAAAAAGATTGGGGGGCACATATACCTTGTATTTCTTTATCCTATTTTCTCATTTTTCCTGCTTCTTTTTTAAGACGAGTTTGGTTATGATAAGGGCATTTTCAAACTATATGTGTAGCTTCATAATGATGCATTTATTATGATCTAAAAACATTTTTACTTTTATTCAATGTTTTTAGGCAATTAAATTTTAAATGTCACTCCTATATACGATCGCTCTCTTTCACTTTTCCAATAAACGTAGGCGAGAAAATTTTAGGAGAAAACGATGTTCTTTTCGTGGATCCCAATGGGCAAATCTATCCGAAAGAGCAGTAATTATTTATCGAATTCGACTAGCGTCTCATATTTATCCCCTGGTGTAAAAGTTTTTACTTTTTTTAAAGGTCTCGTATTTTTTTATTTATAGCGTCTGGCAGTTTTCCCCACTAACGCGAACGACCCAGCTATGAAGAAGAATTGATTTTATACGACTCGTTTTTCATCCCCAGTCGAGTTTATTTTTTTTAAATATCCCATAAAGCGAAAGGTGTTTCAAAATATGGAATGCCGTGACATGTCATGCTTATGCAATAATATTTAATGTATTCCATCCATAACGATTGCGTTTCATGTCTAATAGTTTGTAAGTTTGATATCTTTCTTGGTAGATTTCCCTAACTTCAAAGGTACATATGGTTTAATTTTTATTTACAGTGATCACGTTATTTCTTACGCGAAATAAAACAGAAACCACCCATACACTTTTTTTGTGTCGAAATGCACCATCTATGGTCGAAGGCCCTTAAATCAACAGGATCCGAATTTCGACGATGTTCGTTTTATGTTTATATTTATTTTATGTTTAAATTTATTTTATCATAATCCACTATGTATCTTCAATTTATAAAAACAGCAAAACTTGATATCACATACACTTGGATATATAGATTGATTACAGCGATTATTTAAAATATTTACATGTTGTCCCAACTGTTTGTATTAAAGTTAACGTATGGCCCCAATCAGAAGTCATTTCATATATGAGTAAAATACAGATATAATAGCAAAATTACAGCTATTGTGATGTACACTCGTTTTTATGCACTACCACTGCTGAAAAAATCGAGTATTCAACAATACAAAAAAATTGTCTTAAAAGAATGTATTAAGCAATAATTAAAAATTTTGCCACTATATTGATATTCAGATGTACCAGAGAAATTTGTTGTGTTTATTGAAATAAAACAAACGCATAGTGAGGTTCTAGACATCTCCGGATTTTTTTTTACATGTATAGTAAGAAAATAGATAGCCCTACAATTAATAACAATACATGTAATATAAATATACGACATAAAAATACATATAATATTGTATAACAAGTTGCATAAAACGGAATAGCTCTTCCAATCAATCCTCCTTTATATGAATTATGATATGCATTCATATCTTAAGGATGTATTCTTGTAATCAATTTTTACCTCAAGTGGGTCTAAATACATGAACATGTCGTGAGATTCAAACTGTTACAATTTTCAATAAAACTTCTAAAATAAATTAAATGAATCATATTTCACACAATAAACCCTCATTAAATGCATAAGTGACAAAGGAATAGGTAAAACTGTGTCATTTACGACATACCGTAGTCGGCACGATGGAGAGGGAAGTGAGAAAGGGTCGCTTCGTTTCAAAGCGACGAGAAAATAAGTACGAGTCCTCCGAAATGACAACTGAGAGATAGTTTACAGCAAAAATATAAGTCCTCAGTGCCTTTAAAGTTAGTATATTTGATATAGCAATTTTTATGCTACACAATGCTAATAACATAATTTTTTTTTCCAACTCAAGTATTGCATATGTATGATCTTGTATATGGCGGACCATGCGTTTACCGAAATGGCAATTTTATGAGAAACAAAATTTGAATATAGAAAATATATATAGAAATACATATATTATATAGAAATTATTTTCATTTTATTTTAATTGGCAAGTCTACAATAGAAATAAACCTTGCTACTAAAAGAAGATCATAGCTGGAAGGTTATTTTTCAGTTTTATCATTTTAATGGTGTCAAATGCAGTCAAAGAAATACCGGGGCATGAAAGAGGACAGCTTATCTACAAATCAGTATTGATTTATTGGGTTTTTAAGAAAAATGATCCTCTAAATATATTCTAGCCAGTCAGTAGTTTAAAATTAAACACTGGCCAATGTTTTTTTTGAGAATCTAACATTTAAATTATGATTGACTGTCTATTTTCATGTAGAGCTACATTTGTATAATTATGTTTACTATAAGATTTAATACCGAGTGTAAGAAATTAAATCATTTTGTGTATGCACTATACTTTTTGCAGCACTAATATAATGTAGGTCACAATAAATATTAAATGTGACAAATTAATGATTAATTTGTTACACAATGGCATGCACATTTAACCTGTCATTAAAAATGTTATTTAACCTGTCATTTAAAATATCATTTTTTTCTTTTCTGCATATCTAGTCTAAGTGGAAAACTAGCATGTTAAGCAATAATTTTGCTTATTATGTATTTATTTTTGATTCACATGTATTCTTTCATTATCCAGATAGCTGCAGTATGAGGAGAAGATCACCGGCACTGTTTGTCCAAACAAAATTTCCAATTTCTTCCTCTGCATCTGAGGTGGTAGTCAGTGACAGTCATAACTGTGAAAGGAAATCAAATGCTCCACAGAGGCAAACCTGTTCAATCCAGGAATTGTCCTTTGCTTTAGAGTACCTCCTCTGCTTTAGAATACTTCCTCTGCTTTCGAGTACTTCATCGACTTCATTGATAAGGATATTAAGCCATCCTTACTAAGCATAGCATCAAGTCTTACTGGGCATAGCATCAAGTCTTAAGACGGCCATTTGTCGAACTACAAATTATGGTAAAGTTCACATTTATAAAATCTAATTGTAACTTTGTTCACAATATAAAGGGATAAAAACAGTGAACACACATGTATCATGTTATTCTTATCTATTAAAAAGTTAATATCTTACAAAATCATTCACTTTTATTGTGCATGAGCTATTGTTTTAATTTGGCAAAATTTCAGAATTTACTTTTAATAACATATTGAACGGGGGTCCTCCCTGTCAGCGGCACTGATTGATAACTGTTGTTGATATTTCCAAGTTTATTTTCATATTTATATGAAACACAGGTAATATCAAATACGTCCCCACTCTTTAACATTAAAACTCTCTCCTCTGACGCTCACGCGTTCCCTCGGTCAGGTCCTACTAATTATCTCTCACTCCACAGAACCATCAATCATCAATTAATTGCTTACTTTCATCTCTCAGAACTCTATCATGCACAATAAACAAATGACAACTACAGATATTAACTTATAAATTATAAACTCATGCTCGCCCTGTCTCACTTTCCTTACGAGCGGAAAGTATACTCTTGGGAAGCGGGACTACAACGCCTGCGTCGCGCACCTGCAACCTTATCAAACCTTTCATACCACTTCTTTCACCTAACATTTGTTAAAGATAATTGACCCATGGGATTGACCCTGTAACACTTTTATATTAAAATCTTTAGAATTAGTAATCTTAACTACCATAACGTAGATTCTGTCATGATTCAAAAAGTCAGAATATATAACCTCCACTCTCGTTGATGTGATGTGAAGAAATAAATGAATTTTGGAAGGAAATCTCAATAACCAATAAAATAAAAAAAACAATTGAATGTCTGGATACTGGTCCAATATATCTTTAGCCAGAACCTTATTTATAGTAACTTCAACCCTAAGGCATCAAATATGAGTTTAACTCCCCTGAATTAACTGGGGCGCCTTGTGTCATCCCCAATGGAATGAGGATTTCCTCGGATCTCATTAAGACGGAGTAAGGTAATGTGCCCCCTCGAGACCTGTTGCACTGTTTTATTTAAATTGAGAATTAAATATGTTTTAGCTTGTATGTAAGGTCAAATTATTATGATACGTAATAATAAATTTCCATATTTGGAGTATTATGGGACTTTATTGTATATTTTGATTTGATACTGATCGTAGGTCAATTTAGAAACCATTGAAGTGACTTAAAAGTAGTTTGGAAGTGTCTGAAATAACATGGATATTTTTAGAATGTATATAATTCGTTTGTACCTGTATTGTATTCGGAAAGGACCGAAATGGTGGTCCAATACTCCGAATTGTTACTCAGAAATTCGAAAAACTCAGGGTTGACTCACAGATTCTACAAAGGGGGATGGTGACAGACTGCACCATGAACCCGAGTAAACGGACAACCAGTCACTGCCTGGTACTTCTTCAATTGCATATACTACATTAAAAATAATATCAGAATTATTCTTAAAGCTAAACACCGCTCGTAAAAAGGCACTGTCCGCCATATTGCTCTTACGCCACCGCTGCTCCTATAAGCCCTCTATAAGGCACAGACCTCTAAACAGTTCAGAGTATTTTGCTATTGAGGCCCCATCTATGTTGACGCACATTTTGCCTCGCAATGTTACTCGTTGGTGAGGGAATTATCAAATTGTACGTACTTTGTTCACGCCAGGAGAAATTAATATGATAAACCTGTTTACCAAATTTTATTTTAATATGGGCATCCTCTGTGAAGAAATTGAACGGAATCTGAAAACATTTGGAATTTTTATACGTCCGAGGGGCATAACTCTGTCGGAAATTGCTTGATCGTACCTAAAATTAAACGTGACCTAGATAAAATGATAAAACTGTATATTAAATTCCATTTTAATATGTGCATCCTCTGCGAAGAAAATAAACGGCAACTGCAAATAATTGGTACTTTTATACGCAAAAGGGGCGTAACTATGTCGAAATTGCTCGACCGTACAAAAAATTAAACTTGACCTCTATAATATTATGATAAACCTGTATATAAAATTTCATTTCAAAATATGCATCCTCTGCGAAGAATATCAACGGAATATGTTGGTGGACCGACCGACAGACAGCAGCAAAGCAATATGCCCTCCCTTCTTCGAAGGGTGAAGTAATTGTTTAGCTTAATCTCCCGATCATTTGGAAATACTTATCAGAAGACTTGAATAATCAAGTTTGTGGGCAAACACAAAGTTGCGAATGCTCGTTAGTTTGAATGACTTGAACAAGAAGCAGTTGTTTTATAAAAAAAACACTAGTCTAATGATTCAAAATTAAATAATGATGCTAACCGGTGGTGAAATAATAGTATAAAGAAACAATATTTCTTGTAATATAAAATTCTTAACACAACCAAAGCGTGCCGTTTTTATCGCGTCGTCAGAATGAACTCCTAAAAAGATCAATTGTGACCGCGTAGATTTTACGGTGCTAGGTAATTCTTCTGGAACTGCATCCGCCGTGTACAGAACGAACGGGGTTAGGGAATGTTGGCGAGGGTTTCGGTATCCTTACCAGTAGCTTCCTCTGCAAGGGCTGCAATTTTTCGGGGGTCTTCCAAGGACTTTGGATTCTGTGGGACCACTATTACCCTCAGCTTCTGAAGAAGACCCTCTCGAGCGAAATATGTGATGCTGTCCTCTTCCATCGAGCAGTCAGCAACCAGTTTCCGCACTCGGTATAGGTATTAATCCCCAGATTCGTCGGCTCCCTGCTTGACCCGCATCAAAGCTTGACTTATGGGGACTGTTGGTCGGAATCTAGAAAAGAAAGCATCCATGATGAATAGTGAGGTTTTTGACAGGCTGTCCAAGTGTGTGAAGAACTGAAGGGCTATTCCCATCATATAGAATGGCAATAGCTTTATGGTTTTGGCCTCGCTGATAGAATGTAGGGCGATGCAGGCCATAAATGTGGTCCACCATTCTGACACAGGGGTACTGCCATCAAATTTGTCCATTTGTGGCACTGGGATCCTGGTTGCTGGCTCCCAAACCTGCCTTGGTGTAGCTACCGGTTGAGCATGTTGAGGTTGCCTGTCAATTTGCTCCTCCAATTCTCTTCTCCGGCGAACTCTGCGTCCCTGGATGCTTTTAAGGTCTCCAGCTGTCTCCGCGGGACCTCTACTTCGTTGACACCTTGTTCTGGTTGCTCCTACTGTTGTCAAGAACGTCTTAATTCCATGTTTAATGGACCTGGAATGGTAACAGTGATGATTTGATATTGATGATTAATCTGGAATCTGAGGGAAAGGCTTAGATCGTTCCACTACTCCACCAGTCACACATTTTTGTTATTCGTCTTGTTATTTTGGTTATAGACAAAGACTTGGGCAGCTTCTCAACCCAATGGATGTATCCGTTTGTTGAGGCTAGATAAATTAAAAGAAGGCAGGAATAATGCAAACGTCCGGCTGGTAATATTCAATGATGTAAAGTGACCAGCCGAGACGCGCAACCTGTTTGAATCAAATTTCTAAGATATTCTTTTTAACCAATCAAAAATGATTCTGGAGATATTGGTTGCCGAAAAAAATAGATTACAAAAGAGCCCTTGGTCATTGCGTGTCCACTTTATCTATAAGTCTTTGTGACGCAACTAATTAAACAACACTTGGCCAGGTAAATAATTCTAGGGGCATCGTTAATCCCGTAACAATGAACTTATCACTCATGGACTAAATCAAATGGATGCTATAAAACATTTACAACAAAATTACCCAAAAAATCTTGTGAAGCCATCGTTCGAAAAACTTTTTATCAGAAGAACAAAGAAACCTTAAGTTTGGCATACCCGATAAAATAAAGTTGACATGTGCAATAAATAAGATGACACTTCAGAGTAACCAGCTAAAAGCTAATAAAAACATTAAATTCTGTAATAATTAAATTTATTATAAAATACATTTAAAAAAAATGAAAAATTAACTGTTTGAATTACTAAAATTGAATACATATTTCAGAGATAAATAAGTATATTGAAAAACTAAGTTTTTCTCCATGACATAATCAATTTCAACTTTAGATTGAAAATTAATAAAAGACAATAACTAACGAGGTTTACTCATCAACAATCTTGACAAGAAAAAAAAGTAGTTGTAGTTTGTAGTTTAACTTTACAAATGGTAAGTTCAAGATTGACGTCTATTTTAGGAACTAAATTATGGCCAACTACTGTAGGTCCCTACATGTATAACGACCTCAATAACTTAACTATTGAAGTTAATGAGCATCTCGTTGCAAATCTTGCCCAGGCATTTCATGTCAATTTACAACAATGCTACACCGCACACAGCCATGGCAACTTAAGTTACAATGACCTCATTGAGACAAATTGCTCCATTCCCTCCTACAGCCAAGACGTTGCTCCGTGTGATTTTGCGCTGATCCAGCATCTCAAACAATGGCTACGAGGGACCCATTTTGAAAACCTTAGCTACTTTGTAATGATGTTTTTACTTCAATATCCAAAGACTGGTATGCCAGGCATCGTGTTCTGGAAGTGGGTGAATCAGCGCTGTATGGAGCTCCAGGGACGTTACTTTGATAGAGGAATGACTTGTTAACATTCGTAGCGTCAAAAGTGAGTGTGTCACAAGACGTTACTATCGTGCGGCAACTATCTTAAACTCTCTAATTTTAAACGTTGATATGAGAGGTCATCGCTTGCGGTGGAAATGTAATGAAAAGATTGGGAAAAGATAATCGCCCATTCACAATCGACGTTCATACAGAGCACAGGTCGATGACTCAAATGATACCTTATATGTTTTCTTTGATACGAGTAACTATATCTAACCAAGAATGTTGTATCGTGTATTGGGTTCTGCACATTATTTGAAAAGTTTTTTTTGTAAATGAAAAGCGTGTCAAGCATGTCCTTCCTGATAATATGATTTGTTTATGTACAGGTATAACTTAACTAGTTTTCTTATATCTTTCGAATAATATTGTTTCGGTTAGTTTGCGTTGATCATGCAGATTTTGGTATCCCTGTGTCAGATTTTGCTTGGACAAGTGTGTTTTATTTCAGGTAAGTATACATTCCTTATGTCTAAAATTGTCCGAAGACATTTATTTAACATTTCGTATTTAATCCATTTCAAATCTAAATATCCTATTACAGCAATAACTAAAGACATAACTTCAGGTGTGTGCATGCATTTCTTGCATATTATGTCATAAGATATGATAAGTATATTGTCAATTTAATCAATTCAATATGGTAATTTATGGTTAATAGGGAACGATTTTAAATCAATTTAGCAATAAATCGGCTGTTCACAGAATGAAAAAAAATAATGTTTACAAATACATTCTGTTTTACAGTTTGTGAATTTTCACAATATATAGTATTGTATTTGGTTTGTCCAGCGAGTAATTGAAAGAAAATATATTTCGTGACGAAATATTTACAATGAAAAAAATCGTAACCCTATCGTGTATTGGGTTCTGCACATTATTTGAAAAGTTGTGTTTTTAATATGAAAAGCGTGTCAAGCATGTCCTTCCCGATAATATGATTTGTTTATGTACAGGTATATCTGTCAACAGGAAATATTTGACCTAAGGAGAATTGTTTTTGGTGGTAAACTAAAGAGCAAAATAGAAAGGAAAACATGACGAGGAAATAGAAAACGATAACAGTGAGGTGTTTTACATAAGCAAAAGATTCTAAATCACACCACCGATCTCACGTCATTGTTATCTGATGATTTTACATCGGAAATACGTTTTAAATTCAAACCTTAAGAACGGTGGACATTTTATTTTCTTCATTTTTTCTAGCTTAACTGTTGTAAGTCAGATTTAAGTAGTTTCTTAAACCTTTCGAATAATATTGCTTCGGTTAGTTTGCGTTGATCATGCAGATTTTGGTAACCCTGTGTCAGATTTTGCTTGGACAAGTGTGTTTTATTTCAGGTAAGTATACATTCCTTATGTCTAAAAATGTCCGAAAATATTACAATTTCGTATTTAATCCATTTCAAATCTAAATATCCTATCATAGCAATATCTAATGGCATCACTTCAGGTGTGTGCATGCATTTCTTGCATTTTATGTCATAAGAAATGATTAGAATATTATCAATTTGATCAATTCAACAGGTTCATTTGTGGTTAATATGAAACGATTTTAAATCAATTTAGCAATAAATCGGTTGTTCACAGAATTAAAAAAAATCATGGTTACAAATACATTTTGTTTTACAGTTTGTGAATTTTCACAATATATAGTTTGTGAATTTTCACAATATATAGTATTGTACTGGGTTTGTCAAGCGAGTAATTGAAAGAAAATATATTTCGTGACGAAATATTTACAATGAAATAAATCGTAACCTTTATAATCTGAATACGACCGAACATGCAGTTAACTGTACTTTAAACCAAAGCTGTATATTAAAGATCTCTACCCGATGCATGATGATTTCGTCCTACACCTAGTGCCACTACGGTAATTATCCCAATATTCAAAGAAAACCCTCATACGAATTTTTACCAAAGTTCTTACCTTTTTTGGCATGGTAAAAGGACAAACTCTAATAATCTCAAAGTCAGTTCGCTGAATATTTGTTAAAATATCGTCAAATTAATATTTAAATAAGACTTCACAATAAAGATTTCCGGTTCAATTTTGCGAATCTAAAGTGAAAGTATACAATTCAAATCACCAAGTTGATAAATGTATGATTGAGATCTTGTATATGTAATAAACAAATGTTTTATATCAATGGGGAATTAGAAGAATGTCCAACGTTAAAAAGGCGGACAGGAGATTAAATTCATCTCATTTTGATCAAAACAAGCAGCCGAATTTCAGGCATTATTTTTCCAAATTACTTCGGATAGAACTATTCCAAAGTTTAGAAGATAACTTAATTACATGTATGTTCCTAAATAATTTAGGCAATTTCTTCCACAGCATTTCATGACGGGGATGCTCCGCTTAGCGGTGCCCTTGTTAGTCTAGCCGCGTTCCTGGTTCTTGATAGTCCTTTCCATCAAAACTAAAATCTCTCAATCAAGAAACAAATTTTCTTATTTTTTTTTCAAATTTGTCAAACATTAATTTTTATGTTTACCTTAGATTTATTTCTGCTGAATAAATTTAATCTATGCGTACTTATTTAATATTATTTCGTTGCAAGATTGTATTTAAAACTCCCACTGACTTGGATCCGCTAAAGCTTTTTACCATCTTTCTCTCATTTTTGCTATTTCGGGCTGTTTTATCAAAAATGAAAGTACGTTTTTATTTAATTTTACAATAATTACTTATCAAGTATAATTCAACTACAGTTTACCGACAGCATATCATAGTCACTATATATGTTGAAACATAAAAAGTGTGTGCAGTTACTCTGGTTCAAGTATTGTGTAATTAAATGTGTCTTCATCTATAAATAGATTATTGATATTTTTAGATCATTTTATCATGTACACCCTACTTGTGCACCAAAAGTAAACTTATTAAACACCTGTCGAGCTATGAAGTAATACAGAGTGTATTAACAGTTGGTACCACTCAACTGAATGCATACTGCCAATGGTGAAACGATTGAAAATAAAACCAAAATTTTAACTATAAATTTTATCACAAAGACTCTGAAAAAGGTAACTATTGTAAAAAAAAAAAGAAGAAAATTTTCATTTTATTCTCCTTTTTGATAGTTGTAGGCTACGTGTTCTCTCTTTATTGTTATTGATTTAAAAAAAAACCCAAATTTTAAATCAGTTATATTCTTTTATTTCCTTGTGAACCCCTAAATACAATTGAATGTTATTGAGTGAGAGAATGTGAATGAGAGACTATTGAAAACTGTGTTTTATAGATCTAATAATGTTTGAATCGGTTAAAGCCAAATAGAGAACATGAATGGTCAGGATAAGGCTTTTCCAAAGGTCTGCTATTACCTTTACCTAACAATCTCGGTGCAACATCTCTCTTTCTTTTATACAAACAATCTTTGGGTCATATATGATTAGCATTGGACCCGGGGGGGGGGGGGGGGGGGGTATTCCTGAGATAATATGTCAAAGATGTTTGCTCAAGAATTCTAAGTGATCAAAATCGAGGGCCATTTCTCATAAAGTTAATTCAGGTAAGGATTTTATTACTAGTACACTTACGCGTGGTATTTTATTTAACAGTTGATGTAAATTATGTGAAGACAGTATGAGTTGATTTGCATCAAATAATATTTCTTTCTTTTTGGGAGTTGATTTTAATCAACTCTCCTATGCACTTAATCGGGCAAAGCGAAAGTGAAACAGTGTTTGGACCTAAGCACAAATCAATACCGCTGATAACACTTAGTTCTGGAAAATAATCAATAAATTCGATGCTATATACTCTGAAGCATTGTTTTTTAAAAGAACTTATTTATTAATACCATGATAATAATAAGATTTCAAATTGTACAAACAGTTCAGATATTTTTAAAGTCGTATGTATTCCTACGCCAGAGTTCAATGTTGTCTCGTTTAAACAGACGTTTGGTTGTCTCTGTTACTATCTGACAAAACAGAGTCTCTCTTGCTTGTCGGATATAAACGGAGACAGCCGAGCGTTTGAAAAATTAAAGAGTTCAATCTTGCCTGGATCCATACAATATCTCAGAAATATTTCGATTACTGATATGCAGAATCACATATCGTTGATTTTGAATAAATGATGATCGATAAGATCAACTCCCGTCAGTACTTCAGTACTTTGTTTTCCTTTTGTGATCAATTGCTATAATTCACGTAAATAAAAAAAAATGCATGGAAATTAGTTAGTGTACGCTGAACCCAATGAAAAAAAGAGATATCTAAATGTAACATGGATTTTGATTAGGTATGTTGTCCCATATATCAACCATATTTCGGACTGGTGATGTTACGTTTATTTGGACCCCTTCACCCAATGCTTCGTTTTACGACATCAAGATTACCAGAGATAAAACAGAAGATCGTGACTGGATTCGTGTACAAGAAACAAAATATACAGTTAGAAATTCATTGCTGTATGATGTCATCAAAATCAATTTCAAAGCATATGGTTCAATGATAGAAAGCACCATGATATATAAAGGTATTTTATTTTAGTATACATTACTACAATGCGACAATTCCCCTTTATAGATTAATGTAAATTAAATGTGCTTTTATTGAATGATTTTTCTTATCTCTTGTAACAAGTATGGCGCATCATTTTTTTGTCGCAAAAGCAGAGTATATATTTACATGTACACATAAATTTATAGATTTCACAATTTTTGGCAGAAAAAGTGTGTGAAAAGCTACCGTATATATGACACCAAAAAAAACCCACAGACAGGCCACTCAAAGGTTAAATAATGAGTTTAACATTGTATTATTACAGTACAAATGTTGGATGTTCTTTAAGTGCAACATCACAAGCAAAAATCAAAGGCTGTTTCAGTGCCTTTAATATTAAACTGAACAAAACCGCAGGATAAACCATAAATCACATATGCAGACAAGACAAAAAGTTAAATAATGTAAATATAAGCATTATATTACAATACTGCTCATGTCGCTCCAGTAATAAGAGTATTCTTAATAACGATTCAATGTTTACATATGTTTTAGTTTCTAAGGCTCAAATCCAGATCGGAGACCCGGTGAATATTTCGTGGACTGCTGCGTTCTTTCCAATAACTGGTCAATATAACGTTTACCATACATACAAGGTTAATAAAACTATTTTCCAATTACAAAATGAAGGAATTTTATATGGTGGCCATAACGTATCGAATAAGTATAGATACATCACTTGACCATACAACTCCGTCAACATTTCATTTGAGATCAGAGACACAACTGTTGACGATGCCGGATATTACGCCGGTGGCCCAACAGCCGATTCTGCGTGGTCGGGTGGTGGAGTTGTGCTGATTGTATCCGGTAAGTTGTTTTTTTTATTGTTCCTGGGTCACTTTAAACAAAGTTCAAATGAGCTTTTCTGATCACATGTTGTCCGTAGTCAGTCAGCCCTCAAGTGCCTCAATATTCCACTTTCAATCAAAATTAAACCAAACTTGCTACCAAAATTAAGGGCGAAACTCTTTTCAAATGAAAATAACCACCAAACAGTGAATACATAGTGAGTGTTACTTAAAATTTCAACTGCACAAGAATTTAAAAATATATACCAAATCTTGTTTAAACATTGAATATTGTAAATTGTTAAAAATTAAATTAAATTGACTGCTAAAGCGCGTAATGATAAGAAAATTGATACGTTAGCTAATTTTCCGTGACGTAATATTAACAGTGATATGAATCGTAAGCATTTTGATATGAAAACGCCCGAACATGCATAATGTTTTGTAATTTAAACTAAAACTGCCCATCAAAGGTCTCTACCTGATGCATCTCGTTATTAAATTTCGTCCTCCTTCAGCTAGATTCAAATAAAACCCCCGCACAAGTGTTTATTAAATTTCGTACATCTTTTGGCATTGTAAAAGGACAAACCCTATTAATTTTCAAGTCAATTGGCTAAATATTTTTTAAAATATCACCAATATTGTGGCCCAAGGAGAAGTTCAAAGTTTAGTATAGGTAAATATTTAGGGATATTGAAAAAAGCGTCTTCTAAAGGATTGCAATGATACAGTTTGTGAGATTAAGAAGCAAGCCTTCTGAAAAAAGTGAACACATGTAGATTCTACATTGTTAAAACCCTGACCTGAAGACAAAACTAGGGCCACAAAAGAGGTTCAAGTTTTTATCATTGAAATGTTTTGAAATCGTCCACATAAGAGGTAAAGTGCAAAAAATCTTAAATAAATTTGCAGGAATCCGTATGCAGTGTTGATTCTAAATTGTAAAACCATTATCCCTAAATAAACACATTATCACAAGAAAAAGAAGATAAATATTGTATAAATTTTCAAAAACCTTATTAATTTAAAGCATCAAATAGTGTTAATACGACCAAAGCCCGTATTAAAAACTAGAGCTATTTTTTACTATCGTCACAGATTGTTGATAAAAATGGAAGTTTTCAATGTAACCTTTATTCCTTTATATGACAGTAATAACCAACCGAGGTAATATAGTTTTAATAGCGCCATGGGACTTTTTATATAAAATATTGTTTATTTAATATCAATGTGCATGAATGTATATAAAAATGTTTTGCTTGTAGAATAGATCTTGAGGTCCGTATTAATCATTATAACACCCCCCCCCCTCCCAAAAAGATGTTCTAGGTAAAAATTTGAGTCCCTTTTGCACAAAATGATTGTATGATGAAAATGGACACATAAAGCATTGCAATTCTCATGTTCATATATTAATGCATTTATAAACCTACATCAATTTTTGGATCCTTGCTGGGCCTAAGAACTATTTTAAACGGGTGAGAATTAGAAACGTGTCAAGTTGCATACCAGTAAGACTGTACATTATAACATTTTTTTCCTATGTATATTGGACTCCCCAAAGGTCGCGATTTTGACAAACGTTAATCCACCTCACCTTAGGATGCTTCCACATAAATAACAGCTTTTCTAGTATAAATGAGAAATAATTATAAAGATTTTCCGTTAATTAGTCTTTTGTAAAAAATAAAAATAAGAATAACCAACCCCATTGTAGTCCCGCCCTATCCCGGATATTCATTTTGTCTTGTGGTTCTGGTAAAGCTCAAAATACTTGCAAGTCTTTACTAAAATCAGTTAAGAAGAATTACTCCGAGAAATTGTTCATTTCATTAACAATAAATGACTCATTAATTACACACTGCTTCTTAAATACATGTTACTATTGTTGTGCTGACATATTGAGCGTTTATTCAATATTGGCCAGGCGTCTATGTCCAGAGGGAAAAAACTATGAAAATGGAGAATTCTGATTAAATGAAGATGAAGACATTGTGTCCTAAAAAGGTTAAGGATGACGTTTACTCAGAATGAAAAAAAATTCCACTGATGATAATGAAATAACAACTATTGTGTGTTATAGACCTTTTATTGTGTTAATTTTCATTTCCCAAAAAGTAGGTCAATGACCTACTTTTTGAGTTAATGGCCATTGTATATTTTTGGAAAATTAAAGGAAAATCACTTAAAATTATACACTATGATCGAGATTTTCTTAATTGTGAAAATAATACAAATTGCTCAACACTTTTGAAAATGAAATACAATTTATGAATGGCAGCGACACTAAATACATACAAAGCATTAAGTTTTCCTTCACAATTTTTATAAATATTCCAGTCCGAATTTCCTCTATCACTTTTCAGATTCCTACCCATTTTTGATCCAATTTTACAAAAAATTGAATGATGATAATACAAAAACATTTATAGTATTAAACTACTTATATTGATCTTATTCTGTTGGCATATAATTAATATGAGGTCAATGATCAAAATTTTGAGATATGGTGTCTTTTCTCGTTTTTAAGCATATTTCAATATTTTTTAAATTCATGCCATTCGGTTATTATAATGAATAAATGAGGTAAAATTACCAGAAAATATGCAAAATTATATAGACTAAAATATAAAATCTTAACTTTTAATTTTAGAGTACTTCCAAAAATGTTTTAGCAGAAAACAAAATCTGCAAAATTTAGTCCGAATTTCCTCTGTTTGGCTAAAAGTCTAGTTTTGTTTTGGCATCATTCCATAATATAGTAGAAATATCGAATGTTATGTCAATAATAATTCATTTCACAGATACTTTTGTGTTTAGAACAAATTTTACTCATGGCATTGAACTTTATAACAATCCGAATTCGAGAACTCAAACCCTGAGTAAACAACACTCTTAACCTAAATATGTGCAGCGATATAAAGGAATTGCGCTGGACTTCAACAAAATGATTAAAAACTGGATTTATTAATTGACGAACCGATAAAAAATAATGATTTAGACTTTTGCGTGGAGTAAACAAGCTTTATTACCATACTAAATGAAAAATAATGTCACATGTCAAGCTCATATTGTGCCAACGCCTGCTTAGAGAAAAAGTTACACTACTTTTCTATGCTCTTGATTAAGGTAAACCTATGAGGCCAAACATTGATGGAAACTTGAGCATAATGGTAGAAACATTTTCCAACATTACTTGTTCCAGTAAATCAACCTCAGCTCCTGACTACTACTCCAAGCTAGTGACCTTGATCTACACATGGTTCGTCAACGACACAGAGATTGACGGAGAAACCAACCAAACTTTGAGTTTAAAGGTCACTAAAGGTATAATGTACAACAAGTACTCATGTGCAGCGACTGAAGAAGATCTGGTGTCTGATCGGAGTGATACAGTACCGATTAATCCTCTGTGTAAGGCTTTTTATAAACTATGCTTAGTATAAGGAACAGCCAGTAAGGTTGTGTTATATATTAACTGTGAAATTGAATTGTTATTAGTTTATATTTACATATACCAAGTAATATTCCCTCTGTTTCCTACGGAAACTTAGAGTTAATTCATAGCTATATTGAAACAGCCAGACTAAAATCTATACGACCCGTTTATCGATTGGTCGAAATCTTCAGCGGCTGAAACTGACATAAAAGTGATAGGACTGAAATTGACACGCCAAGTTTATCGATTGGTCGACACCTACAACTACCTAAGAGAAATCACGGACTGCACGAAATAACTATGATGATGTCAGACTCAAAGTCTCACAGGAGACGATTTGGCTGTTTCTTTTAGCTAACGTACTTATGAACATTACAGTAATTTAGTGAATTTTACTTACTTTTTACGCTGAATTTATTAATAACTGTAGTTAAATCGCCAGTATTGCACGTAAATTGCACCACTTTAATATACGAGGCTGGTGATGGTGCTTAAAAGACTATCGGAGACAAGTAAAGAGACGATATCAGTTGTAAATTTAAAATTAATCAGCCCAAAATATGGAACACCTGGACTATCTTATCATGACAAATCTAAATTCGTTAGGTGCTTATATCATTATGTGGTGTGCTTTAATCGTTCTGTGGTGTACTTGTATCATTAGGTGGTGTGCTTAAATCGTTATGTGGTGTCCTTGTAACATTATGTAGCGTGCTTTAATCATTATGTGGTGTACTTAAATCGTTATGTGGTGTCCTGGTATTATTATTCCGTGTGCTTTTATCCTGAAGTGGTGTACTCCTTCAATTATGTGATGTGCGTTCATTATTATGACATGTGCATTTGTTACATGTTATATATGATTTGCATTTGGCATTATGTGATGTGCATTCATCAGCATGTGATGTGCAGTTATCATTATGGCGAGTTTTTTCCTAATTATGTGATGCGAGTCCGTCTTTACATAATTGGTTTTGAAATATTCATGCCTTAATGATGAATGCACATTACATAATGATGAATGTAGATTACATATTGCTAAATGCACATCACATAATATCAATTGCACATTACATATTACCAAATGCACATGCCATGATAATGAATGCGCATCACATAATTGAAGGAGTGCACCGCACAAGGATAACAGCGCACCGAATAATGATACAGGGACACCACATAACGATTAAAGCACACCATATAATGATATAAACACATAACAAATTTAGTGTTGCCATGATAATACAGTCCAGGCGTTTCATACCAAAACTAGAGGACGTTTTTGTGCGCAGTAAACACACATTTTTTCAATATGTGGCACTGTAACTCTCAGGTCGTCCATCCGAATTTTTCATGACCGGAAGCCACAGACCTGCAGCTACCAAAATGGTTACAATTAAGGGCCACTAAAAGAAATAAATAGTTGTTTAACGATTTATCGTCTCATCGTCAACTCTGAGTACAAGTAACAGTTAATTAATCACACTTCTATTGACAGAAACATGGTCTTGAAATACATTGTCTTTATTAACTCCTCTTTATAAAAGCACTGGCTGTTTGCTCATTATAACCAACCCTATTGTAGTATACTCATGTAACCGTTAAGCTCTTCCAGTTCTTTGTTGCAATTAATTGGAGCTAATGTTCTTATTTTTTGGGCAACTTTGTAGACGGACCTGAAGAAGTGAACATCACCCCCAAGCCTTCATTAAATAAGTACGATCAAATTGAAGAAAGGGATGGATATTTTGTCGGTCCATTCAATTGTTCTGTCGATTGTAATCCAGCCTGCAATATTACGTGGCAGATGAAAAACTCGACTGGATTTTACGATGTTTTGTCAGAGACTGGAACGTTATTTCAGCAAGTCGGCATATAAATGGAGATGTTGTGTTGTGTGGCGAAATGGGTACATGATACAACGATATATGAAATCATAAAACTTGACGTACAATGTAAGTACTTGTTCTCAAATGACATATATTAAATGATAACTCGGCATTCAGCTTGTTCCTGCGGAATAAACTATAAGTAGCCTTGTTTTATGCCCCTTTCTGTAAGGCAGTATTAATGTTCACAACTGAAGACAGTAATATAAAGTTCCTCGTTCCTGTTTCCGTAGTTCAGTTACGAATCGCCCGATTAGTTATGCAATCCAAGTGGAAATTGCAGTTTGCTTGCAAACAAAAAATATTAACTAAAGTAGATGTTTCAGATGTGTCTCGTAGTTAGCTTAATCATATAGCACGGTTTTATTAGTATCATTTATATTTATCATTATTATTATAATTATTTATTATATTTATATTAATGTTTTTAGATCAATCAATTTTGATTCCCTGTATTTCTGACGGAAATTGGTTGTAATCATAGCTCTGTAAACATTCAGAAGACTGAAATATTCACGCCCCGTTTCTTAATTGATGGTAATGGCAACCTTCAGCAACCTAAAAAAAATACGGACTGCAGGAAATAATCATGATGACGTCAGGCTTAAGTTCCCATAAAAGACGTTTTGGCTGTTTCTATTTTTTAACGTATTAATGTACATTAAAAAATTTTAAGCATTTTTTCTTATGTTCTACGATCAATATATTTGTTTGCTTAATGAAAGATGTAAATATCAACAATAAAATGTTTTATGATACATGCATGTTATGAAGGCAGCAATCATTGCAGGAAAAACTCACATAATCCGCTATAACGGAAGTCATAATTTTTAGGTCACCGTATTCACTCAGGTGACCTATTGCAATTGGTCTTCGTCCGTCGTCGGGCGTCGTTTGGTAACAATTTTAATTTTTTAACTTCTTCTTGAAAACTACAAGGCCAATTGTTAGCATTTTTGTGTTAAGCACTAAGAGGAATCTAAATTGTAAAAACAATGGCTGTACCTCTCCCGGTGGACCACAGCTGGGGCAAAATATGCAAAAAAAAAAACCCATTTTCAAAAATCCTCTTCTCTACTCCCACACATGTGAGGAAGAAATTGAATGCATGGTCATGATGTCCATTTAGCCCTTTACCAAAATTGCGAAATGCATGGCCCCTTGGTCAGAGGTTCAAGTTCTAAAAGGAGGGGGGGGGGGTTGGCACTTTGTCCATATTGTGAAAATGCATTAAATCTTAGAAAATCTTATCTCTACTAAATATGTATTTGAATAAAACTGAGTGCATGGTTATGATGTCCACGGACTCCTCTACCTAAATTGTTAAATCCATGACCCCTTGGACAGGGCTTAGGCCCTAGGACGGAGTTAATTTAGCCATATAGTGAAACATTAAATCTTGGAAAATCTTCCATCTTTACACCACACATGTGGTAAAAAAGCTAAATGCATGGTTATGATGTCCTCTAACTCCTCTACCTAAATTGTGAAATTCATGGCCACTGGGTCAGGGTTTCAGGTCATAGGGGTGGGTGGGTCATCTTTAATAATATTTCATGTCACCTACATGTAAGGCAAGGGTTATAGCTGGAAAAAGGGGGATATGTATTTGTCTTATTATTTTATTCTGCTCAGGAATTTCAAAGAAAGAAATTAGTTAAATCAGATGTTTAGAAAAGAAAAATAATAAAGCTGTCCATCAAAGTCATCGATGTGATATTGTGAAAGCATTTTAAAAGACTTCATGGAAGAGGATTACAACAGTTAAAAGAGTTATCTTCCCTTGCTTCTTTATAATGGAGTTATTTTTCTTCGCTTGTTCATATTTAGGAATTAATCATTAAATACAATGTAATTAAGAAGTTGTATGATCAAAAAACAGTTTTGCAAATATTTTAATAATTTGAAAAAAAAACCGGTTTTTAAATATTTTTTGTCCCCCGCCGCAACGCGGAGCGGGGACATAGAAATGCCGGGCGTCCGTCCGTGTGTCCGTGTTTCCGTCCGTCACACTTTTATTGTCAGCGCTCTCATGCCTACATATTTTGACGGATTTTCATTAAATTTATACCAAAAGTTTTAATACTACTATTACCTTGGTCAAGTTCGAAAATCAGCATTGGTCGATAATTTTTGTTGGAGTTATGGTACTTTGACCACAATAATGACTCGGTTTTATCCAAAAATTGACCTTGTAAGCGCTCTCATGCCTACATTCATTAAATTTATACCAAATGTTTATACCTCTATTACCTTGGTCAGGTTCGAAAATCATCATTGGTCGATACTTTTTGTTGGAGTTATGGGACTTTGACAACAATAATGACTCCGTTTTATCCAAAAATTGACCTTGTAAGCGCTCTCATGCCTACAAATTTTGACGGATTTTCATTAAATTTGTACCAAATGTTTATATCACTAATACCTTGGTCAAATTCGAAAATCACCATTGGTCGATACTTTTTGTTGGAGTTATGGGACTTTGACCACAATAATTACTCCGTTTTTATCAAAAAATTGACCTTGTAAGCGTTCTCATTCAATTTTGACGGATTTTCATTAAATTTATACCAAATGTTTATACCACTAATACCTTGGTCAAGTTCCTAAATCAGCCTTGGTCGATAGACTCGATACTAGTATACTGCTTGACCTTCGGGGGACCCAGGAATTCTATTCTTGTTTTAAAAATAAACCAGTAGAATTGTTAATAGTAAAGAAATAAGTAGCATATTCGCCACCTTGTTTTAGTTTATCTATGAAAACATATAAAACCTATTTTGAAAATGAACATACCTGGGAAAAACACTCTGTATGAAAGGTGTGCACCTTATTCAGTAGTAGGTCATTCACTCTAATACGAGCAATACATCGTGTGCTTAACAATAGGGTTAAGAGTCCTTTCCAAAAGATTTCAGGCAGAGAGGGGGATGTCATTACAATATTATAATTTTATACTCCAAAATGAAACTAAACTAAATGCATTTATTTATTTGAGACTCCTCCACAATTTTGTGTATGGGCTATGGTACACAGGTGACCGTTAAGGCCCATGGAACCTTTGTTTAAACTGTTTTTGTCGCTACTTTTATATCCGGCATATATCATTTCAACTGATATATCATTTGCAGGCATTCCGATAAAAAAAACCCATCATAAAACAGTCTGCAAGTTCCTGTACTTTTGAATTATTTTGTTCATTATACACTTGGTGGGCAATATATATTTCTGTCTGATTGTAAAATATTTACATATTGCAGAGTACAATGTACACATGCTTTGCATAGCGTTTCATTTTCAGATTTAAATCACGCAATGTTATCAACACCTAAAATGACTTTTTTTTTCAATTTCCTAACAGATATAGAGGAAATTAAACCATATTTGAATGACACACTGCATTCTGATGTCGATGTGTCAGAAAACACGCCATTGAGGATAGCGTGTTTTGTTGACGGAAACCCCGCCCCAACCATACGTCTTAGTAGGGGTCAGGGTCACACTGAAACTAATCTGGAAGAGAAAGAAGGAAAATGGCTAAACTTTACAATTGAATCAACCCAATGTTCACACACAGACATTTATAAATGTACTTGGACGTCTGCTGTATTCGGGAGTAGCTATGTCCTCTTTAATATCAATGTTCTTTGTAAGAAACGTTTTATTTATGTTTAAAGTGAAAGCGATGGTTTTTTTTTAAAGAAAAGAGAAGAAATATTGTTTGAGAGACAAGATAAATCACATTCAAACATTTGCATATGTACCATTTTAGTGAAATCATATTGTATATGTTATATAAATAAAACCCCGCAAATATGACACTAAAAACAAAAACTTTAGACACGACATGTAACTAATATATATATATATATATATATATATATATATATATATATATATATATATATATATATATATATATATATACAAAAACATACAATTTAAGACGTAAATGAAGACTCAAGTAAAACCTATCTGCTTCCATTTTTGACGTTTTTGAAAACAATCTTTAGTAATCTAAATTTATTGGCGGACACGTAAACTATTTTTAGATAACAATAATTAAATGACCAATATTTATTTTCACATTGTTTCAAGACTTCTTAAGACTTCTTAATTTAAAAAAGGGCAGTCTTTGGACATAAGATAATAACTTTTAAACACTTACTTATAAATTTGGTAATACCACTACCAACGTTTACAATGAAGATCGAAAACATTAAAATCTACTACCTAAAAACTTGTTAAAATCCATGTCATTTTTAAAAAAAGGATTATAATGGTTGGCAAATTACATTTATTTCAGTTTTCCTCTTTTTTAATAATGGTCGGTCGCTTTTGATAATCAAGTGATTAAATATTACAATGTTTCTTTATACACAGTATTAACTGTTCAGGCAACCCGAAGATTGATACATCTGAGAATTTCAAAACTAAATATCCTTTTAAGAGTGGATTTGATTTAAAGTTGGAAGTAGCTGTGCCGTTGATTGCAAACCCACCTCCTCAGAAATCAAACTTGACGTGGGTCGGCCCATACACTGTACCATTGAATACTGTCATTTCACAACGAGATGAAATTTACAAGCAACTGTTCGTTAGCTTTATCCCCGTGGTTGATCAAACTTATTTTGGAAACTACTCATTGCAATATAGAGAGTCCATCATTTGCACAATCACAATTATCGCCGAAGGTAGTGAATACTTATTTAAAATGATTATGAAAGATACGTATAATGAAATTATTCAAATTTGTTCAGTTAGTGTTTTTAGATAAATCTTAAAAAAAAAGAATTAAAACATGTTTAATAACTTTAAAATTTTTGTTGTATGTTTGTTTACTTGTTTTTTTCTTTAATGCACAATTCATGATATAAAGAATGATTTTAAAATGTTTTATACACAATATATTGATTCTTAAACAACATTCGAAATGAAATTATATTTATCAGTATCAATTCTATTTCAGACGTGCCTCAAACACCAACAAACTTTACTTGGAATTCTTACGCCAGTGGCTACGTAAACTTGACTTGGGTATCAGGTTTCAGTGGAGGCCCTTATCAGTTTTTTATATTGTCATTATACAACGGTTCGATTTGGGAAATAGTTGGAAACGTTTCAGATCCTGGAGTGGGTAACTTGGCACATTTCGACCCTGGACTTTTGACCCCAGGCCACGAATACGCGTTTCGCTTGGAAAGTTGTAACAGAATCAACTGTTCTTTTCCTCCTACTGAGACACTAGTTACAATAAAAGGTATATAGCCACTTAGATCAACATCATTTGGTAGACACAATAAAAGGTACGAAGCCAGATAAATCAACATCATTTGGTAGACACAATAAAAGGTACGAAGCCAGATAAATCAACATCATTTGGTAGACACAATAAAAGGTACAACGCCAGATAAATCTACATCATTTGGTAGACACAATAAAAGGTACAACGCCAGATAAATCAACATCATTTGGTAGACACAATAAAAGGTATAAAGCCAGATAAATCAACATCATTTGGTAGACACAATAAAAGGTACAAAGCCAGATAAATCAACATCATTTGGTAGACACAATAAAAGGTACAAAGCCAGATAAATCAACATCATTTGGAAGACACAATAAAAGGTACAAAGCCAGATAAATCAACATCATTTGGTAGACACAATAAAATGTACAACGCCAGATAAATCAACATCATTTGGTAGACACAATAAAAGGTACAAAGCCCGATAAATCAACATCATTTGGTAGACACAATAAAAGGTACAAAGCCAGATAAATCAACATCATTTGGTAGACACAATAAAAGGTACAAAGCCAGATCAATCTACATCATTTGGTAGACACAATAAAATGTACAACGCCAGATAATTCAACATCATTTGGTAGACACAATAAAAGGTACAACGCCAGATACATCTACATCATTTGGTAGACACAATAAAAGGTACAGAATCATGTAAATTATCATCATTTGGATGTTACAATGAAAGGTATACAACCACTTAAATCAACACAATTTTGTAGCTTCAATAAAAGGTTTAAAGCCACTCAAATCAAATCATTTGTAGTTTAAATAAAGGGTATACATCCACTTAAATTAACATGATTTGGAAGGCACAAGAAAAGGTACATAACTATTGAAATAAACATCATTTGGTACTGTCAAGAAAACAACTTTACATCTAAAATGTTGCTCAGACGAATCATTCACAGTTTGAGATATATTTGATCAACAAATTAATCGAAACTGAAAAAAAGGGAATCAAGATTGTCTCCATTGCTACATAATCAATGGTAAAACTGTTACTTCCTTTTAACGAAGCCATGGTTTGTTAATCTATATCTGATTATGACAGCTCTTGCCAATTTAATAACTCCCATTTAATAAAAAAAAAAAATCCGGGACGAATACACAGTGGATGCTTGCAATGAGATTTTGTCTGGTTGACAAGGCACTTGTATGTGACACTCTACAGTAACCTATATATTAATCAAAAGTTTTATCAAAATATGATTTTGATTAGTTTTAATAAACAAAATAAAAGCATGATCGATAATACTTTTGTTTAAGATTTGTTTTGATGTTGTTTTCTTTGTTTCAGAAAATGCCTGACATACGTTATAGGATAAAATTTAAAAAAGACACATTCATAAGAAAGAAAAATGCGATTAAAACTTTTTTTCTGCAAAAAATAATTCCTTTTTCAAGAGCTAATTAAAATTGTGAGTAAATTTTAATTTTTGTATCACCATTGCCTAGACTGTGTACCTGGCCTCTATGGAGAACGTTGTGAGAACAGTTGTGGAAAATGTAATAATGAAACCATTTGCAACACTGCTTCCTGAGTTTGTCCGAATGATTGCCAGGAAAACTGGATTCCTCCTTTCTGTGCAGGTAACAAAATCCATAAATAAAACAGAATTGTACTGAATATATGCCCTCCAAAGAAGAAGGGGAGGGGAGGTGTATTCTGTTTAACCCTTGTGGGTCTGTCTGTAACAAATTTCTGTCGCATTTTTCTCTGCAACTGTTCATTACAGATGTTTGGATTTTAACACACTCTTTGGTTTGGAGAGCTTTATAATGGTATCCATTTTTGTACCAGTTAGACGTCTACTTGCTGTTAAATGACGAGTTAATTTATGTTGTAACCAAATTTCGTCATGATTTCTCAACCAATAATCGCAGTCGCCTTGAATTTTAAAACATTTTTTGTTAAGGCATGCCATATGATGGATCTATTTTCATAATATTAGACGTAAACGTTCTGTTTAATGTCGCTTGTTAACGTTTTTCTTGAATTTTGAACAAATTTTCGTCAGAGTTTTATCAACAATCATGGATGCTTGAAATTTTATCACGTTCTTTGTTTAGGTATGCTTTATAGTTGGATTTAATTTTCAACAAATTCGATATCAACTTCCTGTTAATTGACGACTTTTCTCATTTTGAATATTCACATCAGATGGGTATCACTAGTGAATATTGGAAAACCCGGTTAAAAACAATGATAATCATATGTTTTGCGCAGACTGGAGTTTTGTAGTATTAATTTCTTTTTTATTTTCGATTGTGATCTGAATAAGTTTTGTCAGTAGTTACTTTCGACGCTAAGGTTAAACAAAAATTGTCCACAACTAAATTCATGAACAGACAGAAACTTAACAGTACATATTTATAATAAATGTGTATATTTTTGGGCAGACTGTAAGCCTAAAAAATACGGCCTCAACTGTTCATTTGACTGTGGTCATTGCAAAAATGGTAAACCCTGTTCCACGGCTTCCGGGGCTTGTATTGATGGATGTGACGACGGGTGGACAGGAATCAAATGTGATACTGGTAAGAAACAATAAAATCGATTCACTCAAAAACTGAACACAATGCAATAACAGAAATGAACATGAATTTCATTCATTTTTGTTGTTGAACATAAATTGGTGAACCCATCATCTTCTTTTACACAAAAGCACATTTTACAGTACCTTTAAACCTCATATTCCCAATAACAGTCAAAATATTGGCGACTCCATAAACATATTTCATCGAATATCTCACTTACGAATAAAATTGGTGGGTCCACCAATGATAAAATATTGGCGATTTTATTTATTAAAACAGCATCAATCATCTCAATCACACAGGACCCTGATGGTTCCTCCAAAAATCAATTTAGCATTTGTTCGTATACAGTTTTGTATTTCATTCAAAGATTTGGTGAACCCACCAACAAAGCAATGATAGCAACATATATTATCAAACATTTTAGTCTTAAAGAAACCTTAATTGGTGACTCCACCTAAATACAAATATGCAATAATCGTTTTGTCTTATAAAATTACTGATTAAACTTCGTGAACTCACCAAAAAACGAAAAATGCAGACAGAATTTCATTCCAAATATTTGGTGGATCCACCAAAATGAAATTTTACAAATAAATTTAGAGTACAAAGTTGGTGCATTCACCGAAAGATTCTAAACATTTATCGATGGCACTAAATAAACAGAAACACCGCAACACATGTCAGTTTATATACAAAACAAGAAAGATGGTCACGCCACAAAAAAAGATTGACATAATTTAAAATACCCCTCCTTGGTGGATCCACCAGATATTTAGTTACTGTGGTTTCATTTATTTTCAAGGGCATCAATTTTCGTGGATAAAGTGAAAATCACAGTTTCAAGGATACGTAAATTCGTGGCCAATGACCCTATCAATACAAAATGTTAATAAAAATTGCACTTCAATGAATATTTAATTTCGTGGATCAACTAAGCAACGAAATCCACGAAAATTGGTATTCAACGAATATTGATGAAACCACAGTATACGAATTATAAAAGTAAAAAGATTACAAAATTGGTAGATTCACTAAAAAAAAAAACTCCCGGCCGAAAACAAATAGTTTATCGCTGCTATTGAATACATAATTGGTGGGCCAATCAAAACCTATGCTATGTTCGGTTTACATAAAAGATCAGAAAGATCAGCATATTTTCATAACTCATAATTGCCAGCAAAAAAAATCTTTCTATCTTTCTTTCTTTCTTTCTTTCTTTCAGTAGACGATAACAAAGTACTCCGTTTCTCTCAAATTTAATCAAGAGCGCTTTCGCTCATCGGCTTTTCAGTGGATTTCAAATTGTATAGACATCTTGAATATGGTTAAACTTCACCCTCTAATCGTATAAGTTGTTTTTTTATGTTGCGTATTGGTGGTTATTATAGAATAACGTATCATTTAAAGCAATTATTCCATAATATCCAAGCAATGTACCTTAAAGCTGCATGGTCCGATTTTTTGGCTCTTACAGCATCAAATAATTTTCCATACAAACCTTAGAAAGTTACAGGCTTTTGCCTATTTACACCAGCAGAATCTGTCTCCTTTCAAAGTTAGAAATATTAAAAATAAATAAAAATTATTTCGTTATGTGCATACCAAAAACCCCAAATAAAATGCATCATGGTAATGTTTAGAAAACGGAACCGTTCGTCTCCCGAAAGTTTGGGTTTATTTAACCCGCATGTTTTGGATCGATTGTTAACAAACCAAACTAAAGAAATTATAGGGAACAAACTGTACACCGTTTTTTTCTGTGATTTGCCAAAACAATATGACCTCTATCAAAAGCGATATCAAAATCGTAATAAAATCATCCTAGCCTCGACGTTAGGGGTAAATTTTAGAATAAGGCGGTATAACTCGATACCCTTTTTATGTCGTTTTTTTGTAAACGAATTTTGTAATCATTTCTCATAGATCTATGGCTTTATTAATGAGTGAAACGACTACAAAGTCTGTTATTATAAACTTAGCAAAATCATTGTTTTAAAAGCGTACGCAAAATTTGATATAAAATCGGACCAAGCAGCATTAACTTCAAATTGCAATCAATGAAATATATTAATTTCTCGTATGATCTAAATTCTATCCATTTGGGCATGGTTTTGTAGTTTTATCTTTGTAGCAAATCATACAGTCTGAGCTGAATGATGAATTATTCTCATTTTAGACAATCTGGGCATGTTAGATACATGTAGTGTTTTTATCTTTTGAAATAAATCACTATTTGAAACCCTTCAACAAAAACAGAACTTCTATTTCCAAACTCCTCGCTGGACACTTTGTAATGAAATCGCATCTGCGTCACTGCGCCTTGAATTGTTATTATTAATTACAATATTGCATGTAACACTAACAAGAGACTTAAGATAGAGGATTTATCACGTGCGATTACGACATATTTTCAGCAAGGCTCTTTCAAACGGACATTATATCTTTTAATCATTAATGAAAAAATGTACCAATTAGCTAAGTTTGAATTCACACTGACTATTTTCATAGATTTGAACTCTAATTTTAAAACTACATGATACTAGACTATTAATCGGTTTAGTAATGAATTTTTGTATGATGTTAACTGAAATAAATTAATTCGACTTTGTTTTAAAAATGTTTTTCATTTATGTAATTATGTAACTGATTGGGGTTTAAGACTCTTTAACAGTATCTTAGTAACACCATATACCTAATCCGGTAGGTAATTTAACTAATTAGATGTAAAGTAAGTAGAATGTATAAATTTCCAACTTATATATAGTATTATACAGACCAAAAATATGTTCCGAACACTTATTTTCAAACCCCACAAGCCAACTTTTGAATATATATTTTTCTTTAAAGCCAACCACTTATTTGGATTTTTCAGATAATATATGATGTAAATATCCTTGCTACCAGAGTTATCTCTCATAGTTCAGCAGTTTTTTTCAACCTAACGAATATTTCTTGGCTTTTTTTACTTGTAGAAGACAGAATGCCAAGAACATATACAGTTATTAAGGTCTTCCGTTTTCCAACGGAAGACCTTATTGTTTTCGTTCGGTTTCTTTTTCCCTATTATTATTATTTTTTTTTCTTACAAAATTTGCGCAGGCGATTTCTCGAAAATGGCTGAACCGATTTTCGTGAAACTTTCAGATCTAATAGATATTAGTCCGAACTTAATATACATTTTTTTTATTTTGATGACGTCATTTCCGTTTTTGAGAAAATGACGTTTTAGCGATATTCAGAGGGTCGGCTTGTCCAGGGATCTCCTCCTAAACGGTAAAAGATATTGAGTTCAAACTTTCAGGGATTGTAGACAAGAGATTGTAGATGTGCAATTTGGCATTCATATTTGTAATGCTCAAAAGGCGTTAAAGCTCGCCCGGTCCCGAAAATTGAGACTAAAAAAAACGTCGTAATTTTTCATGGTTTTCTTAGTTTATCTCTTTTCTGAAAAATATTTTGTTAACACATGTAATACAAAAAAAGTTTATATTTACAAGACCTTTCATTTCATATCGAGAAAAAGGGGCTGGCCCCTAATATGAGGGGACCAAAGGGCTCTAAAGTCTTTCATCTGTAGCCCTTTACTGAGGGATATTTTGTGAACGGTTATAGAAGCAAATATGTTTATTTTACAGTTATGTATCCAAGCAATGTAATGATTTTATCATGTGTTACGTAATTAGGGGTTTTTAGGGGCCAAAAGTCCAGAATTTTGATCACCAATATCTCAGAAAGGAAAAATATTTTGAAATGCAGTATAGAAGAAAAGATGCTCAGAATGATGAATTAAATCATATGCAATTTTCAAAATTTCGTTAAACGGCCCCTATAAGGAGTTAAGGGATCGGCCCCTAAAATGTTCTTTCCAATATATCTCAAGAACGGTAATGAATTTCTAAACAGTTGTTGAACAAAATGTATTGAGATTTAAATGACCTTTTATTTGATATCAAGTAAAAATGGGCTGGCCCCTAAAACTAGGGGACCAAAGGGCTCTAAAGTTTTTATTTGTAGCCCTTTACTGGGGGATATTTTGTGAACGATTATAGAAGCAAATATGATTATCTCACAGTTATGTATCCAAGCAATGTAATGAATTTATCATGTGTTACGTAATTAGGGGTTTTTAGGGGCCAATAGTCCAGAATTTTGATCACATATATCTCAGAAAGGAAAACTATTTTGAAATGCAGTATAGATGAAAAGATGCTCAAAATGGTGTATCAAATCATGTGCAATTTTCAAAATTTCGTTAAAATGTCCCTATAAGGAGTTCAGGGATCAGCCCTTAAAATGTTCTTTCCCATATATCTCAAGAACGGTAACGAATTTCTAAAAAGTTGTTGAACATAATGTGTTGAGATTTAAATGACCTTTTATTTGATATCGAGAAAAAGGGGCTGGCCCCTTAAATTACGGGACCAAAGGGCTCTAAAGTCTTTTATCTGTAGCCCTTTACTGAGGGATATGTTGTGAACGGTTATAGAAGCAAATATGTTTATCTTACAATTATGTATCCAAGCAATGTAATGATTTTATCATGTGTTACATAAGAAGGGGGTTTTAGGGGCCAAAATTATAGAGTTTTGATCACCAATATCTCAGAAAGGAAAAATATTTTGAAATGCAGTAAAGAAGAAAAGATACTTAGAATGGTGTACTAAATAATATGCAATTTTCAAAATTTCGTTAAACGGCCCCTATAAGGAGTTAAGGGATCAGCCCCTACAACGTTCTTTCCCATATCTCTCAAAAACGGTAACGAATTTCTAAACAGTTGTTGAACAAAATGTGTTGAGATTTAAATGACCTTTTATTGGATATTAAAAAAGAAACTGACCCCTAGAATGAGGGAACTAAAGGGCTCTAAAAATTTCAACTGTAGCTCTTTACTGAGGGATATTTAATGAAAGGCTATAGAAGCAAATATGTTTATCTTACATTTCTGTATCCAAGTAATGTAATGGTGTATTCATGTGTTATGGAATAAGGATCTTTTAGGGGTCATGAGTCCATAAACCAGCTATATCTCAAAAATGAAAATATTTTGAAATGCAGTGTAGAAGAAAAGATGCTCAAAATGATGTACTTTACAAAATGCAACCTTCAAAATTTGGTTCAGCGGCTCCAATAAGGAGGTAAGGGACTGACCCCTAAAACTTTTTTCTCAGATATCTCAAGAACGGTGACGAATTTCTAAACACTAGTTGAACAAAGCTCTTATACCTGAAACAAAATAGTATCTGGCCCTTAGAATGTAGACCCCGTTTTTCTATTCTAAATCATGTTTAGCTGTTAAATAGCAAAATCAAGATCGAACATGTATCTCAAATTCTAAAATCAGACGGAAGACCTCCTCGTTGCTCGCAACGAGATCGTGTCTAGTTATTATTGTTCTTGCTATACTTTTGGGAATAACATGGCTGCTGATGACAATATTCATTATCTTCAAAATAAGACGTGGATGCTTGCAAACAACAAAAATCAGTATTTATCTGGATACAGAAAACGTAATGCAGTCATACCAAAATTTGCAAAATATTGAAGGAGAAACTAATTACACAAATATTGATCGTTCAGACCACGAAACCCAGTATGCAGAGCTGGATTTACCTAAACAAGATGTTTAAGATGTAAAATAAATCAAAGTTAGTTATCAAAGTTTGCAAACGTCGGTCTTCGTTATCATTTGTAAGAAGGCTAGATGGTCGCGACCATTTTTAGACTGTATGGTTCTCCTTTCAAAGAAGAGCTCTACATGAAAATACATGTATTTTAGGCATACCAGGAAACCGGTAGTGACTATAGTGTTTATCGCTGTTTCTGTGTTTATCTGATTGTAAAGTTATGTATAAACTAACATTTTCTGCAATTTATGTCGTCATTTTTGATGCAATAAAACATGACCCTGGTTAGAAGTCATCAAGGCTAGATACATGTACCTCTCATCATCGGCTGTTTAAAAATGGTTTAAATAAATGTTCCTTTTATCTGACAGCTATTGAGTCTGAGAAAATAATGTTGTTTTGGTGTGTTTTCTCATTGTGTGATTTGGAGACACACACTGCTTTTCTGGCCTTAGCCAATGATCGAAGAAAACAACATAACCGTATAAGTTTTTTATTCACCTCAAATAAAATTGAACAGACTAAAACTTAAATAACATATCAAAGTTAATATTAATGTTGAATCAAGTACAAGGGCATATAAAAAAAAGTCTTACATGTTTGTGTCAACTGGATGCATATTTTATAATTAAAAACATTTACAGACAGCCATCATCAAGTAGAGAGCTTTGTCACAGCTGTAAAAACAGAAACTAATGCGATCGGAAAAGTCACCTCAATATTTACATAATTAGTTTGTCGGAAAAAGAAAACAGATCTACGGAACGTTTTAGCAAAGACTTCACCAATGATGATCATTGGTCAGGGTATCCAAACACTTCCACTTCACAAAGAGTGAGGAAGTCGGTTGTCTTGGAGATCTTCACGAATCTACCCTTTGGTAATGTGTTCGGACAGTAGATATCGACAACCTGCGACAGGGTACCGGGACCAGCAAATACACCACAGGGAGTGCTCACATCTGATTCTGTTATCCCTACAGTGACGGTAACATCCCGAAGCCGGTTAGCCACATCTAATATAAGACAAATAGCAGTTGTTAATGTGATGGCATTTGTGTTAATGTGTAAACATTTTTTTCTTCCTTAAGTAACTCAAAGGAATCTTGCATTCCGTAGGATGTGAATTAGTTCAGAGCGACAATTTTTCAGATTAAAGAATACTATTTATTTTTTTTTTCTCTTGAAAGGTAACAATGCAGCAAATATAAATGTTTTTTGCCATTTTAGCGTTAAAAAGGTAATCAAAGCTGTAAATCGATAAAGCTAAATAAAAACAAAGGTTTTGCGCCACCACTTTATACTTTAGTTCGTTTTACAATGCCCTTACTGTGCACGCTTACCTGCTCCCCACTTGTCCATTCCTCTGTTGAATATTCTGACGTAATCGATGTCATAAACAGCCTGTAGATCTACCATCCACCACGGGTTTGTGTCTCCACCCTTTGTGCATGAACATTTGTCTACGACAAAGTCTGTTCCGTTGTTGCCATCAACTGCCAAAGTGGCAGGGGAGGACTCTCCAGCCCATGAATACGTCGTTGATTGTTTTGCAGGTTTCTTCAATGCAATGTTTGGCTCAGCTGTCAAAAAAAGTGTAGATATTTATCGTAATATTAACATTTGCACATCAATAGAGCTACGCTTTCTTTTTTCAGTTTTTTGAGTAACATCTTTGCAAACCTTTAACTTTTTATTTACGTTATATCGTTTTCAGTAAAGATAACGTTTTTTCCTGGAATTTCTTAAATGCAAAACAACATTTCTTTGAACATGTCATTTTAAACAAAAAGATGTTTAATCAAACGTCGTAGAAACCGTTAAGTTTGCAACCTTTGCCTGCTGTAATCTTGTGATTATTTGCGTGAACGATATTTAGTGAATATTATTATTATTTCACAAGTCTAGAGAAAATATGCAGTATTGTAATAAATCTTTGATCTATATATTGACATCTACTAAGCATATTTCCCTCTTTCTTTCGGAAATCGATTGTACTTTACAGATGTAAAGATGCTGACAGGACTGGAATATCTACACGATCCTGATCAAAAATGATTATCGATGGGTTGAAACCTTAAGCAA
Source organism: Magallana gigas (assembly GCF_902806645.1). Lineage (NCBI taxonomy): Eukaryota > Metazoa > Mollusca > Bivalvia > Ostreida > Ostreidae > Magallana > Magallana gigas. The sequence goes on along the minus strand of NW_022994841.1, from coordinate 73,774 downwards.
CCTGGCTCCGATTTCACCAAAAAACTTAAGTTTTTACCTAAGTTTAATCTCAAATCCTGAGCATTTACTCAGCAGAGATTTTTCTCAAATTGCATTTCACAAATCAAACTTAGTCATTTTTCAGCTGAGTTGAATTTTTTACTCAGCTGAGTCAAGAATTTTCATTGTCACAAGTGGCCCCTTATTACTTCTCCTGTTTTTATTTATTTATTCTCAATAGAAACAAACGTTTGCTTATGTTTTCAACAGAGGAAAATCCGATTAAATTAACAAGAGTCATAAAATGTTAATAAGTCATGTAGTGTACACTTTGTTATGCTAAGTATAGATGACATATCTAAATGATCTTATATATTATATAGCAAACAAAAGACCACATTAAATACATTATGGGTACCTTAAAATCATTAGAAAGTAGAATCACTGCACAGTTATTCCATTTAACACAAACAAATGAATTAGTTCCCTTTGTTTACATTTTTGTCAAGGGAGATAACTCCGCCAAACTTATTATTTTTAATGAAAAAAATATTTATCAAACCTGCATGAAATATTGCATATACGCTGATTATTGAGTGGAATAGATCTAAGAAATGAACATTACAGACGATATAATACTGTATTAATGATGTTTATGACATATTCATATTTATACCCCCCGCAAACAAAGTTTGGGGGGGTATATAGGAATCACCTTGTCCGTCCGTCCGTCTGTCCGTCTGTCTGTCTGTCTGTCTGTCCGTCTGTCTGTGCAATCGTGTCCGGTCCATATCTTTCTTATGGGGAAATATTGGAAGTTCTTACTTCACACAAAGATTGCTTATGACCTAAGGGTGTGTCATGACCTTGACCCAAGGTCATTCGGGCAAGATCAAGGTCACTGGCAGAAAAAGTGCAAAATTCGTGTCCGGTCCATATCTTTCTTATGGGGAAACATTGGAAGTTCTTACTTCACACAAAGATTGCTTATGACCTAAGGGTGTGTCATGACCTTGACCCAAGGTCATTCGGGCAAGGTCAAGGTCACTGGCAGAAAAAGTGCAAAATTCATGTCCGGTCCATACCTTTCTTATGGGGAAACATTGGAAGTTCTTACTTCACACAAAGATTGCTTATGACCTAAGGGTGTGTCATGACCTTGACCCAAGGTCATTCGGGCAAGGTCAAGGTCACTGGCAGAAAAAAAGCAAAATTCGTGTCCGGTCCATATCTTTCTAATGGGGAAACATTGGAACTTCTTACTTCACACAAAGATTGCTTATGACCTAAGAGTGTGTCATGACCTTGACCCAAGGTCATTTGGGCAAGGTTAAGGTCACTGGCAGAAAAAAAGCAAAATTCGTGTCCGGTCCATATCTTTCTTATGGAGAAACATTGGAAGTTCTTACTTCACACAAAGATTGCTTATGACCTAAGGGTGTGTTATGACCTTGACCCAAGGTCAATTGAGAAAGTTCAAGGTCATTGTTTCAAAAAAGCTAAATTCTGTCTGTGTCATGTTTTGTATTAATGGAAATATTAGAAGCTAAAAATTAACAGTTTTCAAAAATAAAGCAGTTGTTATTTATAGAAAATGGACAGTGAAATAGATTCATCCAATATTTTCTATAATAGCAAAAATACACGCGTTATGATTTTTATCTTAGCGGGGGGTATCAATTGTGAGCTTGCTCACAGTACCTCTAGTTGAGATTTGACTTAAGTCTGCTATAGAGCTAACTTAAGTTTTTTCTCAAATTGAGTAAAAAACATGACTAAGATTTTTTTGTGAAATGCAGACATTTGAGTTTTCTCAAATTTGAGAAAAAACTCAACTATTTGAGAAAAAACTCAGACTTAAGTCTGAGAATTGACTTAAGTTTTTTTTTGTGAAATCGGAGCCTGGCTGCATATGACTAAATGCACGAAATAATCATGAAGATGTCGCACTCAAATTCCAATATATAAAGACTTGATTATTTTTGTCCTTCTTACATGGTGATGAACGATATCATTAATTTAGTTACTTTTACCTACTTGTTTTAATAATTCAATAATTCATTACAGAATGGTAAGAATATAAACAATGAATTTTTATCTTTAATTATTTAAGCGGGTTATGAATGTAGCATTCATTGCAGATTGTTTTGCAATGTAATTTTCAGATCCAGCATGAATCACGCAAGAAAGGATTTTATTATTTAAATGTTGCTCATTTATTTCTGTCTTAATTTTTTCTGTCTCAAACATTTAATAGAAACCTAAAACATCACAGGTTCAAAACTTGGTCCGAGGATTGTATAAGATTTTGGTAGTTTGTCTTCACCATGATCCTAAATTAAAAGGCTCAGTTGTTATAGCAAGTCTTAATATTATCAAAACAAGATATTCTGGAGCATGAAACAGCTTTTCCTTTCCTGTTCTAAAAAATGACAGAAATGCCTTAGATTTTGCCATCTCATTAAAGCCAAAAAATCTTCTTTGTAACATTTTAATACCTCGAGTTTGCAATGTAAAGTTGCTAAGAGGCGGGATACATTGTTTACACTTGCAGCCTAATTCATCCCGTTATCAAGCTGAAAGTGCCTGGTCAAATTGTTGCGGGGGTTGTTTTAAAAGTGCAACTATGCAACAGTTATTCTTGGTTTGGGTATTAAATATCTGACCTTCCCGCAATTCATTATATTTACGATATCATTATAATGATGACAAAATGAGCTTAAAAACTCAGTTAACTCATTAATAATGACTATGTGTGCCTATCTGTATATGTACAATGATCCCATATATCTGTAATTTGAGTACTTTGATTATATCAGTGTCATTAATATACTTTTACTTTCAATAAACTTCAGAAAAATATATATATATATATATATATATATATATATATATATATATATATATATATATAATATATATATATATATATAGAGAGAGAGAGAGAGAGAGAGAGAGAGAGAGAGAGAGAGAGAGAGAGAGAGAAATTATACCTTGTCTTTTGCTCCTTTGATGTCCTGCATCAGATACTGCTATGATCAAAGCAACCTGAATTTAAGAAAAAATATTACTGTTTATCCTTCGTTTTAAAACCAACATTCCTTCTTTGTTTTACATTATGCAATCAATGCGTGCCTTAAGTATTTTTTCAGATGATTTATATATACTTTAATAACTGATATATTTGTAATGTAAAGTTAAAGCTTAATTAAACTACATGTAATTGAATTAACAACATGGACAAGATTAAAAAGTTCTATTAACAATAGGCTACGAGGTCTTTACAGTAAGCTTAGTGCTACAACCCATGGACAGACCTGTCGAGGAGGTTTTCCGTCCGTTTCTTTATACAATAGTGTCTTTTATTAATTTTCAATCTAAAGTTGAAAATGTTTACATGACAAATTATGTAATCATTTTCAACTTTAGATCGAAAATTAATAAAAGACAATAGTATGCAATACTGATGACTCCAATTTTCAAAAAATATATAATAATATCCTTATCATGAATATTGAATAAATATATCACATCCTGATTAATGTGGTTAGCTTGGATCGTTTACTATTGTAATGATTGACGCATTATTGATGATTGAGTACAACCTACAACAGTGAACTTTATTAACGCCGATTATTTTTTTCTGCAATGTCGCTACATTCATATTCCGCATGAATCACCAAAGAATGCATTTTATTGTTCAAGTAGCCTAACGAAAGCTAGATAGTGGTCCAAACATGTGGTAAAGTCTACAAATACCAGTGGACAGGACAAGCTACTACTTAGCATTACCCCGACCTTTTTTAACGTTTCTATTTTTATTTTTTTTTGATTTAGATTTAATTTCGTTTAATGTCCTATTCATCTACATGTTCCATAGATACTTGTGGACAGGACCATGCATCTACCCCAACAAACCCGTCCTTTTCCTTTATTATTAATTGATAATTTAAAAAAAAAATCATTATTTATCTCTAACCTCCTCATATTAACATCTCCGATCAATCAAAATAACAGATGTTCACGAGTAAGCGGCATTTTTTGTTAATGAGGAAATAAAAGGGGATACACGGTCCTGTTCACAAAAAAAACTGTGACATTGTAAAACGCAATAATATTGTTCTATTTACATATTCACTAACTTTTTCTAATTATAACTGAGTAATAAAAATATTTTACCGTCATTAAGCAAAACACCTTTTCCATGGTTGGTCTTTTTACAAGCTTTGGCTCAAGTGAATTCACTTTGTCAGTAGGTCATTTATATAGGAAGTTTCTACCAATTTTTTTCCCCTTCCAGGCAGATAATTTTGTTTCAATCGAAAGAAAACTATGATTACAAACACGAAGTCTTTTAACTAAAGGATTAGATCTTATGGCAAAAAGATATATTGCACTAAATGTTTGCACTTATGGAAGAAAATTACCACCAAAAGTATATGTTTCTTGCTTTTATTTTTATATGTATTCTGCTTACTTTATCATGATTAAATTCCTTAACTAATGGATACAATTGTATTGTTTTTATATACATGCTTATCAAATTTCATTTTGAATCTTCTTTATTGTTAATGTTGTGCATATTTTATGTTGTTTTCTTCTGCCTATGTAAATTCAAATTTAAAAAAAATTATTCATACAGGTTCACAACTACATTATTACACTTGTAAATGTGAAGTCGATCCAGCAAACTATAAAGCTAATCTAAAGGGAAGACGAATGCAAGTCGTGTTATTGTAATACCGCAATATATTGTGACCGCGTAGATTCGTACTGTGCTAAGGAATTCGTCTGGAACTGCATATTTCGTGTGCAGTACGAACGGTATAAGAAAATGTTGGTGTAGAGCTTACAAGGTATAAGGTTGAGGCGCGCTGTGGGACGTAAGGTAAAAACAAAGGATAGGCATGCCGTATTCCCAAAAGATCCACTAAAATGCAATTCCAAAGAAATAAAAGCCAATTGATGCAGGATTCTGAATTTATTAGACGAGTCTAAACGATGGCAACAGTTTGATGAATGAAAAATTAAATAGACGAAGTCAGACTCTGGGTGAGACGGAAGACTGGTCTAGGCTGGTCGCCGTATTTCAGACTCTGGGTGTGCCAGTCTTTGGTCAGGAAGACGGTTGCCAGCCTTGCCCAGTCGTCCGACAATTTTACATGACTATATATAAGAATCTGAACAATGAGTAAAAACAGACATGTGATTACCTTAAGTAAGCTGAGTGGAAGAATCATTATATATAAACTAGATACGATCTCGTTACGAGTAACGAGTAGGTCTTCCGTTCAATTTTTAAACGATACGATTAAAATATCAATGAAATTTCAGAATTCTCCCTCAAACACTCCCATTCTGATAATGTATACGATTGTCAATATCCTTTAAAATACTTAACAAAGTGTTTTGCATTTTCAAATATTGCATATTAAAGATTTAATAGTTTAGTCCCCTAAAGTCCCTCATCATGTCATCAATTGGTTTGGAAATGAGTTTTAGAAACTTATATTGTTACCATCAACAACTTTGTTTCTGTAACGCATTACAAAATCTTGATCGTTTTTAAGGTATCTGAAAAAGACTTTACGAGTGTCTTGGCCCCTAATGTAAGGGGCCAGCCCCTTTTTCTTAAGTTCTTTTGAAAGGCCTTACAAATACTAACATTTTTTGTTCGTACACCTATTTAAAATTGTTTATTATTTTTGAGATACAAATGATTGAATATTTTAGGGCCAGCCCTCTAGCTCCTTAATGGCGACAGAAATTTGTGTTTTGATTGATGGAATTTGATTAGAATCTTCAATGCAAGCATTTTCTCTTCTACAATGATTCACAAAATATGTATCCTTCTTTAGATATATTGCGTTAAAATTTTAGAACTTTGGCCCCTTAAAATCCCTAATTACGTAATAAATGGGCGTGGCAGTGATTTTTTCCTGATAGTTATTGTTACGGTCAACAACTTTTCTTCTATAATGCATTACAAAATCTTTATCGTTTTTAAGTTATTTGTAATAGAGTTTACAAGTGTCTTGGCCCCTAATTTAAGGGGCCAGCCCCTATTTCTTGATTTTGTTGGAAAGAACTTTTGATTATCTACCAATTTTGTTATATATGTTTTAACAAAATATTAACTCATAAAAAGATACAGATCAAAACGTGTGAAAATTTTGATTCGAAATTCATACCCAATTTTCGAGCCTAGGCGAGCTCAAAGAAATGGCGCCACTGGCGCCAAAAAAGTACATTCTGCACACCTTCAAACTATGGTCTACCTATCCTGAAAATTTCATATTTACATCTCTGATAGTCTCTGAGTTTATGTCTGCACAAAGTTGGTCGTAAAAACTTACAAAATCGGCCGTAAATCGGAACCGGAAGTGACGATTTCAAAATTTCAAAAAACTTCTAGAATTATGACCACTGGCAATCATCTGTGAAAAAATGGTTGAAATCGGCCGAATAGTTTTCGAGATATCGCGTGCACAAAATTTGTGGAAAAAAAAAAAATAATAATAAGAAACGGTACGAAAACAATAAGGTCTTCCGTTGGAAACGGAAGACCTTAAAAAAATTAAATAAACTCAATGCGTCTTTGATGTCCTAGACATGAAAAAAATATAATTGCACAATGTTGTTTAAACTGATTACCAGTTCTTGGGACATAACACTATGTTTCTTTGAAATCACAAATAAAGTTCGCAACGTGTCAATCACTAGTTCATTAAATAACTTTGATAAAATCATTTTTTAAGAAAATATTAAAAAATGGATGTTGAGTTAAAAAAAGTAAAGTCCAAAATAAAGTTATTGAACAATTAATTTTGCACGGTGATAATAACACCAGGCGGCTGTGTGTTCGCTTTAATTATAACTCCATTCTACGAAAAAAAAGTAAGAATGCGGGATGTTTTTCGCTCTAATAAGTGTATGCATATATAAAGAAGGTTTTTACAGGGGTGGGGGGGGGGTCGATAATTTTTTTTTTATTTTGTTTGCCAGGAGGGGGGAGTCCGAGGCCTACTGTCAATAAATTCAATAAGTTTGAATTTTCAAGGGCAGATCTAGGGTGTCTATATCCCCTAAAATTCTAGGTCTGTGTATAATACATATATTCTTTCAGTTCTCTTAAAGAGACGGTGTGTTCATATAGTTCACATAATTTGCACGCGTACCATAATCATTGACGTTGAACTCTTCAAATAACGGTTGCTTACACATTTTTAAATCGAATCAGGGACACTTGATTCATAAATAAGCACAACTACAATAACCCAGGATATTAGTAATACAAAATACATTTTACATTATAACCATTTCTGAAAGGATGGCGTCCATAAACATATGATTATTTAGGTAATTTTAAAACCAGAGAGAACAAATATAAACATCCTGATTAGTTTTATATGTTTAATTTTTTTTTGTAGACCTTATGTCAGTGAATTTTATTCTGGTTTGTGGCCCTTCTTTCCAGTTAATATAATTGAATAGAATGGATCGACCTAGATACAATATACGATATATAAATATATATATATATATATATATATATATATATAGAGAGAGAGAGAGAGAGAGAGAGAGAGAGAGAGAGAGAGAGAGAGAGAGAGAGAGAGAGAATGAATTATATGCCGAGCAGACAATATCTGTTTACATAACACATTGCATTATTTATCACCAAATCATAATGTGGGGGAGGGGGCACAACGGTCAATAATTAAAATCTGAAACTACATCATAAACTACACTATAAAGATTTCTAAAAAATTAAGTTAAATGGCATATAGAGTTACATCGAACACGTGAACCAAGCCTTATCCAAACCATTTTTATTACAACTATAAGGCAAATACTAGTCTGCTGTGAGAAATATTAGCGATTATGACGCACTCGCAAGCCCCGCGAAAATTTCTCGCACCCGAATAAAAGATTGTTTACAGTATGCTTGGTACAGACGGGTATCATTATGAAAGGTCAAACAATTTTACGGAAATAAACAACATGAGTTTATTATAATTAATGCCAATTAGATTTTTGCATTTTTTTTTAGAAGTTCCATATAAGCACATTGAATCACAGTTTCTCATTTTACGTAATGATATATTTTGACAAAATACACCGACTAAATGATGAAGATTATTGTAACTAACTGCACTCGTTTATTTTTCAGGCTTTCAAGTGTGGGGCGGAGCTAAACAGGCGAAAATTTAATGTAAACAGTGAACTCCTAGCAAAATAATAATTTATATCTCCAACATAATTGTTTTTTTCTTCGGGCACAAGGGTACATTTTTGTATATGCAAAATAAAAAGAGAAAATCCGAAAATTATTTCTCCTGCCAAAATACTCGGGGACGTATTTTTTATCACCTTATAGGTGAAAACGAAATATACAAACTTTAAGTGTTGAAAAAATATTTTCATTTAGTTAATATATGAGTGAGATTAAGATTAGATTAAATTTCAATTAAATTTTCTTCAGGATGAAAATTATGGAAGGAAATTAGCGCTATAAGTCAATGTTTTGCTTAATTTTTTTTCTACGTACTTCTTTATTCTTTAATACAGTTGAACATGTTTGCCACTTAAATGTTTTAATATAAATGCCTATTAAATTTAACTTTGTTACTTTCTATTTACTTTTTATGTTTTATGCGCATTATCTTATGTTACATTTATATTGATATCCTCGTGGCCGTGTAATCTATGACCTTAGCACGTAAAGATGAAAAAGAAATAACACTTAAGATATTTTGGGGGAAAAATGATAAAAGGGTCGCAGTATTGCTTCAATGTAGTACGTGTAAACATTACATGTATGACATGCATAAAATGACTTGGACAGTCATAAAGATTCATTTGTGTATATTCCTCATTTAACGCCAGGAATTTAAATCCACGTTATATTACGTTAATCATATTTTGCAGGTTTTAAAATTTTACTTACTTTTTTAAAAGTTTTAAAAATAAAACTAAAGTTCGGTGCTTGTAATTTATATTCTTGTTGATTTTTTTGACATAAGACAGCGGAATTAAATATTTAAATATAAACGTTGGTAAAATTAAGAAATTTAAAAGATTCTGCAACGTTGCACATTGAGTTTCCCATTACAAAATGGAAAAGATAAACCAGGCTTACGAGATTAAAATACGGTTTAATATCCTTGAGCAAATTAGTTGTAAATCTTAGCTTTAACTAAATATCAATAACTGAATGAAAATATTAGTTTTAACTTGGGCAGTATATTTCTTCGTTGCACTTAGAATATATTTAATGCAGCCCCCAGTAAATTGGCAAAAAATATATATTGTTGAATGGTTCTATTTTAAATGCATGCACTTATCTTTAGTGTATCGCCTGCTCTCTTAGAGAGTCCGTTGTTTAACCAAGAAAAAAACCACAAACACACGAGAGATGTAAATCATGACTTGTTTATTTTAGGGATAAACTGCGTACAATATTTATCCTTAGACTTAATTTCAGCTCCTCCGCACATTTGTAAGCCATGTAAATACATGTACATGAGCGTAGTTAAGGACATAAATTTACATAAACTGGTCAATGAATTTTACAAAAAATATATCTATATGCGAAATGAGCCTAATGGATTTTTTTTTAATTTCATTTCTCTTTTAAAATGGTCAAAAGCATGATAGATTTTCAAAACTTTCTTGAAGAAATAGTTGGTTTTTTTTCTATTTTCAGTGGTATCATTTTTTTTTCAAATTGATTAAAAGGTATTTAATATCACTCATTACCTGGCTTTTTGTATATTTTATTTACCAATTATATATAAAAAAATGTTCCTGTTTAGCTTTGAATGTGTTTACGGTAATGTTATTTGCAGACTGTAATATTTTATAATCGGATAAGGAAATGAACTACTAGAACTGTAAGAACACAGCGTTTCTTAAATATAACTGAGGGTTAATTTTTTATGCGCAGATCTAAAAGGCAGAAGGGTACATACATCCTAGATCCACCAAGGATAATCAAACTTTTTCAAATACTAATAGTAGATTTCGGATTCCGTTCTCAATTGCAAACAAAATTATAAAAATAAACCCTCCTACATCCTCCCTTCTCCCCTTGAATTTTTTTTTCATCTGTGCTTTTACATTTTAGAGCAAAAGGTCCCAGTGTTGTGATATTAATGAAATAAAAACAATATGTTTGCATAAATATTGAAGTACTGAACTATTATTTTAAAAACATATTGTTTCATTACCGCAGCGATGTGAGCGCACAAAGAGTATAAATAGGACGGGCAAATTAGATCAGGCATGGTGTGATATGAGCATACATGTGATGTGAGCATACAGAGAGTATTAATAGGACTGGCAAATTAGATCGGGCGTGGTGTGATGTGAGCATACATGTGATGTGAGCATACAGAGAGTATTAATAGGACGGGCAAATTAGATCGGGCATGGTGTGATGTGAGCATACATGTGACGTGAGTAGACAGAGAGTATTAAAAGGACGGGCAAATTAGATCGGGCTTGGTGTGATATGAGCATACAAAGCGTATACATATGACGGGCAAATTAGATCGGGCGTGGTGTGATACGTAATGTCTTTAAGAAATTCCTTTTACGTTGGGATATGTTTTTCAACAGTTCTCATGACCTGTAAATAATTCCCGACCTGCATGGAGTTCTGAACAGTTTTCTTGGCCGGTACCTACTCCTGGACAGTTTCCTTGACCTGCATATAGTACTGGACAACTGTAAACATTTAGTCCTCTTCTCCTTGAGATATTGTCCAAAAAACCACGAAGTCTGTTTCAGTTTTCAAAAGCGGTTTTATCGATGATATCGTATTGTAGTTTATAAACATTGTTTCACCAAAAAAAAAATAAATCTGATTTTCATCAAAATCTAAAGTCTCTACAACCACATCTTGCATGAGTGCTTAATGCATTTTTTTTATGACACACTGTTTTAAATAGCTCTGTTTCTATGTGATCATACGAGATGAAATAATATTTCTTTCATTAGGGTCGATTTTATTTCTAAATACAGAAACAGATCGATTGTCGAGAAAGTCCATCATAAAGCCGGGGATACAGGTGTTGAGCCTTTTGTCTGGTAATAAAACATGGTTACGTACCATTTTCGTCAAATAGAGACATACATAAGTATACATGATTTTGAAGTTTATAGCAAGACATGCAGTGTACGCCTTGTTTTATGACACCAGAACTGTCGAATTCGGGCACTTCATAAAAACTTGTCAACTTAATCCCCTTCTCCTTACCCCATCACCTGGATTTATAACAATGTTTAAAACAATTATAATCATCATGCATTAAAATTCGGATGCACACAAAAAGTAATAGTAGCGTCGTCAGATAGACAAGGGATTTCTTTTTGCTGAGACAATGTCGACAACAGTATTTTAATAAGGTAAGATTTGCGTGCATAATCTTTTCTTGTATTAACTCAGTAGCGGGATTCATGTCGACGACTAGGTATTTAACGATACATAGGTGTTCCTATGGTAATCCTCTTGAATTTTTTTTTCATAACTTTAGAGGATAGACTTGAGTTACAAAAGTTAATACCAAGAGTTGCGTATACTAATAAAGAAACTTATTATAGTTTTTATTATTATTTCCCCCAGTTTTCTTTTTTTTTCTTGTGTTGTACTTCCTTCCAATGCTATTTAAAAAAAATATTAACCTATCAAAAAATTTTAATGTTTGACAATGAAAATACATTCTGCGTAAAACTATATATCAATAGTATACCTTGACTATAGGAGAGAACATATATACACATTGTGTCTGCTGTTCGATCCGATTCATGTATTCTTATATACTAGAAACAAATACTTATAAATTAAATCAAAGAAAATGACACCATTAATCAATGAAATAACTATGGCACACTTTCCAGGCAAGTATTAACATCTTACGTAAGAAACCTCCCAAAGATTCCTTGCTCTGAGCAGCTAGAAACATCATTTAGCGCCAAACTATTTGTTGTTCACATTCATTGTAATTTTCCGATCCGTTCCCTTGATGATAGACCTTGATGTGAACTCGATATATTGATATTTTTTCCAATATCTTCGAAAAGAGGATCATGAATTGTATTGAGAAATAGCTCAATAGTTCGGACGGCTTTTGAAACATTTCATCAGTAATTTATAATATTTTGTAAACAAAACAGTTATCTTTCGAATGAACAAGTAAGAGTGATCGTTCTTTCACCAGCATTTTCATTCCTCACTCAAACGAGACGGGTTTTCTTGTAACATTCTACTACATATATAGAATTAAAATATACGTGTTTATGATGTCATGTTTATTTACAAAACTATCATATACAAGTGTTTTGTCATGGTAATTATAACATTGAACCCATTTCATTGGCTAAGATATATTTCGATACACAAAAACATTAGAATCGGTCAGCATTTTAAATATATACAATGTCAAACAAAGTCTCTCTCAGACATTTAATCGACAAGTATATTAAAACTTTATGTATCCATACGTAGCTACACTTTTCAATAATGTTTTTTTTTTACAACTTTTTTTCCGAATATCAATTATAAGCTGCATGTAGAATGTGTTGTTGACTAAAATGTGAATTGTTGATTGTCCGTGTTAGAGGTTTCGACTCCAGGGCAGGGCCGAACTGGTCATTTCATGTTTGTGTGTAAAATACGTCATAATAATAATATCAGGATATTACTTTGAGATTGGATAAAAACAGGCTCTATTTAAAAAAAGAATAATGTCCCATATGATGTTTTAAAATGTTCATCTTTTACTTCAGCTAATACTTGATAATAAATGACAGCAAATTTAAACAAACAAAAAATACGTATATAAAATAGACATATAGTATTTAGGCTAGGTAAGACAACAATATTTCATAAAATGGAGGAACGGATCCTAGCAAGCAGGTGGAATACAGTTAAACCGTAATTTGAAAGCATCAAAACGTAGCTGCAATAATGTAGCTCTCTCCCGATTTTTTTTTTGGAGAGGGCTACAGCTCCATAGGATCTCCGAAATGGTGCAAGTGCGGTAGTGATTCACTCCCGCAACGAGTTCGTCTCAAATCGTATATAAATGACAATAGCATTTGCATTTCTTACCTGAACTCAAACGTTGTAGATGTCTACGGCATGAATTAATCCAAAAATATGAAGTATAGTCCATATATCGGTTATTTTTCATGTATGTTAACAATGCAAGTTGAATTTGTCCGCCATCTCTACTGACCTTGACCGGTTTTATTTTGGGACAACCAATAAGAAATCAGGAGCGGATCTTGAACTGAATATAGGAATTCCCCTATTTTAAACATAATTAACGCGGTAAATATGAATTTTCCATTACAATTTGCCATTTCTGTAAATGATGTTTTAGTGATAGAAAGAGGTAAGACTGATTATTTACACGGTCATTCACGTTATAAGGCCCATCGAAACTCCAAGCGTAAATCCCATAAAATCACGCTAGAACTGTAATGGCTGCTGAAAAAAGACGACTGGTAAACACGCTGATGTGTTTTATGTGGTTTAGATTTATATACGTTAGTTTGTTCAACCTGAATTAAAAAAATCATTTTATCTAAAGGAAGTCAAATATAAAATCGATCTTTTCAGACCGAAGTCAGCCGCATTAAAAAATTAATTTTGCACCATTACGGAGATCCTGTGGAATTGTAGCCCTCTCCAGTAAACATCAGATACAAAAAATCCGAGAGGGCTACATTATTGCAGCTAATCGAAACGATACCGTTCATAGAGAGAGAGACAAAGAGACAGACAGAGAGAGACACAGACAGAGAGAAATTGCAGTAACTCTCAAATATATACAGTCTTGTAAATATACCTGTCCATACTGAAGTATTTAGATATACATAAAACACATTGAAATTCACTATATTAGATTATTACAAACAAATGTATCTATTTTCGTCTTATTATCTAAAAAATTCGACTACGTCTGGAGCATTTTACATGACATGTGGTGATAACGTACAGTGGTCGAAATCAAAAGTCCAAAGGAAAAAAATACAAAACAGGAGTAGAGCAAACATGGACCTTTAAAAATTATAGGTATAATAAGCTGCTAGTGAGCATCCTCTGCTGACCGGTCACATCAAACCTGCCGTGTGCTCTTTGTCGTAATCGGGGTAAAACACGGTCTAGCAATGAAAATACATATTTACAGGCTTTGAGGACAATAGCAGTAAAACAAACGTTAATTATACAAAACCGATAGATATCATTAAACATTGCAATTGCATCGCCTAATCCTATAAATTATTACATTAACAGTTGACATCTCCATCAGCCAACGATATTTTGCCGCTGAACGATAGAATTGTACAATTAGGCGTGGTAATGCACAGTAGTTCTAACGCATAATTAAACAACCAAGTAACTTCAATCTCAACAGATAATGATGCAAACCTTCTTTATCATTAAGTGTTGGAGTCATGCACATTGAAAGCGGTCCTTTTTTTTTTTAATGAAATTCCGAATATCAGGTTTTTTCTGCGTCATGTTTTTTTCCGCGAATCAGAACCTTAAACGGTATAGAAAATTTACGCGAGCAAATTTTCACTATTTCAGAGTCACAGTGAAAATATTATTCGAGTTTAACCCCGTGATTAGGGAAAAAGTATCTAAAAATGTCAGTCTTAATTTATAAAAAAATTGGACAATGAAACCATTGACAGGAATTTCTTAATGTAAAATAAATACCGATAATTATGTTCAGCGACGCAAACAGTCAGGTATCTATAGATCATGTACCGAAAAGTGTGTAATTTCAAATACCTTTGTATAAAGTTGAGATGTTTTTAATTTAAACGAAAACTTTTTCCCAGAACTACTTATCTGATGCAATATATTTCATAATACGAAAAATGTATGTTACAGCGGGTGAACACATCTGCCATTTAATCAGTTGAGAATGTTTGCTTAAATCAGATAGGAAATTAAGAAAAAGAAAAAGCCCATGGATGAAAATAAAATCAGGGCCTATAACACGCAACGCCCCGCTTCGTTGATTTAGCTTCTAATTTATATGAACTAAAAGATAAAAATATTTCTCTACAAAAGTTTGTATTTTCTTTCCTTCTATTTTGGATAAAGCACAATCAATTTTAAACATCAAAATTACTATTTGGTGTTATATATTTTGTTATGTAGGGAGCAAGCATGATACTGCTATTTTGTCTACACAGATTGCTGACTGAACTGCATGTGTCTTTATTTCTAACATTCAACAGGAAGGAGATTGATATTTTTTGTAAAAAATTTATATTGATTTCACTCTTACATACATCTATTTATGATTTATAGAGCAAATTAGTTATTAAATTTCGATTTTTTTTGTAACGACTCGGATTACACCAGAAGAGTTCCGAGTTCAAAAACGAGGGAAAAGGAATCCCACTAATGAATAGTTTTCGATGACTATTCACCACGGGCAAATTGCACGGAGACTATATAACTATATTATGGTTTCATAAAATAGCTTGTTGACTCGTTGTGATTTACATAGGAAAAACAGGTTTAATAAAATTAATTGTATCTTTGACATCGCTGATTACATTGAAAAAAAAAATGTGTAATTTCAAATTCCTTTGAATAAAGTTGAGATGATTTCTATTTAAACGAAATAGGTTTCACAGAACTACTTATCTGATGTAATATTGTGACGGGTAGTTATTGGGGTTTCAGCCACGTCCCCTTTTTTTTGTTGTATTGATTGATATGTAATGTAGCAAG
Organism: Magallana gigas; assembly: GCF_902806645.1. Taxonomy (NCBI): domain Eukaryota; kingdom Metazoa; phylum Mollusca; class Bivalvia; order Ostreida; family Ostreidae; genus Magallana; species Magallana gigas. The sequence goes on along the minus strand of NW_022994841.1, from coordinate 58,026 downwards.
GGAGATAACTCCAGTGTGGAAGTCCGGAGTACGGGGTGATAGGTTTTAAATCTTATATCTGATGAAACCCGCCAAATAAATGGAACTACAGAATTCTCCTCTTTTTCTTTTTAGGTAAAAAACTGATTTTATAATCTCAATCCATGTTCATCACTATTTTCTTCATTGACAATATGTTAATATGTTAAAATGCATGTCAATAGAATTGTTGTACAACATTTTGTACCTTTTAAGATGCATTTTGCGAAGGTAGCACATGTACATGTACCGTCACGTGTCTATCGATCTTGATGAAGAGCAATAATTTGTTATTATAGAAATATTTTCAATGAATATATACATTATATCAAAAGGGTAGATACGGGAAATTTTGTGGTATAGACTACTTTTATATTTTTCTTGAAAATGTACATGGTAAATATGTTTCCGGAATTGTGTGAGTTTTAACGTGTAGGTTTAGGTTTTAGCTTGCGTAAACTGTTTCCGGTTTGAAATAAATGTACACAAACACGAGAGGTTCCATATTTTGTGTATTGCTAACTAGTTTAAGTGCTCAGACATAATGACACGATTGTTAAAATTGATTAAGACAGATTATATGAATATATCAGTAAGTCATCTATTTATTCTAGTCTTTTATTCTAGTCAGTTTATTTTGTAATCCCCTAGACAAATTGAGTTGATTGTTTACAAATTCAGTTATTGTTTGTGATAGGTTTTAACTCTTATATCTGCTGAAACCCGCCAAATAAATGTAACTACAGAATTCTCCTCTTCTTGTTTTTAGCATCAGGATAGGGGTAACAATATATTTCATAATACAAACAATTTATGTTACAGCGGGTGAACACATCTGCCATTTAATCAGTTGAGAATATTTGCTTTAATCAGATATGCAGTTAAAAAAAGAAAATGCAATGACTGAAATAAAATCAGGGCCTATGAAACACAACGCCCCGCTTCGTTGATTTAGCTTCTAAGTTATATGAACTAAAAGATGAAAATAACTCCTTACAAAAGTTTGTATTTTCTTTCCTTCAATTTTGGATAAAGCACAATCAACTTTTATCATCAAAATTACTATTTGGTGTTAAATGTTGTTTTGTAGGGAGCAAGCATAATACTGGTATTTTGTCTGCACATATTGCTGCCTCAACTGCCTGTGTCTTTATTTCTAACATTCATCGGAAAGGGGACTTGTATTTATATTCTAAAAATAATACCCAGTTTTAACCAGCGCGTTGTACTTAATAGTAAATATCCAGGTAATTCTTGTCAGCAACTGCCGACTGATATTAATTAATTTTGATATTAAGAAAGACATCACTAGCTTATACAGTCGTTTGACCAGTTCCGAATACGGTACAGATTTGGAGGTGCTGTAAATGTTCCTGGGTGTTATTTTTAGATCTGATTTTTTGGCCGATATACACCATATCCCTGCTGATATAAATGCAATATTACTGCTTTTAATTTTTTTTAAATAAAATTTTATTCTAACAAATTACGTGGGAAGCCATTTTACCAGTTGTGAATAAGCCGATGGGTTCCGAATAACATAACTGTTCCTATACATATGGAATGCAAATAAACAAGTTTCAGCCCTAAAACTATTGATTGAACCTGTTGAATAACAGGTTTAATGCAAACATCTCAGTTATTTGTATTTTCTTAATAATATAGTTTGATTTGCACTGAAATGACAGACAAAATCACCGTAACAATAATTTAGCCTGGTTTCTAACATCTTGTCGCAATACAGTCGCAGCACCTCCACTTATCATTATTGTGGTAGAATATGATTTATCTAAGACGGAGAAAGACATTTAATGAATTCCAGAAGTATTTGTTTTAATCAATCCCTTCATTAAATCCTAAAACAGAGGGAAACAAATTGGGTATTCGGAACTCATAAAATGACGCTCAATAAAATTCTGCTTCCACTTGCGTTTTTATTTTATTTTTTATCCTGTTTGCTTTTGGGTATGTTAGAATACATACTAAACCTACATTTAAAAAAAGAAATCTTGTTACAAGTGAAAATTTAAGGCACCTACAGACGATTTTATGTGCATATTAGCGTTGCAATGACCTGGATTTATTACAAAGCGAAAGTAGGTCGAATAATCTAAGACTGATATCAAATACATGTATGACCGCAAAAAATGAAACTACAGCAGAATTCAAACAAGCATTGATACGTGTTTATATTAAAGGTATTGATTTTTTCCTCCATGTCTTATTTCATTAATTTTTTGCTATTTAACTTCTGAACTATTCGGAACTGGTCAAAATTCAGAACTGGTCAAACGACTGTATTTGATTGTTTACACTTTGTCACATGTACCAATACTGACCACACTTTGAAAAGTTTTGCTCGCGAATTGACTTTTCACCGTAATTTAATAAATCTTCTTCTTTTTTTCAGAAAATTAAACTCATTATTTTCTGTTTAGAAACTAATCAAAACCTGGTAGTACTGTTATTCAGTATTGTTACAATAATCGTGGAAGACTTTTTCTAATACGGTGAACTGTGTCAATAATGTAAAGTACTTCTTTGAACAAAGATGCGTGTCTTAAGTTTTTTTTTTAACTTTCAGGTCATTAATAAACATACCTTTGACGTTATTGTAGATAACATCTTACACAACAGTGCATTTTAACAAGAAATAAAAAATAAAATTAGGTATCAATGCTCAATCAATGTGCCTTCAATCAGATAATTGTATAATAAGTACATATTGAACAATAATTTATTTTTGTCGTATTTAAAATGTTGCGGATATTGCGGGGGGAAATGACAATCGATGAAAATCAGCTAAACATTTCTTGGTAAATGAGATTTTACAGCAAGAACACTGATTTCCCTGTACCTATTGATATTTATAACATATCGAGATAGAACTAAGGAATGTGAATTTTAATGCCTTTTTGGAATGCTTAGATCTACAAGTACTGCGTAAATGGCTTGTTCACTGTGCAATTTGTCTGTTCTTGTGTGCAACATGTATGCATTCACTATTTGGTAGCTGCTGGTCTTAAGCTCCAGTTATGAAAAGTAGGGTTGATGATCCGGCATTTACAGTTCCTTTCGTCAATAAAGTTGAATAAAAGGTGCATAAAAAACCTGTACAATTTCTTAGTTAAGTGACCCTTACTTTTTTTTTAAGTGACCCTTACTGATTTCTTTACATAAGTTTATTGGAAATAATGAAATGCATTTAGTATGTAGACAATTAAATACCGTCGCTTTCCATGCTTATGATTTTATCCTAATTACCACAATGACCTCGAAAATGAGATTTTCTAAGGTTTATACTTATATTTTAGTAATAGTAATATTATCATTGGGAAGTGAGTAATTAAAACTTTTAATATTAATGTGGATTAAAAACATAATTCCAAGAACAACTAATTTACTATTTATTTGAAATTCACTATGTGAGTCCGTGTTATTTATTAAGCGTACGTTTTGATCTATCAAGAAGTATGTACGTAAAACATCACCAAAAGAATAAAGGAGACATAAATGAACTATGTTAAAATATTGGAACATTCATATTTTATTTTTTTTTAATCTCCTTCATTGGTAACTTCCGTTAGATGTCGGTAAAGGGGGCGTATCCGTTTTCCTGGTTTTCAATTAGCAGTGAATTTGTCTAATCATGGACTACAGAAAATCAAAAGAATGTTTTGAAATGTACAAGCAATCCTTGCAAAGACCCCGGATAGAGCATGATTTAAGATAATAACATACAATAAAACGTACATCGAATACAACTTTTTAATATACAATTAGTTTTAACTATTACAGAAAGTTGATTTCCCCCTGTTCAATTCCCAATTTTTCTTTATGAATTACGGAAATTATTTATGGCATTACGAATCATTATCACTCCTGCAGAGTGTGCAAAAAATGTGTCCATCATAAACGAAAATGTATAGTACACGTATGTGACTTTCTCAATTGTCATGCACCTTATAGTAGAGTTTTATGATTGTCATAAATATATTATTTATGGTTACCAAAATTTGACAGCTAAATACCTTAAAGGTACATTGATGAAAATAAAATACGGTATGTCATAGGATAGACCCGCCTTCAGTTGATCAAAGCGTATTTGTTGTCGTCATTTAATTGGTCAAAATTCAAAATATCTGATCATAGAACACAAAAAAAGCAGATGACTCCGCTATAAAAAGACAAAATGAAAGAGTGAAAATCAGTTGACTCAATTTCATCAAGAAGATCAACAATGCAGAAGGTGTTATTCTGGCTGACGGTAGTATATTTGTATTTACATTCCTAGGTTTGTTTCCATGTTTACTAGATCAAATGATTTAATGGTAATATATGTTTATTTACGTTCTCAGTTTGTTTCCATGTTTACTAGATCACATGATTTAACGACAGAATATGTTTAAAATCATTTAAGTTCGAGTTAATGTTTATTAGATCAAATAGTTCAAAAGATCATTAATCAATTGGCGCAAAAATAGTTTAAACATATATTTAAAAAACTGCATGAATGGCATCTATATCCTTTAACTCTTTGATAACTTTTATCAATTGAAGAACCTATCGCAAGAATATAATGATAAACAAAAATTAAAAAACCCAGCTTTTTAATATTAGAAAGTGAAAAGAATTTTCCTCACACAAGCCATTACTATAGTGGTTCACATTTATTAATATAAAGATGCTTAAAATTTTTTAATTCTAAATTTTAAATTAATATAACATTGAAAGTGTGCCATAAGTTATGCCCAACTAGTCGTTGTTTGTTTGTTTTTAATTTACTAAATAAAATTAAATTGTTTAGAAAATAGACTTTGTTCCAATATATCATCACATCAAATTGATTGATTTTTTGATGATTATAAATATTTCGAACTTTAAACAATGTTCATTAAATACTTTAAAGGAAAAGCACCCACATATGCCATCTGAAATATTCTTTGTTTTCCCCTTTTTCAAATAACACCTAAAACTAAAATTTCTATGCAGAAAACTAAATGTTATTGCCCAAATGGAAATGTTAGGTGCCTCTGCATTCTTTCAAATAAAGAATTAATTTCAACATTTTCTATAATCAATCTCGTAAAAATGTTCTTGCTCTTGTTAACTTCCATGGAAATTATTGCAATTTTAAAATCTCGGATTTCACAGAAACAGTGACCTTAGATAGATTAACTTTTATATGTATACAATTTTTGTTATAGTTTTAACATGAGTTGTTAGTGTGCCAAAACTTAAACTGAACATTTTTTTTTTCAATTTACTAAATAAACTATAAATGATTTAAATTCTACTGTGTCCCAATATATTATCACATCAAATTGTTATTCATTTTTGATAATATAAAAATTCAAAAGTTTAAACGATGTTCATTTAATATTTGTTTTTAAACGATGTTCATTTAATATTTCAACAAAAAAGTCTTTCAACTTTAAAATGCCCTCCTGTCCTTCATCTTTCAAAACACAGCTGAAACTCAAATTTCTATGGGGAATTTGCAATGCATATACCATGAAAGTACCCGTATGTAAACGTTAGAACTTGTGCAAGGTCCGCCGTTTTGTCAACAGTTTCCAACATAAATCTCGGATGAGAATTGGTTTTTTTTCTTATAAGCTTTCCTGAATAAAAATAGACAAAGTGTTAACAAACAAATCTTGGATTTTAAAGAAACAGTAACCTTGGAGAGACTACAAAAAATTATATTTCTCCTCTAGATATCCTGCACATTCGATAATTAAATTACTGGCAATTTTTTGTGGCGTGGTAGTTTACTACGTTATTTTTGAATATAAATAACAGTAAAAGTAACTTGAAATCACTGAAAAGTAACATTTAAACTTTCAAATCGATTGTTTAATGTCAAACATTCATGCAACGTTGGTTTTGTTTACACTTATATACCGTAGTACAATTTACTATCACATTATGCAGTGATCTCTTAAATTCTACATTCAGGTTGCGTTGTTCATATCATTTGCAAGTGCATGGTGGCCGCATAAAGATCGTAAGATCAAACGAAAAGGTAAGATACCTAAGGAACCTAGTTTTAACTTCCCTTAAGAGTTACATCTTATGTCTTTTTAATCTATTTATTAACATGATATGCTTCTATTAAATATTGGAACCACGTTAATATTACCCCCTTCACTCGCTCTCAAATTTAGATAGGTATGTCAATTCCAATACATTTTCTATTGATTTCTAGAAACTTTAATTTACTGGACTATTCGTATTAACGTACTTATTAAGAATTCAACACGTTTAGAAACGCTGACGCGCACCTGGACACACGACTCACCTGTTGTGTATATCTTGTATATTCTGTTTTAGTTCCAAAGGTTTTCCCAAGTTGAAAAAAAAAAACCTTATAGACTGTAATTAGATATACACAAAGAAATAAAACCATAAATCTCGAAGATCTAGATTTAGACAAAGAAACAATTAAAATTGAAAAAAAAAATGCATATCTTAAACTGATTATTAATTAAAATCATGTATTATGTGTTCGTTTTTTATTTTGATTAATAACCGACATTTATTTAACCTAATAGTTTACAGTAGGAAACAAACATACTTTACAATAATTTAATGCGCAGATTTAGAGACAGGGATTGCGCTCACCTCTACAAAACATTTCGAACAAACAAAATTAAATTTTATAACGGCAGCCTGTGTTCATTTGAGCGATGTTGATAGTAGCGATATGTGTCCAATGGAGCGACTATGTGTTTACCCATGCAACACTTAGGTGTAGATACCAGTTTTTGCAGGTGTGTGTTGGCAATTAAAACCGCATGGAAACAACAACCCCCCCCCCCCCCCGCCCCCTTGGAAAGTATATTGTCACTCGGATCACCTTTCAACCCCTAACAAAAGAGCTTTTGCATTGTTTAATTTATGAAATTAAGATGAATCTGTTCCGTTTAATCGAAGTTGACTTAAAGGGAACTTAAAGATGGTGTAAAGACGACTTACAGAGAGCGTAAATGACACTTAAAGATGCTTAAAGATGGCTTAAAGGTGACCTGAAGAGGTTTGGGCATTAAAGACCTGAAAGCTCTAGCTTTAAGGTGACTTAATGGTAGCTTAATGATCGTATATCCTTTAAGCCATTGCTTAAAAATAGTTTTTCGCTCTGTTCACATTTTTAACATTTTTTATTATATTTAATTAAAAAAATTATGTTATTACTGACTTTTTTGACGAAAGCCAAAGCTGTTGTACTCGCAGCCAGCTGTCATCTATGTTTTCTCCGAAAATAAAAATAAAAAAGCATTGTATTGCTATCCAACCAGTAAGTAATTTTATCTTGTAAGTTTAAGTTTCAATTTATTATAATAGATTAAAAATTTGATTTGATTTGAGAATTTTAGTCAAGAGGTTCAATTTAAAACTAAAATGAAAAGTAACTTTTTCTACAATAAAGAATTTACATTATTCAGATCTTTAGATATTTTTTTTTTCAAAACTTGATACCATGTAAAACTGAACAAAACAAAGTTGTGATAACGATTCTTTGAAAAAAAAGACACCTCAAAAATAGTTTGTTCAAATTGATAAATAAATAACGTTAATCTTATCATTTAGGAATATAAATAACTTAAGCAAAAACTAAATTAGCGGTAATATTAGGAAACTTTGTATGGTAAAGTTTGTAAGTATTGGTACGTAACATTTCGTTGTATAAATATGAAGTGTTAAAAAGTAGTCGATTGTTAAACAGATCAATAAGTTTTAAATTTTCGAATGGAAATTAAAAATAAATGTTTCTCCTCTGGCTTTACGTCACTTCGGTAGGATAAGGTTCAAGGAAATCAAAAGAACTTAGCCATTTTACTTTTGTTCCTGATGAATTTGATTCCAAGATAATGAATTTGGTATTTTTGGAGAAAAAAAACATTCTAAAAATTTTAGGCAAATAAAATTGTAATACATATAATGTTTTGTCACATGAAAACTTTGAAGTATTGTATAAGTGCTTCAATATTCAACAGAGAATACACGTAAACATGTTGTGAAGACGTTGGTTGTACATGTGATGCACTTTCCTTATGCGTGCACTTACCTAGTTAAAGGTTTACATTCGCTCACAATAAAAGTATTTGAAACTGACACAATATTACAAATTGCGTCTAACAGTGTGAGGAGGAAAGACTATGAATATATAAATAAAACATTTTCGATAATAAATAATGAAGTTTTTAGACATTGATTGTATACTCAGAAGTTTTTCATTTCAAAATCTTTCAAAATTTCAGGAAATATTTGTAAAAAATATAACCCGTGTCAGAATGGCGCTACGTGTGGTAACATCTGTAAGGGCTACATCTGTAAGTGTCCTGCTGGTTGGGAAGGTGACAAATGTGACAAAGGTAAGTGTGACTAGTACATAATCTGTGCGCTGTCTGTAAACCTATCAGCAATATTAGGTTTGAATTCTTAGATTAACTTCATTGCAAACAAAATTATACACAATAATAGAGAACGAATTAAGGTGGAATAACACATCATTACAAAATGACTGACAGCTGATCGAAACGGCAATTCGTTTTGTTAGAAGGATTTCATCGACTGCAACATGCAACTTACTCCATAGCCGAGGGGATAAAGTATCGGCTTGCGATCTGTACATCCAAAGTTCGAATCTCTCAGGGGCTTTTGTTGTTTCTGAAATTGTTTCTACATATTCTTCTTTATCCCCAAACTGCAAATTTTTCGCTTATTTGACATACTTACATTTTTTTTAAATCATTTTATTATATTTATTATATTTCTTTTATTATAAAAAATGTCCTGTAAATTTAAGTGACTTTTTCCAGGTGTGTCATTCCACCTTAAAACAAAAGAATATAGCCATATCTGTAATATAGTCAAATGTTGTCAACTAACTTTTTTTCATAATGCTAAAATGTATAAATTTTATTTACATGTAATACGGTAAAAAAAAGTCAAGTAAAAAGCTGTCAATGTGACAGCAAACCGGGTTTTCTTTTATGTGAACTGTATCTATAATCCATGTCAACCCGTATCCAGTGAAATGGAGTACCCTATATGCAATATTTTGCCAAAAAAAGACTAAGTTCAAAAGCTGGTATTTTTTTTTTTTATAAATTATCAGAAATCAAACTCCTAGCAATATGCACACCTCCGATATATGTACAATTGATCTGCTAGAGAATAACTCCGTATCTTGAGAACTGTAGGAGGAGTAATCCGTAAAATGAGGGTACCCTATATGCAATATTTTGCCAAAAATTGACTCAGTTTAAAAGCTGGGGTTTTTTTTCATCAATTATTGGAAATCAAAATCCTAGCAATATCGTTCCTCTGATATATGTACAATTGATCTGCAAAAGAACAACTTCCTATCTTGAAAAAAATGTAGGAGGAGTTATCCGTACAATGAGGGTACCCTATAAATAATATTTTGCCAAAAAATGACTAAGTTCAAAAGCTGGTATTTTTGTCATAAGCTATTGGAAATCAAAATCGTAGCAATATGCACATCTCTTATATGTGTACAATTGATCTGCAAAAGAGCAACTTCCATAACGTATCTCTGTCCGTGAAGGTTGAAAATGTGGTGTGGTTTAGCGTGAACAGTTAATGCTCGCATTTGTACTAGTATATTAAAATAATAAGACTCGAATTTTGGCCTTTAAGGTACCTCACTACACCCAGACTTATACTTTTTAAGACACTACGTCACAAGATGGCGATTTAAATGTTTTGTTAAACTGTTTATATCGTTCGATTGGGTTGTGTATCATCGTAGCTCAGTGGCTAAAGTAATGGGCTTCTGAACCGCAGATCATGAGTTCGAATCCGCCTGGAGCTTTTGTTCATGCTGACTGAATTAAAACTTTTGAAAATGTAATTTTTCATCCAAAATTGCACATGTTTTGCCTATTTGACTTAAATACTTCTTATCCATTATGATATCTCTCATAATCAGGTAATTTTTTTTGGCTGATTTGAGAAAATATTTCAAGGTGTAGTGAGCCACCTTATTACAGAGAAATCGGAAGAGTACTGTCTTTTGTTATATATATTTTTAACATCAATATTACGTGGAGATAACCAATTTGTTTTTATGTTTTTTTTTCTCAATCAGGCTTCGCTAATTATTAATCAACGAAAAATCCTTTATAAAATTCGGCAATCGTCTATATTTTTCGGATTTTACAATCTTGGGCATGGGCATTACATTCACGCTAAACCACAGAATGCTCTTTACTTTGTGTTTCCACAATATCACATTTGCATTATTCTCTTCATGAAAGAAAATACAGGAGATAACTAACTCAGTGCGTTTAATATGAAAAATTCCGGGAGTTTTGAATGTCAACATGGTGTGCAAATTTGATGTATCTATTTCGTAAATGTCCGACATAATGTGCAATGCCAACCCTCGCACGCACAGGTCAAAGTCTAGTGTTAATAAAAAAAATAGCATGACAATATTTATATACACTTTATATATTACACTTCAAGACTATTTATGTAATTTGTTTTCTTTCATGCAATTGATGAAAAACAACTGCTAGGTCCAGAATGATATGTATGTTGGGAAGAATACGCAACTGTATGTATGTCGAGAGGAACACGATTTTATTGATTGTATAGGATATCATTGTAGATATAGATGAGTGTGCTAAGTCGCCCTGTGGTCTAGGTACCTGCAAAAACATCGATGGGTCATTTACGTGCATATGTCCACGTGGATTATCGGGAACTTACTGCGAAATAGGTATATTTAGAATATTAAACATTATATAAAACTGAGTAGTGAATGTAAAGTAAATGCTGCAACTTCAAAAGTATTCTTTTCGAAGTACAAAATAATCATGGGTTCTACAGTCATAAAAAGCTATATATATATTTTGTATTTTTGACTAATTTTTTGTTATCTTTTAATAGTTTATTGTGTAGGTAAACTTTAAAAATGCATACATGAAGTTCAGATCTTAAAATGAAAGAATTTATCATAAATAAACACTCTGAAATATCAATTATTTAAATAAAGATTGTTTTTCTGTTTCCCATGATAATCTTTTATTGCATAACCGGCAAAGGATATGCAAACGATATGCTGAATTAAAAAAAAAAGATCGCAGTAGGTCCAAAATTAAAAACTTGCTTAAATTAATACCGTGTCTTTTTGCAGAGAGTTTGCCATCTACTCAATAGTGCACACTATCAATGAACTTGTCAATAACTACACTAATTTCGATAGAAAAATTAAAAATGATATAAAAATCTCTATACTTTTTAGATATCAACGAGTGCTCTGATAATCCATGTAAAAACGGAGCCGGATGCACGAACACACACGGTTCATTCAATTGTAGTTGCGTACCTGGATGGAAGGGGTCAGAATGTGATCAAGGTAAACTACTGCTACATGTAAATGTGCGATGACCTCATTGTTAACACTTCTTTATATCTTTTGTCGTAAGTTTTAACGACAGTTCAGCATGTTTATTTGTTAAATTCTTTTTAAAGCGCTAAGCATAGCTCAGCGCTTTATTGTCGTTAGACTTCTACTTCCGGTGCAAGGAATAACCGCCCCCTATGAACAGAAGTTTACATCATTTAAACTGGTTAGGGAACCAGTTTCAGGAGCTGCACGGGCTAGTACGGGCTACTGTGAATTTGATGTACAGGGCTTACATACATTATTGCAGGGGCTGCCACGCAGTGATGAGGAAATATATCGCGTATACAGAAACTAAAATGTTATATACATACATGTATATCTTTTACAAACAGAAACTGGGTTAGCGCTTTTCAGTACTATGAGTACTTTGATTTTTTTTAATTTTTAATCCATTTATATATTTAAAGAAAAATATTGTACTCTAGTTTAGATATGTTTTATAAGGGTATCCTATGGATAATCAATTGATTTATTATTATTGGTTTAGATATACGAACACTGTAAACTTTGAAACTCGTGAATCTACCACGAGTTTGAAATAGTTTACAATAATAAATTCTTATTCTTTCTTAAAAGGTACTAGACAAAATATGCAGTCAATAAATCTATTTGCATACAATGAATATCATCAGGTTTTTGCTAAAAAGCATTCAATATATATTTTTCAAATCGGAAATACAAATCGGGCGACATTTATTAATAATGTATATGTATGCTTTTAAAGTAAACGCTCTTTTCTTTGTTTTGCATTCTTAAATGTTCAGATATCAAAGAATGTGACGATAGTTCTAATCTGTGTAAGAACGGAGGGACATGCGTGAACAATCTCGGGTCATTCACGTGTACGTGTGCAGAAGGATGGACAGGGAAACATTGTACAGAAGGTTATTAAATATGTTATTCGTTTATTATCGCTCATTGTAGCATTATTATCTTTCAGATTCTTTCCCCTTTTACAGTAACACAATTAACATCTGATTGAAATACGATCATATGTACAATTTCATCTCTTCTTTATCAATCATATCGGTCTGTGTAGTTTCTGGAAATCAAGTCTTTCAACAATCTGTTTGAATTCCCATGGGTAATAATTGTGCCCCATTGTATGCAGACCTTTTTTGTATTCTTATGAAGCAGACTTTATTTAAAAACTTATACGTGAAAAAAATTAATCACTCGCTGTGGCCTTCAAATCAATATTCAGATATATCGACCACGTATTATAAATTAACAATTGTTATTTCCATACTTTGTCGACTCAAAATATTTCCAAGTGAACTTGAAAGAAAAGATACCACAGAATGTGAATTATCTATTTCATATTTGGATATTTTACTGGAAATGGACACTGATGGTAACCTAACAACAAAACTTTATGATACATGCGATGACCTCAATTTTGTAAAAGATACCTTCATCACCTGTATATGGTGTTTTTGTCTTAGAATTAATTCGATACGCAAGGGCATGCTCTTCGTATGAACAGTTTCTAAGGCGAGACAAGCTACTGACATACCAGTTGATAATGAATATCAACAGTCTCGTTTGAAGTTACCTTTTCGTAAGTTCAATGGTCGATACAGACCGTGTAATCAAATACAATCTTCAACTGAGTCGCATGCTAATTGACGTTCTTCATACCATTTGTTAGACCATAATTAACACCTAATTTTCTATAAATTTTTCCGTTTTTTCCCCGATTCAAGGGGTGAATCTCCGCCAGTCAGTGAACTGAAACGTGACTGATCAGTAACTGAAAGGTGACTGAATGGCATAGCTATGCCATTCAGTCACCTTTCCAGACCATTCAGTTAACATTCAGTTCACTGAATGCAAGAGGTTTATCCTGTGATTACGATAGAGAGCACACAGCGTGTTACAGGTCAACAGAGGACGCTCACTCCTCCTATGCACCCGATCCAAATTCTGAGGTTTTCCAGAGGTCCATGATTGCTGTTCTCTGGACTGTTGTTTGAATACCGAATTGTCCACGAATTTTTCTCAGTTTTCCCCAATCACTATATCTTCCCAAAACTACAACATTTTCCCCGATTAGGACATTATTTCTGATATGAGATTTGGAGCACGGCGAGTGTGACAGGTCAGCAGAGGATGCTTACTCTTCCTAGGCACCTCATCCTACCTCTTTCATTTTGAAGATTTGTTTTGCTCTGTTATGAATTTATATTTCGTTGTATGGATTTTTGTGATGGTTGACAGTTTGTTATTGTCATTTTTTCATTCCAAGATTTTCTTTTATAATACAATAAAAACTTGAGAAAAATAAAAATGCATGATAATGATTTTAATGATATTGTACAATTAGTGACCCTTTGGTAAAGGGTGCATGCCCTAAGGCGGATCCATTATTGGCAAATAGAAAAATGTATACATTTTTGTGATATTTTTTCGTATTTCTAGACGAAGGAAATTAGGTAAATGCATTTGTTGTTGTGTCCATAATGCTGTCATCTAAAATTGTGAAATTAAAGACGATGGAACAGGGGTTCAGCCTTTTCTTTTATGGGGGTGGGTGGGTTGGGAGATGTAAGAGGGAAGGGGGCAAATAGGGCCACGTAGTAGACACCTATATTAGAATAATTCATGTCATTATAATAACGTATGTCATCGAATGAATCTTAAACTGTCATATTCAATATTTTTTTCTATCTTGATCTAAAATTTCTTAAAAAATAAATAAATATCTGTATTCTTGAAGATATCAACGAGTGTTCGGATTCTCCATGTAAAAACGATGCCACATGCTACAACACACCTGGTTCATTCGACTGTTGTTGTGCAGCTGGATGGACGGGGCCACAATGTGATATAGGTAAACTACAGCCACATGTTAGTTTGTGACGTTTCACTTTGTATGCTTTAATGTTGACACTTCTTAAAATATTTTGTCGTCAGTTAAAAAGACTGTCAATTTTGATTTTTTGTACATTGTATAAATTGCCAAATCCAAGTCAAAGACAATTTTTGAAAATTTTGATGTTTTAAAGATTGATCAGTAAGTCTTTCTAGTGCTTTTTTTCATAATAATTTTTATAAAGTTATTCATAATGTCTAGTTTTTGTGAATATTTTTTAAATTTAATAATAATTCAAACAAATCAAACAAATCGATTTTCGAAATTCATAGGCGTTTTTTTATTTGATGCACAGATGCTGGTTTTCAGAAAATGGGCTTTTTATGTAAATTTTTGTTTATGCCCAAAGACAAATATTTAAAGCAATGGGTAAATGAAACAAATTACACGTAAACAAAACTTTTTTTGTAAAAATATAATTTTTTTGAAATAAAAAAAAGTATGCATGTACTCATGTAACACGTATAGGTTTCCGTATTAAAAATTGTTTTATTTCTATTGTCTCAATATTTACATGTTTAGATATTGACGAATGTAAGGCAAATCCTGATCTGTGTCAGAACGGAGGAAAATGCCTGAACAAACAGGGGTCATTCGAGTGTACGTGTGCAGAAGGATGGACAGGGTCACTTTGTACTGAAGGTAGTTAAATCAGTTTTTCGTTCATTGACGCTCACTGTAGCATTGTAATCATTCCGATTCTTACCTTTTTTACAGTAACGCAATTACCATCTGTTTGAAATACGATAATATGTACGATTGCATCTCTACTTTATCAATCATCTCGGTCTCTGTCGATCTCATTGACTATACATATATGATAACACATTTACTTGTTAACCAGTATTAATTCAATTTCCTGATTCATTCAAAATGATTTTTTTTACAGATTTTTTTAACTAGACTACATTGATTTAAATTGTTTATTTTTAAGATTAAAACAACAATGAACTCCAGAACTCGGCCTATTTTGTCGATTGTTTATTAGGTCACCTGAGACACTCTGTTAACCTACGGGATCTGGTTTTTTTCTGTCGTCGTTCGTTTATATTTGAGTATTTTCAGCTTCTTTCCAGACTAACTAGATCAAAATTGACTAATTTGGTGTATTGAATCTAAATGTATAAGGGAAAGGAAAAATTAATAAAATGTGTGACCACTATTCACGAAGGGCGATAGATTTTGAGTCAAGACTGTTAAAATTACCTTTTGTACAAATTATGAAGAAAACATTTTATTACTCCTGGATTTTCAGCAAAGAAAATAAGCACATGCTTAAATTTGTATAATGAGCAGGGAAGTCTCTTCTAAAATTGTGATATTCACGGCCCCTTGATAAGCGGTTTAGACCGCGAGGCGAGGTCAATATAGCCATATGGTAACAGTGTATTAAATCTCAGGAAATCTTCTCTTCATCTCCCAAATAAAAATGACATCAACATTATTTCTGATATGAGATTTGGCGCACTGCGAGTGTGACCGGTCAGCAGAGGATGCTTACTCTTTCTAGGCACCTGATCCGACCTATATCATTTTGAAGGTCCGTTTTGCTGTGCTATGAATTTGTATTTCGTTTTAAGGATTTTTGTGATGGTTGACAGTTTGTTATTGTCATTTTTTCATTTCAAGATTTTCTTTAATAATATCATAAACACTTTAGAAAAATCTAAATGCATGATAATGATTTTAATGATATTGTACAATCATTGGTCCCTTGGTAAAGGGTTCAGGCCCTAAGGCGGGTCAATTATTGCCAAACAGAAAAATGTATACATCTTTGTGAAATTTTTTAGTATTTCACAGACGAAGGAAATTAAGTAAATGCATTTGATGTTGGGTCCATAATGCTGTCATCTAAAATTGTGAAATTAAAGACGATGGAACAGGGGTTCAGGGTTTTTTTTAATACGGGGGGGGGGGGGGGGGGGGGGCAGGGAGTTGTAAGGGGGGAGGGGCAAATAGGGCCAAGTAGAAGACACCTATATTAGAATAATTCATGTCATAATAACAATGTATGTCATCTACTTAATCTTAAACTATCATATTCAGTATTTTTATCTATATTGATCTAAACTTTCTTTAAAAATAAATAAATATCTGTATTCTTGAAGATATCAACGAGTGCTCGGATTCTCCATGCAAAAACGATGCCACATGCTACAACACACCTGGTTCATTCGACTGTTGTTGTGCAGCTGGATGGACGGGGCCACAATGTGATATAGGTAAACTACAGCCACATGTTAGTTGGTGAAGTTTCACTTTGTATGCTTTAATGTTGACACTACTTAAAATATTATGTCGTCAGTTAAAAAGACTGTCAATTTTGATTTTTGGTACATTCTATAAATTGCCTAATCCAAGTCAAAGACAATATTTGAAAATTTTGATGTTTTAAAGATTGATCAGTTAGTCTTTCTAGTGCTTTTTTTCATAATAATTTTTATAAAGTTATTCATAATGTCTAGTTTTTGTGAATATTTTTTAAATTAAATTATAATTCAAACAAATCAAACAAATCGATTTTTGAAATTCATAGGCGTTTTATTATTTGATGCACAGATGCTGGTTTTCAGAAAATGGGCTTTTTATGTAAATTTTTGTTTATGCCCAAAGACAAACATTTAAATGAAATGGGTAAATGAAACAAATAACACGTAAACAAAACTTTTTTTGTAAAAATATAATTTTTTTGAAATAAAAAAAGGTATGCATGTACTCATGTAACACGTATAGGTTTCCGTATTAAAAATTGTTTTATTTCTATTGTCTCAATATTTACATGTTTAGATATTGACGAATGTACGGCAAATCCTGATCTGTGTCAGAACGGAGGAAAATGCCTGAACAAACAGGGGTCATTCGAGTGTACGTGTGCAAAAGGATGGACAGGGTCACTTTGTACTGAAGGTAGTTAAATCAGTTTTTCGTTCATTGACGCTCACTGTAGCATTGTAATCATTCCGATTCTTACCTTTTTTACAGTAACACAATTACCATCTGTTTGAAATACGATAATATGTACGATTGCATCTCTACTTAATCAATCATCTCGGTCTCTGTCGATCTCATTGACTATACATATATGATTACACATTTACTAGTTAACCAGTATTAATTCACTTTCCTGATTCATTCAAAATCATTTTTTTACAGATTTATTTAATTAGACTACATTGATTTAAATTGTTTATTTTTAAGATTAAAACAACAATGAACTCTAGAAGTCAGCCTATTTTGTTGATTGTTTATTAGGTCCCCCGAGTCACTCTGTTTACCTTCGGGATCTGTTTTTTCTGCCATCGTTCGTTTATATTTGAGTATTTTCAGCTTCTTTCCAGAAACTATTAGATCCAAATTGACTAATTTGGTGTTTAAAATCTAAATGTGTAAGGGAAAAGAAAAATAATTATTAAAATGTGTGACCACTATCCATGAAGGGCGATAGATTTTGAGTCAAGACTGTTAAAATTACCTTTTGTACAAATTATAAAGAAAACATTTTATTACTCCTGGACTTTCAGCAAAGAAACTAAGCACATGCATACATTTGTATAATGAGCAGGGAAGTCTCTTCTAAAATTGTGATATTCACGGCCCCTTGATAAGCGGTTGAGACCGCGAGGCGAGGTCAATATAGCCATATGGTAACAGCGTATTAAATCTCAGGAAATCTTCTCTTCATCTCCCAAATAAAAATGAAATCAACATTATTTCTGATATGAGATTTGGCGCACGGCGAGTGTGACCGGTCAGCAGAGGATGCTTACTCTTTCTAGGCACCTGATCCGACCTATATCATTTTGAAGGTCCGTTTTGCTGTGCTATGAATTTGTATTTCGTTGTATGGATTTTTGTGATGGTTGACAGTTTGTTAATGTCATTTTTTTATTTCAAGATTTTCTTTCATAATATCATAAACACTTTAGAAAAATCTAAATGCAATTTAATGATTTTAATGATATTGTTCAATCATTGGTCCCTTGGTAAAGGTTTCAGGCCCTAAGGCGGGTCAATTATTGCCAAACAGAAAAATGTATACATCTTTGTGATATTTTTTAGTATTTCATAGACGAAGGAAATTAGGTAAATGCATTTGTTGTTGTGTCCATAATGCTGTCTTCTAAAATTGTGAAATTAAAGACGATGGAACAGGGGTTCAGGTTATTTTTTTAATACGGGGGGGGGGGGGGGGGTGGGAGTTGTAAGGGGGGAGGGGCAAATAGGGCCACGTAGAAGACACCTATATTAGAATAATTCATGTTATATTAACAATGTATGTCATCTACTTAATCTTAAACTATCATATTCAGTACTTTTATCTATATTGCTCTAAACTTTCTTTAAAAATAAATAAATATCTGTATTCTTGAAGATATCAACGAGTGCTCGGATTCTCCATGCAAAAACGATGCCACATGCTACAACACACCCGGTTCATTCGACTGTTGTTGTGCAGCTGGATGGACGGGGCCCCAATGTGATATAGGTAAACTGCAGCCACATGTTAGTTTGTGAAGTTTCACTTTGTATGCTTTAATGTTGACACTTCTTAAACTATTTTGTCGTCAGTTAAAAAGACAGTCAATTTTGGTTTTTGGTACATTCTATAAATTGCCTAATCCAAGTCAAAGACAACTTTTGAAAATTTTGATGTTTTAAAGATTGATCAGTAAGTCTTTCTAGTGCTTTTTTTCATAATAATTTTTATAAAGTTATTCATAATGTCTAGTTTTTGTGAATATTTTTTAAATCAAATTATAAATTAAAAAAATCTAACAAATCGATTTTTGAAATTCATAGGCGTTTTATTATTTGATGCACAGATGCTGGTTTTCAGAAAATGGGCTTTTTAGGGTCTTCCGTCTTCAGCGGAAGACCCTACTATTATTCTATTGTTTCTTTTTCACTTTTTAGGGTTTTCCGTTTTTCAACGGAAAACCCTTCTGTTATTCTACTGTTTCTTATTATTATTTTTTTTTTTTATCCGCAAATTTTGTGTAGGCCATTTCTCGTACATTTGTTGTCTGATTGTTATGATCCTTTCAGGGTATGTAGACAATGTTAATATCTAGAGACGTTTTTTTCAAATTTTTAAAATTCACTTCCGGTTATGAGTTATTGCCCTTTAATTGAAAATTGGGGGGTCTTTTGTCCAGAGTTGATCTCGGGAACTACAAAAGATAGTTGCATGAAATTTAGCAGAATCTTTGGTAACATTTTATAGTTTTGCTGGCATGAAAAGTTTGGCAAAATGTTTTTTAGTTTTTAAGCGATTTGCCGGTAAAGTATAAGGTTTTGGGGGGTCTTAAATTTTGTTGTTCTTTGTATAATAACCTTTAAACTAAAAATATTTTGTTAATACATATAGAGCAAAAGTTGTTTAGAATAACGAGAGCTTTCATCTAAAATTAAGAAAAAAGGGCTGGCCCCTATAACTAGGGGTCAGCAGCTCATACACGTATTTTTCTGATAGCAAAAATCATTATCA
The DNA here is from genome assembly GCF_902806645.1 of Magallana gigas. NCBI lineage: Eukaryota > Metazoa > Mollusca > Bivalvia > Ostreida > Ostreidae > Magallana > Magallana gigas. The sequence continues at coordinate 38,196 of NW_022994841.1, read as the reverse complement.
TTTAATGAAAAAAAATGAATTCAGTTATTGTTAATATATTAAATAATGTCATTTGGTATCAAATTAAACAAGTTCTGTGCTATATTTTTTTTCAAATTTCATAAAACAAATATGTGAGAATCGTACATGAACGAGTTAATATGTCTACATAGACACACAAGCGAACAAATGCCACTTTAAGGCCCAGGCATTTACTGCATTACGTTGTGTTGCGTCTTAGATAAATTGTTGTGATTCAATTTCATTTTTTTCATCTATATCATTTATGAATTCAATGAACACACATTATTTAAACGTTCTATGTGCAACTATTTGTCGGGGCGCCCCTGTATGTAACCCCCGCGCGCGCGCCGAATGTAAACAGTAACGAACGGCATTGTAGAAAAGAGAGAGCCGTAATGCAGAAGAGAAGTTGTGTATTCTTTCGGTGTATACATGCATTTTCATTTTACTGTGAAACATATGAACATGCACAGGGAACAATACTACATATTTGTTTAAGGAGGATATTTTTCTCGTGTGAATCGTTTACGAGGAAATTCTGACAGCCACACTTCTGTCGACGATCAGCCGTTGATAAGCTACGAGTAATAAAGGAGAAAAGATGGACATTAAAGTGTGTGATTTATGTGGATGTTACTGAAGAAGGTGAGGCTTTTACTCCTTTTAAAGTTTCTTGTTAACTGGTTAAAATTTAGTATTTAGTATAGATGTACATGTATGTAAGTACTTGCACACTGTTAGATGTTTTTTGTTATGATGTGGGTGTTTGTTTACTAACGTGTAATTTTTACATGTTTCATGGATGTTTAGACTCGCTCGAGGTTCATGGGGGACTGGAAAGGGTAACTGAATTTATCTATTTAAAAAAATAACAGATTGTGAATTTTCAACTCAAAATTCAAAGCAGGGTCTAATTAAAAACATATCATATATTCTTGTGCAGAAGACTCCAAATGTAGTCATGAATACCCTGTAGACATAACTTCAAGTAAATAAAATTGTATACTTCAGACTTCAGAGTCAAAACATGACTTTAATATCTTTATGATGCCGATCATTGTATCATTAGAGAGGTTTAGCAGACCAACGGGTACCCGGTACATGTACTTCTACATGTAGGTTAAAAGTTAGAACTATGCGTACCATTCTTCCAGTTCACATAATTTTTCTTGTTTAGCAGTTATGATGTGTACTTAAATTGTCTTTGTTAATGTTTTAAATGTAATTTTTTATTCTCTTTTTTTAATCTGACTACTGGCAGTACTGGCGTGCGAGCAGTTCTCGCCGAGGACCATTTCTCGCTGGTGCACTGTTACATCATATTTTCGTATGTAATTTTATGTGTTGATAAAATGACGTAACAATGCACTAGTGAGAAATGGTACTCGGCGAGAACTGATCGCACGCCAATATTGATTAATTACAGACAAAAACTGAAGGTTACGAGTGTTATTTTTTATTGAACAACATTGTTTAAAATAATTCTTTATATATGTGACGATCAGACCGGTTTGAATACCAGTGCCAGATAGCTCAGTTGGTAGAGCACCTGACTAGAGATTCAGGGGGCCCAGGTTCAAATCCCGGTTTGGTCCTTCATCATTTCTACCATCCTGTTACAATATTGGTGTTGTGACCAACCCCTGGAACTAACAGGTTAACTCGATCCTGCCAGGGGTGATCTTCGAGGGTGAAGATCATTTAAGGGGGGAGGAATGTGACGGTCAGACTGGTTTGAATACCGGTGCCAGATACATGTAGCTCAGTTGGTAGAGCACTTGACTAGAGATTCAGAGGGCCAGGTTCGAATCCCAGTTTGTTCTATCGTTATTTCTCCCATCTTTTACATATACATGTATATCAGATATATGACAGATGATTAAGGTCATCACATGTTTTGCAAGGTGCAATAAGTGTTAAAAACCTTTACTTTACAACACAATACATTTAAGTGAATATTTATGTTTCTTGAACACATTATTATATGGTGTGGTTTTCTTGACAGTGTCGCATAAACAATTTACCCGCTCCTAAAACACAAACTTTCTTTTTGTGGATTCAGCTTACCGCTGATTGGCTGCTGTTGCAGCAGACAAATAAGATATGCACGCACAAAACACAATGAACTTATCAGAGAATGAGTTGAGTTTATTTCAACTGTTGGAATTTGGGTATTTTTTTTTTAAATGTATACTTGTGACAAAACATATATGTGGTACATACAGCTGTAGCTTTATGAAGAAAATTTTGGTTAGACCATATATACCTATCATGCAAGTAAATGATATTTACAAAAAACTTGCAATTTATGGCGCACGAAATATACGCTATATAGTTTTGTAAAGATTGACATACATGTAATGTACCACATTCTGTGAAAAATAATCTATTAAAAATTCTTCATTAAGTTTACTCATACATGTTTTATGCTTATTACACATAGTATTGTTTTTAAAACATGTAATTTATAAGAAAATAAACAAAAACCCTCGCTAAATTTATTTGCCAAAAAAACCAAAACACAGTAGAATTGATAAAAAATGGTATACCAGAAGCTAATACCAGTACATGTACTTTGACGCTGTTCGGTGGGTAATATTCATTTGTAATTTACGAATTGAAATATTGACTGTTGCACTACAAGTACGGTACCGTAATAAACTCTCTCTCTCTCTCAAACTCTCTCTCTCTCTCAATTTGATAAGTGTTTATACCTATGAAAATTTTTTAATATTATATTATGACTTGATATGCAATTTTTTGATCTTGTACTGCCTAAATGTTATATCATGTATTGGGATATGTCATACTTATTACACTGCATGGTCAGTGTATTTTTTACAGAAATACTATGCATATGTTAATGTAAACACAGCTATTACTAGTACATGTATGTAAGCTAATTATTTTTTTTTTTTATTTCAGCTCAAAACAGCCTCTTGTTACCACATGGCTTTTACCGGTACCTGTTGATTCTTGTGGGTCAGCTCCTGAGATTAACCTGTCACCTCTATCCACATGCATATTCCTTGTGTTCTACAGACTATTTACCGGTAATTCAAATTAAATCCAATAATGCATGAACAATAATGGAACTTGAAGAAAGCATCATGCCATGTTGTGGTTTAATGTGTTTGATAAGAAATTATGAAAACAAAATTAAGGCTGTTTAAAGAATTTCATAATTGCTGTGAAAATTTGTTTTTCAATAAAAGTATGCAATTATGTTTCCTTTATTTTTTATTTCATAAAGATATTTAGATGTGTTTACATAATTGAAAAATCCCCCCCCCCCCTCTATTTAATTGTCTGCATTAAGATTACATGTTGGATATGTAAATGTACATTTGACTTTGAAATAACATCTGCTATGATAATTACTTTTGAAATGAACAAGAAACAACCTATTTCTACCTTTCTAAGGTATATATGCAGAAAAAAAGTAGAAAAACATGTCAAATTTGAACATTTTTCATTGAAATCAACTCTGTCTTCAGCTACCTGGGTGTGTTTGAATTTAATTCTAATTTAAGGCAGATGTCTAACTTGTAGGTTGTAACTTACTGTTTTAGCATGGTTTACTTAGAAGGAGACTAGAAATCAGAATAGATTAGATATTCACTAAATATGATTGTTAGCTTACTTTTTTCATGAAAACAAGAAATCACAAGCAGGACAGCTGTCTATTTGTTAATTAAAATGGTACAAATCATACAATAAACAAATAAAGATCAAATTTTAGAATCATTGATGATTGTTTTCAAATATGTGTGAGAAATGACTCAAGGAAATTGCCACACGTTTCATAAAATTAGGTAAAACATTTCAAACCATGACTTTTTATGAAAATCAAAAAATTGGGGGGGGGGGGGGGGGTATACATGTAAGGGTATTTCTAAGTGATGTGAAGCTTTTATCATGATTATACCATGTAGGCATATGTTGTATTGAATAAGGTTTCTTTTTAAAGGTGGTTGAACAACAGTTGACCTCTAAAAGGTCAGGTAAAGATGTTTTACTATGGAGAACCCTGTAAATCTGTGTTTACTAAAGGAAATTGGAAATGGTGGGTTCACTTAAATGGCCATATTTTTATTAAACCTCAATGGAATTGGCAATATGTAGTATTCTTTTTCTCAGAATTGCTTTAGCTTTCTTATTCTAAGACAAACCGTCTTTTCATAAAAATGTTAGTGTACTAAGTTAAAGGTACAAGGAACAGTTTCGGATAAAGTATCGTCAATATTTTTGTAAAATTGAGAGTGACTGTACTTGAAGGTTTATCATTGTTGCGTAGATTCATGAAATGAATTTTAATGATTATCAATAGTTAGAGGGATGTCTCTTGTTGGAATTGGTAAGCAATATTAAGGCCCCTAATTTTAAGTACATGAGAAGCAGAAATAAATTGTGAAACTTGCGGCTATGACAGATGTGTTGACTTTACAGTGAAATTGAAGGTTACAAATGGGAGATTATATAACATGAAATGTAGGTGGATGGGATATTATATGCCTATTTAGTATTTACTGGGTATGAGGACAATAGCAAGTTTATTGTCCCCCAAGACAGCAACTATTTAATGAGGCAAAGCCAAGGGAAATAGTTGCTGTGGAGTGGGACAATAAACTTGCTATTGTCCGAATAGTCAGTTAATTGGTATTTCATTATACAGAAGAAAACTTTATTTGTCAGCGATGCAGAATTTCTTGATGATAAACAAATTAGAGTTAAATCAAACTTTGTATTTAATGCGGCGATCTTATTAGGTCAGAGGTGTTTCGAGTTTAAGGTGATATGGGACACTTCCATGTTGTGACGTATTGTTTATCGATATAAACAATAAAATAAAGTGTAATTATATAAGTACATGTAGTTTCTTTTCAAAAATGGTCACCTAACTCCTTAACGCAGTGGGTTAGAGGGTTTACTAGGAACCTGTAAGTCATGAGTTCGAATCCCGCTGGGGTTTTTACAATTTTTACCTTTTCAAATATTTTTAAAAGCTATTTTTTGGTTAAATATTGTAAAATTTGAAAATTCTAAACCGGTGAAAATTTTTCAATTATATAGTACTTTAATCCACATTAATATCGACAGATGTCACATACCACCTTAAAAAGGAGGGAAATCAAATTCTGCTGATGAATGGTTTTGATGACTATTCACCAAGGGCAGATAGCATGGATACTATTTTAAATTAGATAAAAAGGCATGTTTATGCGGGCGCCTTCTAGTGATCAATTTGTCCGTCTGTCCATCCGAGATTGCTTGACTGGAGCATAGCTTCTCTCCCCTTGGCCCAATCTGGCTCATACCTCATCCACAGGGTTCCTTTGGTTGAAGGATACGCAGTGACCTTGAACCATGTTTTTAGGTATAAGGTTAAGGTCATAGCAGAATTATATATATGAAATCCTTGTCTGGGGCATATCTTTTTTCCCTTTGGTCCAATCTGGCTAATACTCGCAGAGTGTCTCGATGGTTAAACGATGTGCAGTGACCTTGCATGAAATTTCTAGGTAACGGGTGAAGATCATATCGGATCATGCAAAAATCCTTTTTTGAGAGCATATATACTTTCTACTAACCCCTATTTGGCTCAGACTTCACATAAGCAGAGCTTTTGAGTAAAGGGTGTGTAGTGACCTTGAACCTATTTTCAGTGAAAAGAAACTGTGAAGGTCATAGCAGAATTATATTTTTAAAAATCCTTGTCCGGAGTATATCTTCTCTCCCTTTGCTCCATTCAGCCTCATACTTCACCCACATGATGCCTTTGATCAAAATATATGCAATGACCTCGAATGATATTTGTAGATGAAGAGTCAAGGTCATCATATCAGAACACACAAAAATCCATATTTTAAGAGCATAGATATACTCTCCTTTTAGCCCCTATTTGGCTAATATTTTACCTTTACAGAGTTTATTGGTTAATGGCGTGCAGTGACCTTGAACCAAGTCTGTCAATGTGAAGGTCATAGCAGATCTTTTTAAAATTAGTTTTAGACAGTAGATTATTTTCCAAATATGCTTAATCTTGGTCAGATTGAACAAAAATGCATGTATGTTAGGGGGAATGAAATTGAATTAAAAGTTCTATGCCAGCTGGAAAAATTTCAAGTTAAAGGTCAAGGTCAAAGCAAAATTCTCTGAAATAACATAAGCGGGGCCCTTTGAAATGTTCACCATTTCAATGTTGTCTGGTTCATAGTAATTTTACATAGAAAATATTTACAGAGGTACAGTAAAGTAAACTTTACATCGATAAGTTTCTGACAATTAATGACGCAACGAGCACACAGTACGAAAGGTCAACCCTTTGAAAAGCAGTGAAGAGGAAAAGTTGCTCAGAATTATGTTTTAACAAAATTGATTTTTTACGTAAATTTTAATTTTGCATTCTGGGTTAAGAAAAAAGATGTTAGTTCAAGGTAAAGTTAACATGTACCTAAAATGAAGTCAAATTTGTTAAGTCGTACTTAAACACATTGTTTTTTTTGTTAAGTCGTTCTTGAAATGGTTAAGGGTTTTTGGTTAAGTCGTGCTTAAAACCATTCGGATTATGTTAAGTTGTACCAAAAATCATTCGTTTTTTTTTTTATCTTTTTGTGCTTAGGTTTCTTTGTCATTAGATTAAGAACTCTGCTTCTTAGACGTACTTCTAGCGTTGCTTTCGACATTAGCGGAAAACCCACTCGTTGCTTTGCAACGAGCTTTGCTCTAGTCTTATTATTCTTTTTATTCTTTTTTTGTCTTACAAATTTTGTGCAGGCGATTTCTCGAAGATGGCTCATTCGATTTTCTTCAAATTTTGAGGGTTGATGTGTTGGTATCTGAAGTTTGTACCGCCGATTCAATTTTTTGATAATCACTTCCGGTCGGAAGTTATCGTCCGTTTACGATTTTAAAAGTCAATTTTGTCGGCTAGAGATCCAAAAAACGAATAAAGATATAGGGCTGAAATTTTCAGTGAAGATAGACATTCACTTTACCTGTTGCAACATGGTCATAAAAACGTCCGCCGTCACTTCCGGTCGTCACCGGAAAGAAAGATAAAAAATCGGTTTTTTAAACTTTTTGCTTTTTATATATTTTTCTAACGGGTTGATAGAGACTCTTTTACTGATTAAGAATATGTAAAAAAAAAATTAAAATCGATTGATGCGTTCCCGAGATATTAAGCATCAAAGTCCTGAAGCGAGAGTCCGATTAGCTCATTCGTTAGAGTGGTGGACATGTGCCCAGGCGACCTGGGTTCAAGCCTTGGGTGCCGAAATTTTTTTTCCCTATTTTTTTGCGTTGATTAACAATTTAGTCTTAAAGGTGAAGGATTTTATCTCATTTACTCAAAAATCGGACGGAAGACCCACTCGTTGCTCGCAACGAGAACGATCTAGTTATGTAAATTTTCGTTTATGCCCAAAGACAAACATTTAAATGAAATGGGTAAATGAAACAAATTACACGTAAACAAAACTTTTTTTGTAAAAATATAATTTTTTTGAAATAGAAAAAAGTATGCATGTACTCATGTAACACGTATAGGTTTCCGTATTAAAAATTGTTTTATTTCTATTGTCTCAATATTTACATGTTTAGATATTGACGAATGTAAGGCAAATCCTGATCTGTGTCAGAACGGAGGAAAATGCCTGAACAAACTGGGGTCATTTGAGTGTACGTGTGCAAAAGGATGGACAGGGTCACTTTGTACTGAAGGTAGTTAAATCAGTTTTTCGTTCATTGACGCTCACTGTAGCATTGTAATCATTCCGATTCTTACCTTTTTTACAGTAACACAATTACCATCTGTTTGAAATACGATAATGTGTACGATTGCATCTCTACTTTATCAATCATCTCGGTCTCTGTCGATCTCATTGACTATACATATAAGTTTAAACATGAACTATTTAACCAGTATTAATTCACTTTCCTGATTCATTCAAAATGTTTTTTTTACAGATTTGTTTAACTAGACTACATTGATTTAAATTGTTTATTTTTAAGATTAAAACAACAATGAACTCCAGAACTCGGCCTATTTTGTCGATTGTTTATTAGGTCACCTAAGGCACTCTGTTAACCTACGGGATCTGTTTTTTTCTGTCGTCGTTCGTTTATATTTGAGTATATTCAGCTTCTTTCCAGACACTACTAGATCAAAATTGACTAATTTGGTGTATATAATCTAAATGTATAAGGGAAAGGAAAAATAATTAATAAGATGTGTGACCACTATCCACGAAGGGCGATAGATTTTGAGTCAAGACTGTTAAAATTACCTTTTGTACAAATTATGAAGAAAACATTTTATTACTCCTGGACTTTCAGCAAAGAAACTAAGCACATGCATACATTTGTATAATGAGCAGGGAAGTCTCTTCTAAAATTGTGATATTCACGGCCCCTTGATAAGCGGTTGAGACCGCGAGGCGAGGTCAATATAGCCATATGGTAACAGCGTATTAAATCTCAGGAAATCTTCTCTTCATCTCCCAAATAAAAATGACATCAACATTATTTCTGATATGAGATTTGGCGCACGGCGAGTGTGACCGGTCAGCAGAGGATGCTTACTCTTTCTAGGCACCTGATCCGACCTATATCATTTTGAAGGTCCGTTTTACTGTGCTATGAATTTGTATTTCGTTTTAAGGATTTTTGTGATGGTTGACAGTTTGTTATTGTCATTTTTTCATTTCAAGATTTTCTTTTATAATATCATAAACACTTTAGAAAAATCTAAATGCAATATAATGATTTTAATGATATTGTACAATCATTGGTCCCTTGGTAAAGGGTTCAGGCCCTAAGGCGGGTCAATTATTGCCAAACAGAAAAATGTATACATCTTTGTGATATTTTTTAGTATTTCATAGACGAAGGAAATTAGGTAAATGCATTTGTTGTTGTGTCCATAATGCTGTCTTCTAAAATTGTGAAATTAAAGACGATGGAACAGGGGTTCAGGGTTTTTTTTTAATACGGGGGGGGGGGTGGGAGTTGTACATGTAAGGGGGAGGGGCAAATAGAGCCACGTAGAAGACACCTATATTAGAATAATTCATGTCATATTAACAATGTATGTCATCTACTTAATCTTAAACTATCATATTCAGTACTTTTATCTATATTGATCTAAACTTTCTTTAAGAATAAATAAATATCTGTATTCTTGAAGATATCAACGAGTGCTCGGATTCTCCATGCAAAAACGATGCCACATGCTACAACACACCCGGTTCATTCGACTGTTGTTGTGCAGCTGGATGGACGGGGCCACAATGTGATATAGGTAAACTGCAGCCACATGTTAGTTTGTGAAGTTTCACTTTGTATGCTTTAATGTTGACACTTCTTAAACTATTTTGTCGTCAGTTAAAAAGACAGTCAATTTTGATTTTTGGTACATTCTATTAATTGCCTAGTCCAAGTCAAAGACAATTTTTGAAAATTTTGATGTTTTAAAAATTGATCAGTAAGTCTTTCTAGTGCTTTTTTTCATAATAATTTTTATAAAGTTATTCATAATGTCTAGTTTTTGTGAATATTTTTTAAATTATAAATCAAAAAAATCAAACAAATCGATTTTTGAAATTCATAGGCGTTTTATTATTTGATGCACAGATGCTGGTTTTCAGAAAATGGGCTTTTTATGTAAATTTTCGTTTATGCCCAAAGACAAACATTTAAATGAAATGGGTAAATGAAACAAATTACACGTAAACAAAACTTTTTTTGTAAAAATATAATTTTTTTGAAATAGAAAAAAGTATGCATGTACTCATGTAACACGTATAGGTTTCCGTATTAAAAATTGTTTTATTTCTATTGTCTCAATATTTACATGTTTAGATATTGACGAATGTAAGGCAAATCCTGATCTGTGTCAGAACGGAGGAAAATGCCTGAACAAACAGGGGTCATTCGAGTGTACGTGTGCAAAAGGATGGACAGGGTCACTTTGTACTGAAGGTAGTTAAATCAGTTTATGGTTCATTGACGCTCACTGTAGCATTGTAATCATTCCGATTCTTACCTTTTTTACAGTAACACAATTACCATCTGTTTGAAATACGATAATATGTACGATTGCATCTCTACTTTATCAATCATCTCGGTCTCTGTTGATCTCATTGACTATACATATATGATTACACATTTACTTGTTAACCAGTATTAAGTCACTTTCCTGATTCATTCAAAATGTTTTTTTTACAGATTTTTTTAGCTACACTGAATTGATTTAAAGTGTTTAGTTTAAAGATTTAAACAACAATCAACTCCAAAACTCAGCCTGTTTTGTCGATTGTTTATTAGGTCACCTGAGACACTCTGTTAACCTACGGGATCTGGAGTTTTTGTCCCTCGCCGCTCTCATGCCTACAAATTTTGACGGATTTTCATTAAATTTATACCAAATGTTTATACCACTATTTCCTTGGTCAAGTTCGAAAATCAGCATTGGTCGATACTTTTTGTTGGAGTTATGGGCTTTGACCACATTAATGTCTCCCTTTTATCAAAAAATTGACCTTGTAAGCGCTCTTATGCCTACAAATTTTGACGGATTTTCATTAAATTTATACCAAGTTCCTAAATCAGCCTTGGTCGATACAAGTATACTGCTTGACCGGCGGGAGACCCAGGAATTCTATTCTTGTTTTTCTGTCGTCGTTTGTTTATTAAGGTCTTCCGTTTCCAACGGAAGACCTTATTGTTTTCGTACTGTTTCTTATTATTATTAAGGTCTTCCGTTTCCAGCGGAAGACCTTATTGTTTTCGTACTGTTTCTTATTATTAGGGTTTTCCGTTTTTCAACGGAAAACCCTTCTGTTATTCTACTGTTTCTTATTATTATTTTTTTTTTCCCGCAAATTTTGTGCACGAGATTTCTCGAACATTTTTTGTCTGATTGCTATGAAACTTTCAGGGTATGTAGATGATATTAATATCTCTAGAAGTTTTTTTCAAATTTTTAGAATTCACTTCCGGTTATGAGTTATTGCCCTTTAATTGAAAATTGTGGGGTCTTTTGTCCAGAGTTGATCTCGGGAACTACAGATGATAGATGCATGAAATTTGGCAAAATTGTCGGTAACATTTTATAATTTTGCTGGCATGAAAATTTTGGTAATTTCTTTGTTAGTTTTTGAGCTATTTGTCGCCAAAGTTTAAGATTTTTTCGGGGCTGAAATTTTGTTGCTTTTTGTATTATAACCTTTAAACTAAAAATATTTTGTTAATACATATAGAACAAAAGTTGTTTAGAATAACGAGAGCTTTCATTTAAAATTTAAAAAAAAGGGCTGGCCCCTATAATTAGGGGTCAGCAGCTCATACACGTATTTTTCTGATAGCAAAAATCGTTATCATTTTATGAAAAAAAATTAATTTAGTTATTGTTAATATATTAAATAATGTCATTTGGTATCAAATTAAACAAGTTCTGTCCTTTATTTTTTTTCAAATTTCATAAAACAAATATGTGAGAATCGTACATGAACGAGTTAATATGTCTACATAGACACACAAGCGAACAAATGCCACATTAAGGCCCAGGCATTTACTGCATTACGTTGTGTTGCGTCTTAGATAAATTGTTGTGATTCAATTTCATTTTTTTCATCTATATCATTTATGAATTCAATGAACACACATTATTTAAACGTTCTATGTGCAACTATTTGTCGGGGCGCCCCTGTTTGTGACCCCCCCCGCGCGCGCGCCGAATGTAAACAGTAACGAACGGCATTGTAGAAAAGAGAGAGTTGTAATGCAGAAGAGAAGTTGTGTATTCTTTCGGTGTACACATGCATTTTCAATTTGCTGTGAAACATATGAACATGCACAGGGAACAATACTACATATTTGTTTAAGGAGGATATTTTTCTCGTGTGAATCGTTTACGAGGAAATTCTGACAGCCACACTTCTGTCGACGATCAGCCGTTGATAAGCTACGAGTAATAAAGGAGAAAAGATGGACATTAAAGTGTGTGATTTATGTGGATGTTACTGAAGAAGGTGAGGCTTTTACTCCTTTTAAAGTTTCTTGTTAACTGGTTAAATTTTAGTATATAGTATAGATGTACATGTAAGTACGTGCACACTGTTAGATGTTTTTGTTATGGTGTGGGTGTTTGTTTACTAACGTGTAATTTTTACATGTTTCATGGGTGTTTAGACTCGCTCGAGGTTCATGGGGGACTGGAAAGGGTAACTGAATTTATCTATTTAAAAAAATAACAGATTGTGAATTTTCAACTCAAAATTCAAAGCAGGGTCTAATTAGAAACATATCATATATTCTTGTGCATAGGACTCCAAATGTAGTCATGAATACCCTGTAGACATAACTTCAAGTAAATAAAATTGTATACTTCAGACTTCAGAGTTAAAACATGACTTTAATATCTTTATGATGCCGATCATTGTATCATTAAAGAGGTATAGCAGACCAACGGGTACCCCGTACATGTACTTGTACATGTAGGTTACAAGTTAGAACTATGCCTACCATTCTACCAGTTCACATAATTATTCTTGTTTAGCAGTTATGATGTGTACTTAAATTGTCCTTGTTAATGTTTTAAATGTAATTTTTTATTCTCTTTTTTTAATCTGACTACTGGCAGTACTGGCGTGCGAGCAGTTCTCGCCGAGGACCATTTCTCGCTGGTGCACTGTTACATCATATTTTCGTATATAATTTTATGTGTTGATAAACTGACGTAACAATGCACTGGTAAGAAATGGTACTCGGCGAGAACTGATCGCACGCCAATATTGATTAATTACAGACAAAAACTGAAGGTTGCGAGTGTTATTTTTAATTGAACAACATTGTTTAAAATAATTCTTTATATATGTGACGATCAGACCGGTTTGAATACCAGTGCCAGATAGCTCAGTTGGTAGAGCACCTGACTAGAGATTCAGGGGGCCCAGGTTCAAATCCCTTCATTATTTCTCCCATCCTGTTACAATATTGGTGTTATGACCAACCCCTGGAACTAACAGGTTAACTCGATCCTGCCAGGGATGATCTTCGAGGGTGAAGATCATTTAAGGGGGAAGGAATGTGACAGTCAGACTGGTTTGAATACCGGTGCCAGATACATGTAGCTCAGTTGGTAGAGCACTTGACTAGAGATTCAGAGGGCCAGGTTCGAATCCCACTTTGTTCCGTCGTTATTTCTCCCATCTTTTACATATACATGTATATCAGATATATGACAGATGATTAAGGTCATCACATGTTTTGCAAGATGCAATAAGCGTTAAAAACCTTTACTTTACAACAGAATACATTTAAGTGAATATTTATGTTTCTTGTTATTATTTGGTGTGGTTTTCTTGACAGTGTCGCACAAACAATTTACCCGCTCCTAAAACACAAACTTTCTTTTTGTGGATTCAGCTTACCGCTGATTGGCTGCTGTTGCAGCAGGCAAATAAGATATGCACGCACAAAACACAATGAACTTATCAGAGAATGAGTTGAGTTTATTTAAACTGTTGGAATTTGGGTATTTTTTTTAAAATGTATACTTGTGACAAAACATATATGTGGTACATACAGCTGTAGCTTTATGAAGAAAATTTTGGTTAGACCATATATACCTATCATGCAAGTAAATGATATTTACAAAAAACTTGCAATTTATGGCGCACGAAATATACGCTAGTTTTATAAAGATTAACATACATGTAATGTACCACATTCTTTGAAAAATAATCTATTAAAAATTCTTCATTAAGTTTACTCATACATGTTTTATGCTTATTACACGTAGTATTGTTTTTAAAACATGTAATTTATAAGAAAATAAACAAAAACCCTCGCTAAATTTATTTGCAAACAAAAAATACACAGTAGAATTGATAAAAAATGGTATACCAGAAGCTAATACCAGTACATGTACTTTGACGCTGTTCGGTGGGTAATATTCGTTTGTAATTTACGAATTGAAATATTGACTGTTGCACTACAAGTATGGTAATAAACTCTCTCTCTCTCAAACTCTCTCTCTTTCTCAATGTGATAAGTGTTTATACCTATGAAAAATTTTTAATATTATATTATGACTTGATATGCAAATTTTTGATCTTGTACTGCCTAAATGTTATGTCATGTATTGGGATATGTCATACTTATTACACTGCATGGTCAGTGTATTTTTTACAGAAATACTATGCATATGTTAATGTAAACACAGCTATTACTAGTACATGTATGTAAACACAGCTAATTATTTTTTTTAATTTATTTCAGCTCAAAACAGACTCTTGTTACCACATGGCTTTTACCGGTACCTGTTGATTCTTGTGGGTCAGCTCCTGAGATTAACCTGTCACCTCTATCCACATGCATATTCCTTGTGTTCTACAGACTATTTACTGGTAATTCAAATTAAATCCGATAATGCATGAACAATAATGGAACTTGAAGAAAGCATCATGCCATGTTGTGGTTTGTGTTTGATAAGAAATTATGAAAACAAAATTAAGGCTGTTTAAAGAAATTCATAATTGCTGTGAAAATTTGTTTTTCAATAAAAGTATACAATTATGTTTCCTTTATTTTTTATTTCATAAAGATATTTAGATGTGTTTACATAATTGAAACCCCCCCCCCTCTCTATTTAATTGTCTGCATTAAGATTACATGTAGGATATGTAAATGTACATTTGACTTTGAAATAACATCTGCTATGATAATTACTTTTGAAATGAACAAGAAACAACCTATTTCTACCTTTCTAAGGTATATATGCATAAAAAAGTAGAAAAACATGTCAAATTTGAACATTTTTCATTGAAATCAACTCTGTTTCCAGCTACCTGGGTGTGTTTGAATTTAATTCTAATATAAGGCAGATGTCTAACTTGTAGGTTGTAACTTACTGTTTTAGCATGGTTAGAAGAAGACTAGAAATCAGAATAGATTAGATATTCACTAAATATGATTGTTAGCTTACTTTTTTCATGAAAACAAGAAATCACAAGCAGGACAGCTGTCTATTTGTTAATTAAAATGGTACAAATCATACAATAAACAAATAAAGATCACATTTTAGAATCATTGATGATTGTTTTCAAATATGTGTGAGAAATGACTCAAGGAAATTGCCACATGTTTCATAAAATTAGGTAAAACATTTCAAACCATGACTTTTTATGAAAATCAAAAGAATGGGGGGGGATATACATGTAAGGGTATTTCTAAGTGATGTGAAGCTTTTATCATGATTATATCATGTAGGCATATGTTGTATTGAATAAGGTTTCTTTTTAAAGGTGGTTGAACAAAAGTTGACCTCTAAAAGGTCAGATAAAGATGTTTTACTATGGAGAACCCTGTAAATCTGTGTTTACTAAAGGAAATTGGAAATGGTGGGTTCACTTTAAAAATGGCCATATTTTTATTAAACCTCAATGGAATTGGCAATATGTGGTATTCTTTTTCTCAGAATTGCATTAGCTTTCTTATTCTAAGACAAACCGTCTTTTTCATAAAAATGTTAGTGTACTAAGTTAAAGATACAAGGAACAGTTTCGGATAAAGTACCGTCAATATTTTTGTAAAATTGAGAGTGACTGTACTTGAAGGTTTATCATTGTTGCGTAGATTCATGAAATGAATTTTAATGATTATCAATAGTTAGAGGGATGTCTCTTGTTGGAATTGGTAAGCAATATTAAGGCCCCTAATTTTAAGTACATGAGAAGCAGAAATAAACTGTGAAACTTGCGGCTATGACAGATATGTTGACTTTACAGTGAAATTGAAGGTTACAAACGGGAGGTTATATAACATGAAATGTAGGTGGATGGGATATTATATGCCTATTTAGTATTTACTGGGTATGAGGACAATCGCAAGTTTATTGTCCCCCAAGACAGCAAATATTTAATGAGGCAAAGCCAAGGGAAATAGTTGCTGTGGAATGGGACAATAAACTTGCTATTGTCCGAATAGTCAGTTAATTGGTATTTCATTATACAGAAGAAAACTTTATTTGTCAGCGATGCAGAATTTCTTGATGATAAACAAATTAGAGTTAAATCAAACTTTGTATTTAATGCGCGATCTTATTAGGTCAGAGGTGTTCCGAGTTTAAGGTGATATGGGACACTTCCATGTTGTGACGTATTGTTTATCGAAATAAACAATAAAATAAAGTGTAATTATATAAGTACATGTAGTTTCTTTTCAAAAATGGTCACCTAACTCCTTAACGCAGTGGGTTAGAGGGTTTACTAGGAACCTGTAAGTCATGAGTTCGAATCCCGCTGGGGTTTTTACAATTTTTACCTTTTCAAATATTTTTAAAAGCTATTTTTTGGTTAAATATTGTAAAATTTGAAAATTCTAAACCGGTGAAAAGTTTTCAATTATATAGTACTTTAATCCACATTAATATCGACAGATGTCCCATACCACCTTAAAAAGGAGGGAAATCAAATTCTGCTAATGAATGGTTTTGATGACTATTCACCATGGGCAGATAGCATGGATACTATTTTAGATAAAAAGGCATGTTTATGCGGGCGCCTTCTAGTGATCAATTTGTCGGTCTGTCCATCCGAGATGGCTTGACAGGAGCATAGCTTCTCTCCCCTTGGCCCAATCTGGCTCATACCTCATCCACAGGGTTCCTTTGGTTGAAGGATGTGCGGTGACCTTGAACCATGTTTTTAGGTATAAGGTTAAGGTCATAGCAGAATTATATATATAAAATCCTTGTCTGGGGCATATCTTTTTTCCCTTTGGTCCAATCTGGCTAATACTCACAGAGTGTCTCTATGGTTAAACGATGTGCAGTGACCTTGCATGAAATTTCTAGGTAACGGGTGAAGATCATATCGGATCATGCAAAAATCCTTTTTTGAGAGCATATATAATTTCTACTAACCCCTATTTGGCTCAGACTTCACATAAGCAGAGCTTTTGAGTAAAGGGTGAAAGGGTGTGTAGTGACCTTGAACCTATTTTCAGTGAAAAGAAACTGTGAAGGTCATATCAGAATTATGTTTTTAAAAATCCTTGTCCGGAGTATATCTTCTCTCCCTTTGCTCCATTCAGCCTCATACTTTACCCACATGATGCCTTTGTTCAAAATATATGCAATGACCTCGAATGATATTTGTAGATGAAGAGTCAAGGTCATATCAGATCACACAAAAATCCATATTTTAAGAGCATAGATATACTCTCCTTTTAGCCCCTATTTGGCTAATATTTTACCTTTACAGAGTTTATTGGTTAATGGCGTGCAGTGACCTTGAACCAAGTCTGTCAATGTGAAGGTCATAACAGATCTTTTTAAAATTAGTTTTAAATAGTAGATTATTTTCCAAATATGCTTAATCTTGGTCAGATTGAACAAAAATGCATGTATGTTAGGGGGAATGAAATTGAATTAAAAGTTCTATGATAGCTGGAAAAATTTCAAGTTATAGGTCAAGGTCAAAGCAGAATTCTCTGAAATAACATAAGCGGGGCCCTTTGAAATGTTCACCATTTCAATGTTGTCTGGTTCATAGTAATTTTACATAGAAAATATTCACAGAAGTACAGTAAAGTAAACTTAACATCGATAAGTTTCTGACAATTAATGACGCAACGAGCACACAGTACGAAAGGTCAACCTTTTGAAAAGCAGTGAAGAGGAAAAGTTGCTCAGAATTATGTTTTAAACAAAATTGATTTTTTACATAAATTTTAATTTTGCATTCTGGGTTAAGAAAAAAGATGTTAGTTCAAGGTAAAGTAAACTTGTACCTAAAATGAAGTCAAATTTGTTAAGTCGTACTTAAACACATTGGTTTTTTTTGTTAAGTCGTTCTTGAAATGGTTAAGGGTTTTTGGTTAAGTCGTACTTAAAAACATTCGGATCATGTTAAGTTGTACCAAGAATCATTCGATTTTTTTTCATCTTTTGTACTTAGGTTTCTTTGTTACTAGATTAAGAACTCTGCTTCTTAGACGTACTTCTAGCGTTGCTTTCGACATTAGCGGAAAACCCACTCGTTGCTTTGCAACGAGCTTTGCTCTAGTTATTATTTATTATTATTATATTTTTTTCCAAATTTTGTGCACGAGATTTCTCGAAATCTATTCGACCGATCTCAACCATTTTTTCACAGATGTTAGGGCGTGATCTAAACTTCATACATTTTTCTTAATTTTTTCGTAGTCACTTCCGGTACCGAATTGTCGGCCATTTTGTATTTTTTGACGACCCATTTTGTGCAGCTATAAACTCGGAAACCATAAGAGATATGAATATAAAATTTTCAGGATAGGTAGACGATAGTTTGAAGTTGTGCAGCATGTAGTTGTTTAATGCCTGTTGCGCTATTTCTTGGAGCTCGCCTGGGCACGAAAATTGGGTACGAATTTTCATTCAAAATTTTCACACGTTTTGATTTATATCTTTCTATCAGTTGATATTTTGTTAAGATATATATAACAAAAGTGGTAGAGAATCAAAAGTTCTTTCCAACAAAATTAAGAAAAAGGGGCTGGCCCCTTAAATTAGGGGCCAAGAATGATAAACAATTTTAAATAGGTGCAAGAACAAAAAATGTTAGAATTTGTGAGACCTTTCGATTGAATTCAAGAAAAAGGGGCTGGCCCCTTAAATTAGGGGCCAAGAGACTCGTAAACTCTATTACAGATAACTTAAAAATGATAAAGATTTTGTAATGCATTATAGAAGCAAAGTTGTTGATCGTAACAATATCTCTCAGGAAAAATCATTGCCACGCCCATTTGTTACGCAATTAAGGATTTTTAGGGGCCAGAGTACTTAAACTTTGACGCAATATATCTAGAGAAGAAGACATATTTTGTTAAGCATCATAGAAGAAAAAATTCTTGCATTGATGATTCTCATCGATTCCATCATTCAAAATAACAATGTATGTCCCCAGTAAGGATCTAGAGGGCTGCCCCTAAAATATTCAAACATTTGTATGTCAAAAATGATAAACAATTTTAAATAGGTGTAAGAACAAAATATGTTAGACTTTGTGAGAACTTTCGATTGAATTCAAGAAAAAGGGGCTGGCCCCTTAAATTAGGGGCCAAGAGACTCGTAAACACTATTACAGATAACTTAAAAATGATAAAGATTTTGTAATGCATTATAGAAGCAAAGTTGTTGATCGTTACAATATTTATCAGGAAAAATCATTGCCACGCCAATTTGTTACGTAATTAAGGATTTTTAGGGGCCAAAGTAATTAAACTTTGACGCAATAAATCTAGAAAAGGAGACATATTTTGTTAAACATCGTAAAAGAGAAAATGTTTGCATTGATCAATTTAATCGATTCCATTAATCAAAACACCAATGTTTGTCCCCATGAAGGATCTAGAGGGCTGGCCCCTAAAATATATAATCATTTGTATCTAAAAAATGAACAACAATTCTAGATAAGTGTAAGAACAAAAAATGTTAGTAGGCGTGGGACCTTTTTAAAGAACCCAAGGAGAAAGGGTTGGCCCCTTGAATTAGGGGCCAAGACACTCGTAAAGTCTATTATACATATCTTAAAAACGATCAAGATTTTGGAATGCATTATAGAAACAAAGTTGTTGGTCGTAACAATATCAGTTTGTAAAACTCATTTCCAAACCAATTGATGACATAATTAGAGATATTAGGGGACTAAAATCTTAAACCTTAAATATGCTGTATGTGAAAAAGCAAAACTCTTTGTTTAGCATTTCAAGGGATATTGACAATGTTATGCATTTTCTGAGAGGGAGTGGTTAAGAGGGGAATTCTAAATTTTCATTGATATTTTAATCTTATCGTTTAAAAATTGAACGGAAGACCTACTCGTTACTCGTAACGAGATCGTATCTAGTTATTATTATTTTTTTCCACAAAATTTGTGCACGCGATATCTCTAAAACTATTCGGCCGATTTCGACCATTTTTTCACAGATGATTGCCAGTGGTCATAATTCTAGAATTTTTTTGAAATTTTGAAATCGTCACTTCCGGTTCCGATTTACGGCCGATTTTGTAAGTTTTTACGACCCATTTTGTGCAGACATAAACTCAGAGACTATAAGAGATATAAATATGAAATTTTCAGGATAGGTAGACCATAGTTTGAAGATGTGCAGAACGTATTTTTTTGCGCCAGTGGCGCCATTCCTTTGACCTCGCCTAGGCTCGAAAATTGGATACGAATTTTGCATCAAAAACTTCATACATTTTGATCTGTATCTTTTTATCAGTTAATATTTTGTTAAGACATATATAACAAAAGTGGTAGATAATCAAAAGTTCTTTCCAACAAATTTAAGAAAAAGGGGCTGGCCCCTTTATTTAGGGGCCAAAACACTTATAAACTCTAATACAAATAACTAAAAAACGATAAAGATTTTGTAATGCATTATAGAAGCAAAGTTGTTGATCGTACCAATATCTATTAGGAAAAATCATTGCCACGCCCATTTAATACGTAATTAGGGATTTTTAGGGGCCAAAGTATTTAAACTTTGACACAATATAACTAGAAAAGTAAAAATATTTTGTTAGACATCGTAGAAGAGAAAATGTTTGAATTTATTATTTAAATCGATTCCACTTATCACAACACGAATTTCCGTCCCCATTAGGGATCTAGAGGGCTGGCCCCTTAAATATTCAAACATTTGTATCTCAAAAATGATAAACAATTTTTAATAGATGTAAGAACAAAAAATGTTAGAATTTGTAAGACCTTTCGATTGAATTCAAGAAAAAGGGGCTGGCCCCTTAAATTAGGGGCCAAGACACTCGTTAACTCTATTTCAGATAACTTAAAAATGATAAAGATTTCGTAATGCATTATAGAAGCAAAGTTGTTGATCGTAACAATATCTATCAGGAAAAATCATTGCCACGCCCATTTATTACGTAATTAGGGATTTTTAGGGGCCAAAGTACTTAAACTTTGAGACAATATATCTAGAGAAGGAGACATATTTTGTTAAGCTTTGTAAAAGAGAAAATGCTTGCGTTGATAATTCTAATCGATTCCATCAATCAAAACACCAATATCTGTCCCCATTAATGATCTAGAGGGCTGGCCCCTTAAATATTCAATCATTTGTATCTCAAATATGATCAACAATTTTAGATACGTGTAATAACAAAAAATGTTAGAATTTGTGAGACCTTTCGACCGAATTCAAGAAAAAGGGGCTGGACCCTTAAATTAGGGGCCAAGCCACTCGTAAAGTCTTTTTCATATACCTTAAAAACCATAAAGATTTTATTATGCATTACAGAAACAAAGTTGTTGATCATAACTATATCAGTTTGTAAAACGCATTGCCACACCCATTGATGACGTAATTATTGATTTTAGGGGACTAAACTCTTAAATCTTTAATATGCAAAATGTGAAAAAGCAAAACACTTTGTTGTGCATTTTAAAGGATATTGACAATCGTATACATTATCTGAAAGGGAGTGTTTGAGGTGGAATTCAGAAATTTTATTGATATTTTAATCGTATCGTTTAAAAATTGAACGGAAGACCTACTCGTTACTCGTAACGAGATCGTATCTAGTATTTATATTATATTTTCAGTTTCTTTCCTGAAACTGCTAGATTTTAGCATCTAAATGTGTAAGGAACAGGAAGATAAAATTATTAAATTTGTGATCACTATGCATGAAGGACGATAGATTTTGAATAAAGACTGTTTAAATTACGATATGTTAAAATTGAGAAGAATTTTTTTTTGTACTTCTGGACATTCAGCAGAGAACATACGCACATGGGTATAATGAGCAGGGACGCCTCTTCTCAAATTGTGACATGCACGGCCCTTTGATAAAGGGTTTAGACCGCGAGGCGAGGTCAATATAACTATATTTTAAAAAAGTTTTAAATCTCAGAAAGTATAATTTTTAACTCCCAAATGAAAATGAAATAAACTGAATGCAGGATGTCCTTGAAGACCAGTGCGCAGATTACGCAATTCATGGCTCATAAGTCAGAGGTTTAAGCCCTAGGCAGGGGAAGGGGTGGTCACTATTGTATATATCGGAAAATATATTGATCTTATAAAATATTTTTCTCTACTTCCACAAAAGTGGAAACATATACGATAAATTTGTTATGACGCCTATGAAGATTCCGTTTTTAGTTTTGAAATTCAAAGCTTCTTGGTCAGAGGGTTCAGGCGTTAGGGCGGGTCCTATATGCCCATATAGTGAAAAAATATTGAATTTTATACTCTGTTGAGGATTACCCCAAGTGATGGGCAAATCTGAAAAAGAAGACCGTGGTACTATGTCAGAGTTTTTTAAAAGCATTCCATGTAAAAATCTTGTATTTAGGATTACTCATTGCAATCAAACTTTTTGTTTCATAATGGTACTCACAGGTTTGGAAAAATCAAAATCCCCCCCACCCCCATTTTTTTTTTTTGAGAAGTAAAAAGCGAACTAGAAAGATTGCACAATCAGTATGCACTGGTCCGAGCTGAGAAGGCAAGTAACAACAAAGCAGCCTTTTTGAGCAGGAAATACTTAAAAATCGTAAATCGGTTATAGATATCTTCAATATCCCCAATAAACAAAATAAATACCTTATTTGTACTGGATTCCTAAGCTTCACAAAAGTCCTTACAAACAGAGATATGTAGCAGGTTCCAGTTAATGTTCTACCAAACCTCTCATTTTACTCCTTGCTGACTCCTCACTAATATTCTCGCAGTAGTGAAAGAGAAACTCTAAGAGTATTGTACAACAATATACTCCAGAAGTGGTGTGAATGAGATGTGGATAATAAAAAATCTAAAGAATTATTAGAAACTTTGAGGTCACAAAATCTTACCAAAATCAAAAGCATCAAAACTTAGACTTTTCAAGGCTTTATACAAACATTCCCCAAATTCAAATCTTAAGCTTTTTGATATTCTCGACAGTTGTTTCTTCAATAAAATTGAAAGTCGTAAAAATGCTTACCTGGTTATTATAAATCTAAAAATAATATTTTGTTAAAAAACCATTCTAATTGCACACACAAGTACTCAGAAGTTACTATTAAAAGATGTTGGAGTTTCTGATAGACAACAGTTAATTCGATAAGCAAGGGCATGCTCTTCGTATGAACAGTTTCTAAGGCGAGACAAGTTACTGACATAGAACTTGATAAAACAGGAAGATCAACTGTCTCGTTTAAAGTCATCTTTTCGTAAGTTCAATGGTCGATACAAAGACCTTGTAATCAAATACTATCTTCAACTGAGTCGCATGCTAATTGACGTTCTTCATCAAAATTGTTAACCACAGTTTACACCCAATTTTCTATAGACTTCCGTTTTTTCCCCGATTACGACAGAGAGCACACAGCGTGTGACCGGTCAACAGAGGACACTCACTCCTCCTATGGACCTGAACCTACCTCTGAAGTTTTCCAGAGGTCCGTGATTGCTGTGCTCTGGACTGTTGTTTGAATACCGAATTGTCCAAGCATTTTTCTCCGTTTTTCCAATCATGATATATTCCCCAAATTACAACATTTTCCCCGATATTGACATTATTTCTGATATGAGATTTGGCGCACGGCGAGTGTGACCGGTCAGTAGAGAATGCTTACTCTGTCTAGGCACCTGTTCCTACCTCATTCATTTTAGAGGACCGTTTTCCTCTGCTATGAATTTGTATTTCGTTTTATGGATTTTTGTGATGGTTGACAGTTTGTTATTGTCATTTTTTAATTTCAAGATTTTCAAGACATATTTGCTCTGTGTGTATTTTGTTAAAATATGCTAAAGCAAACGTAAATATGATTCTAAAACCTCTCTCTCTCTCTCTCTTTCTCTCTCTTTCTCGTAATTATGTTCTTGTCTCTATATATTTTATAAAAGACGTCAATATACCTTTGACCTCTCTATTTGTATGAACTGCAAATATGTATAATACAACACTTATAAACGATCATATTCTGAAAGTATTTCAAGAAACATTAATTTATGTAATGGTTATATAATTTACTTTATAAATAACGTTTGAGTAATAAATTATGAAAAATCAATGTCTTTTTTTTCATAAAGATGAATTATAATTTCAAAGAACATACAAATCGATACACTATTTCAGATATTGATGAATGTTCGAATGATCCGTGCGATGAACCTTCAAATTGTGTTAACACTCCAGGAAGTTTTGAATGTATATGCTATGGACAACTGATGGAACCTTTCTGTGGAGCAGGTATGGTCAACCAACTTTTATTTATGTGCCTGTTTCGCCTTCCGTTCCATAGGAGAATACATGTCGAGGGATCAATAACTGAAGTTAATTATATCGTATTTTTCTCAAGCCTATGATTTGTCGATTGTTGTCAGGTGACCGTGCTTTAAATTCCGTTATTGACCTTACTATACTAAATCTAGAGATTCATAAAACCTACTATGCTAAAATAGATTTTCATGGCTACATACAGATATTGGCATGTGCGCCTGTATGACGTCACAATAGCGAAATCAACGCCTATACATAATGAACAAAATATTTCACAATTATGGCATTGATTAGTATTATTTTTTTATTTATAGTATCAAAACAATTAAATCCTTTTGATATCGGTCAATACATGGATTTATAGACTTGCCCGGTATTATAATTTTTCTGCAGGACTTGGTGTTTTGTAGGACTGACAATATCCTAAAATAAACATTCAGCGCTAACATTTATATTAATTTTGATGCCTATTAAATTATTTATATGAACGATTTTGGTACCATCGCTTTAAAACCACAATACATGTACATATAAACGTTTTTAAAAAGTAATAGAATAAATCGATGGAACAGCCATTAAACATTTCATTAAATTAGTGCATTTCCAGGGCTGAAAAAGTAGTGCCTTGAACTTTTCATAGAAAACTCTCTTTTGAGATCAAACATATTTGATTTCATGATATTTGTTTAAATTTCATATGAAAATGTTTTTGTATTTTTTTCAATCATACAATAATTATTCTATTCAAAACGCGTAGGGACGTTCACTCGAGCTCATACGCCGTGTGTTATTAAAAATTGCCAGTGAATCAGAGCTTGGCAAATTGGTGATGCACACGTGTATTTCTCGCAATGGTAAATTTTTATAACTTCTATTTGTCGACAAGGGTATCTAAATGAATTATGACCAATTTTTATACCACCTATATTTCTATTGACTTTTCATTTTTTGCCCTATACATGTACATATATCGACCTTTTAATAGTCTAAAAACTTTTTAAAAAAATATTTCACTTTTGATTAAATAATGGGAATATTCCGATTTAAAGTGGTGCAAAATGTAATGCAATTACGAATGTATTCAGAAAAGGTATACGTCTCATTCGAAGCTCAGCACTGTCAAGGTTTACTTTGTGGTTGCGCCGACCAGAAAGAACGGGAAATGTTAACTATGACATCATACACAACAACAAGTCGTCAAAATTGCTAATAAAGTAATTTCTAAATGTTATGGTTAAAAAAAACATTCAAGTACATTGAAAATTACCTATGTGTGCAACGTTGTAGTCAAAAAGTCCAACAACGATAGATATAAATGACTGACTGATCGCGGTGCACTTGTCGATGTGACGTCAAACTGTAAATTTTGACGCATTTTTTTGTATAAAAGGGATCAATCAATTTTTTTTACATGGAAAATGCATTTTATAAATGAACATAACATGGTCTAGAACAATTGATTTATCATAAAAGCCTATTTAGTATGCTTGTTTTGACTCGACATGTGATTTTTTTTAGAGTGTTTGTTATTTCTATTCTAGTGTGTTTAATGTACAGGTCCGATGTGTTTGACATTGGGAAGCCATCTTAATCCGCTTTTTTAAAAGGGCATACACTTAACAGACCATTACGATCTTTTCGATATAAATTAAAGAACATGTTTAATTTATGGAAAATGCTACTGCCTCGATAAAATCTATGGTGTGACGGGGGTCCTCCCTGTTACCAGCACTGATTGATAACTATTGTTTATATTTACAAGTTTATTTACATATTTACAACGAACACGAATTACACAATATATAGGAAACACAGGTTGTATCACAAATGCGTCCTCACTCTTTAACATCAAAACTCATTCTCTCTTGTCTCCCACATGTTCCCTGGGTATGGCCATACCAATTATCTCTCACTCCTCAGACACCCATAACTCAATCGACTGTTCACTTTCATCTGTCAGAACTTAATCATGCACAAAAAAACAAATGACAACTACAGATATTAACTCAGAAATTATAGACTCATGTTTGCTCTCTCTCACTTGCCTAACAAGCTGAAATGATACTATTGGGAAACAGGGCTACACCGCCTGCGTCGCGCACCTGCAACCTTATCAAACCTTGTATACCACATTTTTTCATCCGACACTTATTAAAGATAATTTACCCAAGGGGATGGCCCTGTAACAATGGAATTAATTCATAAATACGTAAAATATTAAGCGTAGGTCATATAAGTTTAAACAAGAGCTATTTCTTCGATATTTATTCTAATAAAAGATTAACTCTATGCAAAGCAGCAGCACTTTGTAGAATCTACCAGAAGAGAAGAATTTAATAATTATTTAAATTTTAAATTCAAATAAGGGTATGCCCTTGGAATACTATTTAAATTTGTTTATGACCCTTATTCGGGAGAGTTATCAACACATAACACGTGACTGTCGATTCTGGGGACCACACAAAGGGGTCATACAAAGTAGGATTTTCTATACTATTTCGTTAAAAATCACATTTATATCATGATAATATAATTTTACGTAAATAAGTTGTAATAATAGATGCATCGTTTTATGAACGCTTAAATCCGCTGATATTTTCAAAAGGCAGCCTTAACAGTGCTGCGAGGAAGAAAATACAGATTTTCATAAGGCAGTTCCTTCCAAAAACATTTTTCTATTTATACATGTAGTACATGTATAAGTTTAATGAATTATGGTAGACTAGAGAAATATCAGGAGTGCTAATGAATGTGGGTCTTTTGTAAAATTAAGTTATGAATTACATTGTTTTCTTTAAAGTGAAAAAGACAGTTATCGTGTGTGAAGGTGGAAAATTGGAATTGCGTTGTCCAGATGGCAAAATAAGCATCCACGAAGCAGTCTTCGGAAGAACAGAAGGTGGAAACGTTTGCCCTCATCCTCAAATCAAGTCAACAAATTGTCAATCTGCTTCATCACTTACAGTAGTAAGAAATAAATGTGAAGGACAAAAAAGCTGTAGTATCACTGTTTCAAACGGTGTTCTCGGTGGAGACCCTTGCCCAGGCACATATAAGTACCTGGAAGTGACGTTTACCTGTGTTGTACAATGAATGTACACGTGACACACGGAATCGTGCATTTGTTCAATATAATTACTAGTTATACAATATACATGTAAGGTATAAAACTTTACATTGTCATTATATTTGAATAAATGCATAAGTGTTTATTGTTATCTTTTATTTTCATTCTAAAACGATACACAATACAACCGTCATTCTTTGTCACTATGTATAGAGCAAACTGTCTTAAACTTTTTGATTTTCATTAAAAAAGGTTCTTTAAAATCTCTAGGAAAAGTTTTGTACTAAAATACGAAACCAAAAACATTATATTTCTTACAGATATGGTATGCGTTTGAACTGAAACCCCCCCCCCCAAAATAACGTTTGGGTTGAAGGGGAAAATAAACTTTAAAAAAACCTCATCACTTGTCACAGTAAGAGCATAATGGGCAACATTCCTCACCTGAACAACGGTATTTTCTTTTGGGGGGAATTATAAAAATGAAGCTTTAAAACTCTTAGTTATGATTAAACCTACACAAAAATATAAAAAAAAACGATAGAAAGTAACTGTTCCCTTGATATTAAGAAATGATTATACTTTATATTAATCTCGTAAATTGTGGCTACGTAATTTTTAAGAAAACAAATTTAAATTTTTTTTTATGTTTTTATAATTTAATCCTGGTTGTAACGCAGCAACTGATTGGATAAAAAAAGTTTTGTTAAATTTGTATAACCTGGTTTGCACGTCACAGGACACGTCACAACGTCAAAAACGTACTAATCCGCCTGACGTTACCTTTGAATTTTGAACAGGTAAATATCATTTTTAAAAGTAAAATGCACTAAATTTGTATGATAAATAACAAAAAAATAAAGGAATGAACTCAATATCAACCCAAATTATACTCGTATAACCTGAGCTGGAGCAATTTACGTTTTTTTTAAATCCACTTCGCGGATTAGAAAGCGTTAACTGCCCCAACCTAGGTTATACGAGTATAACTTCTGTAGATATTGAGTTAATTTCTTAAATAATAAACTGTCAATCCCACTTTTGGTCCAAGTATTAGTCTAGGGGTCACAGTTTGGTCAATTTAGAAATTGCCCTATCTAAAAAATGCTTGAATATAAAGTTCACATGATATAGCATTGAAGTTCTTGAGAAGGTTTTTAGCATTTTTTGTATATATCTGAATTCCTATTCTGAACTTTACCACCACCCCCCCCCCCCCCAATCGGGCTCAAATACTGGTCCAGAGGATCAAGGTTTTGCCAATCATTATGCTTACAAAGTTATCTCAGAACTGACAAATATTTTGTACTTTAAACTTTGAAACCTTCTAGGGGATTCAGCCTTAGTCAGAGGGTCATAGTTTTAACAGTTTTGAATCTTCACTTTAATTACAAACTTTGTTGCTAACGTTGGCATTTCTTGTCCAGTGGTTATTGACAAGAAGATTATTAAGATCTACAGTCTATGATAACTGCTTTGTGATTATCTCCGGTGAAAAAATGTTTTAGGCCTTAATTCTAGCTACCAAGAATTCCCTTCTCGTAAAGATGATTCGTATCAAGGTTGGTCAAAATCGATCATTAGTTCTACATTGTAGAAAAGAAAACATAAGAAAAATCAGAAAGCGTAAAATATTAACGGACGAACTGACATACAGACAAAGCACTGATCAGAAAAGCTTACCTGAACCTTAGATTTAATAAAACTCAATACAAATCCTTGTTGTATTCAAACTTGGGAGAAACATGTAAGTAAACCGAGGCTATACCAACAAATCTCCACTGTCACATACGAAGATATAGACAATTTTACAATTCGTTATGTTACCTAGTTCCTTAGAACTTCGATAGTTTACATAATTTTTTTTTTATTTTCAATGATTACGGATATGATTTACATGTAATATTGGTTAATTTTGATGTAAACAATTAAGAAATTAGCATCATGATATAATGCTGAATAGGATTTTACAATTCTTGTTCGATAAATTTTCGTAAACGGCGCACTGAACGACTTGCAACTTTGAAATAAATTTACTTGCTTATGAAAAGGCACGAAACGATTAACACGATAGGATAAACGGAAAAACTGTTAAAATTGAACGATAAGCCTGATAGGATTAACGCACGATAGGATAGGATTGAAGCACGATAGAACAGTATACACGCACGATAGAATAGGAATAACGCACGATAGATCAGTATACACGCACAATACGATAGGATAGATACACGCAAACAAACCTCATAAATATTTATTTCTTGACCTTTGCAAAAATGAAACCGATTCAAAGTTTCATGACAGTTCCTTGGCGAATCATCTTCGTCATTTGACTCAAGGCTGATCGATCTTACTTGTACATACCATTCACTGTCGCTCGTTGACTCTGAGCATGACGACAAATTCATCCAAACACAATATGCATTATACACTATATTATAGAATTATGCCAAAACAATTATAGACTTTTAGCCAAACAGAGGAAATTCGGACTAAATTTTGCAGATTTTGCTTTCCGCTAAAACATTTTTGGAAGTACTATAATTTTAAAAGTTAACATTCTATATTTTAGTCTATATAATTTTGCATATTTTCTGTTAGTTTACCTCATTTAATCATTATAATAACCGTATGGCACGATTTTTAAATATATTAAAATATGCTTAAAAACGAGAGAAGACGCCATATCTCAAAATATTAATCATTGACCTCATATAAATTATATGCCAACATAATAAGATCAATATAAGTAGTTTTATACTTTGATGTTTTTGTATTATTATCATTCAATTTTTTTGTAAAATTGGATCAAGAATTGGTAGGTATTTTAAAAGATATAGAGGAAATTGGGACTGGAATATTTATAAAAATTGTGAACGAAAACTTAATGCTCTGTATGTATTTAGTGTCACTACCATTCATAAATTGTATTTCATTTTCAAAAGTGTTAAGCAATTTGTATTATTTTAACAATGAAGAAAATCTCAATCATAGTGCAACATTTTAAGGGATTTTCCTTTAATTTTCCAAAAATATACAATAGCTATTATCTCAAAAAGTAGGTCATTGACTTACTTTTTTGAAAATGAAAAAATAACACTACAACAAAAGGTCTGTAACACCCAATAGTTGTTTTTTTATTATCATCATTGGAATTTTTTTCGAGTAAACGTCTTCCTTAACAAAAAGTTAAAAAGTGTAACAGTACCCCGAAGTTCATTTGTATGTTTGCTACAATAATTCGATCGGCAATAATTTCATGTTTATTAGTATTACTACTAAAAGATCCAAAAATTTTCGCTTCCTTCTATTCGCATCGGCGTCAGCAAAAAGTTTTCTAGATATTTGACGCAGTTTTTTTTTCTTAGATAACAAAGAATATACCTGTTGTTAGCGTTAATTATTTTTTCCTCGCCAGATAAAACATGCAGTAAAATTTTCAGTACTGAATAAATATTTGCATAGGTGCATTGTAAATCGAATTCATGTACGGACTTGAAGGCAGATGTCGACATAACAAGGACTAATTATTACCTTATTCAAGAAAACATTCATTATCTTAGATCTTGTACAAACCCCTAAAAGAAGAGCAATGTCACACAAATAGTTATTCTAGTTGTCTCAGCAGCTTACTCTGTCTAATAAATGAGGGGACTAACTGCTAATTTGAAGCTGAAAGCGACCAATTATAAACTGGCATTAATCGCACCCCCAAGTGAATTACAATAAATGTATACATCTATATTAAACAATATATAGAACATCATTATATGTTAATGCATCGCATTTGTGTTTTGAAAACAATTCGTCATGAATAAAATCTGACAACACGTTTAGTGACCAACTTAACAGATCCTCTTAAGCAACTCTTAAATTTGTGTAGTATAGGGTTATTTCTGCACGATATTCACAGTTTGAAAAAAACAATTGTGTTTTAAAAAAAATTATCAACAGTTCATGCTATAACGATGTCTCTTATGATTGTTGCTGTCTCTAAACGGCCATTTAGAGTCGAGAAAATGTTGTTCGCCATTACCGTTGACAATTACCATCATGTCGGGTGCATCAACTTGATAAATATCACAGTATGATGAAAACATGGTAAAGACATGTGCATGGTAAAGATAAAAAGATGATATCATGCGTCCTGAAATTACACAGGGAATGCGTTGTTTTATTTACATTTCCAGAAAGATGGATGTCAGAGATTGCGGAGCACACTAGCAGCTAAATAAGTTCATTCTCTGGGTAATTGAAATAATGTAAAATTTTATTTCATTTCATCAAAGATGTTTACAATACAGGGACAAAGAACTTCGCTTGATAAACACCAGTAGTCATCAATTCAATCTTATATTTGAGATTAATCATTTCATTTCTTTTAATTTGATAAGAACATTTAGATCTTTTGTGTTCCATATCACCTCATATCATTTCTATATGATACAAATTAAAAAACTAAAAAATGTTGTATCATTAAGAAAATTGAAAATCACAGCGTTCACAACAACCAAAAACAGCAATATTTTTTGTATTTTTTCACCTTATTTCAAATTCATCGATTGAAGTAATGTTTCATTAAACGAACAAAAGTTCTAGAAATTGCAATGTTCCATAATACTTCCATATAAAAATAACAAAAAATAAGAAATATGAGTATGAAAACATTTGAATAAAAATATGAAGATCTTTTTATGCCAGGTTTTAAAAATAGTTAGCGCGAACGGTTGGATATCATATGACGCGATTCGCGACGAGACTCTAGATTAACGCATTAGAGGAGATTTTTTCGTTTCGGTTCCTTTTTATGCAACCTCGGGAAAAATCGATCAATTAGATTGTTGTAATTGAATATCATGTAAATTGATAACCTGTTTTTGCTGGACAAAAGTAATTAAATGTTTGAGGATTTCAAACCTTTGATAAATTGAGTTAGCATATCACAAAATAATGAATATAGGCTATGTTTACAGATAATATTCAATACCTGATAGACAGAAGATCCCTGTCCAACCTGCGACACACTCAGAATCACACATACCATTGGCATTGTTACAACCAACACACGTTTCGCTGCATTTCTTGGAACACTCCTTACCAAATGACCCATGTGGGCAAGCTGAAAACATAATGAATTGTGCTTGAAAACGAACACAAGTTGCTAGTTATTAAATTATCGCCCGTTAAATAATCACTCTTGGTATTACTTAATGCAGTGGTAATGCATAACTTGGTTTCAAAGAAATGCTTGTAATATATAATGCCACAAATATATCATAACAATGGTAATGCTTTGCATTATTTTATAAAATCGGGCATTAAAAGGCACACTATGCTTATCAATAAATACAAATATTTGAGATTTTAATGATATGAAGATATAAAATTGTGCTTGTACTTTGTTAAAATTATTTTTAAAAAGAACGAAATGATTTTGAGATAGAAATATTTAAATAGTATTATTAAAAGATACAAACAAAATTTCATTTTTTAAACGATAACCATGTCCAACCCTAGAATTAATTGCTTAACCTCCTTCTATATTGAAAACAAAATAACACTTAAAAGCTAGCGAAAATTGCCGAACAATCTATTCAGTCTCCGTATCCAATGATACTATAGAGTATTGATCTAGTATTATAGCAGGGTACAGTTAAGAATGAAACTTTTGAACATTTGATGAACATAAATGAAGTGCAATGTACCATCTCAATCTTGAACAGATAATTACATTTGAACTTGGTAGTGAACATAAATCAGTAAATATGTTAAAAAGTGTGTTTCAGATATCAAAATTTGTAAAAAAAAAATATATCGATCTATCTATTTATTTATCTATCTATCTATGTGTCATTGTGTTGTTTATTAATCCAAGTTTATCAGTTTATCAGTGGATCTATTTCCAATGTAATATTCCATTTAGCCATCCAAAAATTGAAAATGGTCAAGACCACATATTTACTCACGACCTTTACACATCTCTCCATGGTATCCATCATTACATCCGGTTAAACATGTTCCGTTCGTATGAGAGCATTGACTTATGTCACGGCAATGTCCACATGCCTCGTTGCAGTTCCGACCGTAATATCCTTTGGGACATGCTGAAATGGTTTTATTAAAACACGTTCTTTTACTTTCTCATTTGGGAGGGGGGGGGGTTGTGTGGTAAACCTTCGCTCTGTGTATTGTCACTTTTTAGAAATTTTTTTTTCAATGTGTGCACAACACAGAAAAAAAATTACACAGGTACACAGGTATATCATTATACAAAATTTTAAAAACAGTACTATGGCCATTTTTTGTTGCTTGGAAAATCTGTCTATTCGTTCAAACTAATATTTGTATTTCTTTCTGATAACATTAATCCTTAGTAAAAATATCATGAATAGTATACTTGTTCCCGGCGATGATCTAGTCTGTTTCCTATTTGATATAATGGTGTACTTACGTTCCTGGCAATGATCAAGCCTGTATCCTGGTAGACAACCACTCGCACACGTCCCGTTGACATGGTGACATTGTATCAGATTATCACAATGTCCACAGTCACTCTGACAACCGTCCCCGTACTTCCCATCCACGCATTCTGTGAAAAGCATATTAACGTATGAATAAGAATGTAATACCCACATTACTCAACTCTGTATATAGTTGATTCGCGGTATAGTTTTAAAGTGTTTATTGTCTAGATTTTGATATATGGAATGGTTTACGTACGTTCATTGCATTGTTCAAGTTCGTATCCTGGTAGACAACCACTCGCACACGTCCCGTTGCCATGGTGACACTGAGTCAGATTATCACAATGTCCACAGTCATACTGACACCCGTCACCATACTTTCCATCCATGCATTCTGTAATGAAAAAAAAATTGTCGTAATTGTCATGCCAAAAATAAGATGGGTTATGTTTGTTGAATGACATGCTTTATAAATACAACTTTATACGTTGCTTGCATTCATTATGTTGGAATAAATTGAATAAACAGAATATAGTATACTCGATTGACAGAGATCCCCCATCCAACCAGCGATACATCCAGACTCACACAAACCATTGACATTGTTACATCCAACACACGTATCTTTACATCTCTTAGAACAGTCTTCTCCATAATATCCATGTGGGCAAGCTGATAAAAACAATAACACTTTTGAAAAAAATATATTTTTATGACAAAACTAACTTTTGTGTAATTAGCAGTCAATTTTTAACTGTCGTGAAAACCCTATACAGCTTTTGCATCTTTAATTGTGTTTTGATTTAAAAAGCTTAGGGTTAAATTGCAAGAGAACACTTCTCCGTCTTTTTGAGTTTTGGTGGCATATGGAATTTTCTATTTACACCTGATATTCGTTTTGTGTCAACCATATATACTGTTTTTCCTGAATTAGTTAAGTAGTACAAGTACCCGTCTTTATGTGTAATTAGAAATATATCAAAGTACTGAAGTACTGATGGGAGTTTATTTTATCGTTCATTATTTTAAAATCAACGATATGTTATTTTGCTATGCAAGTAGTTTATAATCTGTATTTGAATTACGCACACTTTTATAATATGAATTTTGGACTTTTCCGACGGAAGTTTCAAGAAACCCCTTATGAATCGTGTTATGCAATATTTAAAGATAGAATGTATTCCATCAAACTATGCATCAGTAATCAAAATATTTCAAAAAATGTATGGATCCAAGCAATAATGAACTCTAGTCTCGTTCAACCAGATGCTCGGCTGTGTCCTTTAATATCCGACAAGCAAGAGATACATGTACGCTCTGCCAATGTTTACACCAGGTCATGTGATAGCTTGATGAAGCGACCTCTAAATATAGACAAAGTCTTTGCTTGTCGGAGATTTACGGAGACAGACGATGGTTGAACAAGACTTTATTTAACGCTGGCGTAGGAATACATGCGACTGCAAAAAATATCTAAATTGTTCGTACTTTTAAAATCTGACTATTTCAAGGTATTTATAGATAAGTTTCTTAAAATACAATGCTTCAGCATACATTACATCGTATTTATCGATTATTTTCAAGAACTTGTAAGCAGTGATTATTTGTTGTTAGGTCCAAACACAGTTTCAGTTTTGGTTTGCCAGAGTAACTGCATAGGGAAGTTGATTAAAATGTACTCCCAAAAATGATTTTTATTTTCAAGTATCTTTAGACTGGGTAAATGTTATAGAAAGTTTTTAAAATATTAACATCTCTAAAAGGGGAACTCCTACTTCTAAAAGATAATATTGCATTTTAAAATTTAAAAGTTGTCGAGCAACCAACCAAGTGTGAATTGTCACAACATATACTATCAAAATGAGCCATCTTAAAAAAAACATAGCGTAAACTGACTTTATAAAAAAAAAACCAAACTAATTGCCATACCTTTTGTAGTAAACGATCTTAATTTGTTAGGCCAAATATTGTTAAGCCTGTTATTTTCTAGATGTTTTGCTACGTATATAAAACTTATTAAATACTTACGTAATTTACATATTTCTCCTTGATAGCCAGCAGTGCAACCAAGTAAACATGCTCCATTGGTATTGACACACTGGTTTTCCTTGCGACAATGTCCACATTGCTCATTGCAGTCAGTGCCATACCAACCTCCATCGCAAGCTACAATATTGCGTTAGAATCTTCAAGAATAGTTTGAACCTCTTTTCGTTTTGTTAAAAGTTGCTTCGTAACATGTAGACGATAAAGTTACACAAAACTACACTTCACCGTTTATTTAAATGTTTTTTGGTAAAAAAAAAAGTGCACTATTACATTTAAGTTGTATGCCTAAAATTTTATATTGTAAGATTGATGGTATATTATAATGGTAACACATATCAAACATGTATTACATCCTTCGATTTTGAAGCTAAAACAGAGAATTGTTCATTGCATATTGATTTGAAAGATCGAGGTCAAGCAATGTAGTTTATCTGAGCCAAACGTTCATGTACCGTTTTCTGTATTAAAGAAGTTTGTATATTTTTGTCTCTGTTTTCGTAAAATTGTCACATTTAATATTATATCCACATCATCTTACGTTACTGACAATGTTCAAGTCTGCATCCTAGTTGATGCAAGGGTTTACTTACGTTCATTGCATTGCTCAAGTTTGTATCCTGGTAGACAACCACTCACACACGTCCCGTTGACATGGTGACAGTGAGTCAGATTATCACAATGTCCACAGTCACTCTGACAACCGTCCCCGTACTTCCCATCCATGCATTCTGTGAAAAGCAGAATAACGTATGAATAAGAACGTAATACCCACATTACTTAACTCTGTATATAATTGATTCGCGGTATAGTTTTAAAGTGTTTAAAGCGGCTATCTCTGTAACATCATTATAATTTTTCTTTCGTGTCATTCAGATTCAGTAATTTAAGTGAAAACAATAGTGTGTTTTAAAGAAAATGGTGCATTAATATAATGGTGTATCATTTTTTTAATTAGTTCTAAATTTTAATATATAGTTTTAGATTCAAACGGGTATTCGATTTATCCTGAATCTTTAACAATACATTTGTTTACAAGTGTTACAGAATTGTCTTATTCCGTTATTTCAATATGATTAAATATAGGTTAATGCATGCAATAATGATCATGCAAATTTTTTTCGAGTGGATATTTTATTAGTTAGTTATTTAATAAAAATGCATGTATAGTATTTTTTTTTAAATTTCTCAATTTTTGTATTTAATACTAGACGCACAAACTTCAGTCTCCACTGCCTTATCAAAATTTAAAAGGCCTCGTCAGGATTGAATTTAAAAAATACAATACACCAATAATTGAAATGTAGATAGATAAAGAAACAGAGGTACCGACAAGTCCGACACAAACTGTTTAAATCGGATAATACTTGTTTGAAAAAAATTCATTCAAATAACATGAAAGATTTGGCACCATTATTCTGCATCATGAACATAGCTGGTCTAGGATAGGCAAGATTGGATAAAATGTGTTGCTGCTTCACACACCCTGGGATTTAAATAATCATGATGATAACATTCATTTAAAAAATTCATTTAAAAGGTTAACCTTAGGGAACATCACATAGAGATACATATATTTTGATACACTAGCTGTCCCACAATGGTACAGGAGATTTAAGTAGCTATCCTTACTTGTCCTGAGTTGTTTATACGACCTTATGTAAAATATGAGTGATAAAGATGTAAACTATATGAAATATCACCTGACTCACAGCGGTGACCTTGGACCCAGGTTTACAACCCAGACAGGCGCCCGTCTCTATGTGACAGTATCGACATGTTACTGGACAAGGAATGGAACAGTTGGGTCCGTAATACCAGTCGCTGGACAGCCTTGTGATGGTTATGAAAGCAATGTTTATGCTGGATTCTTAAGTGATACTTGTTTCAAGCGCAATTTAACAAATCCATCTTATTTTAAAGACATTTAAATGAGATGAATATAAACTCTCACCATATACTTCCACTTCACAGAGATCACTCACGACAACCGAAAGATACTCATTAGGATATACAACTCCTGGTAGTCTCTCATTGTAGTAGACCACATATTGTCCATGTATATGACAGGATATGTTGAAAATTGCAGGTAATGTCCTTTTTGTGAAGATGTCGTCTTTAAAGCATAATGTTCCTTGTAATCGGGTTTGTTGTATTGAGACGTACAGAGAAAAGCCCAAGAGTGCGGTTGCTAAATCCCTAAAGGATCCTTAAGACATAAAACAGGTAAATTAATGTATTTTACATCTCGTTATGAGAAATATTCAAAAACAATTTATATGGAGAAAAGATTCGCTGATTTTTTTCAAAAAAAATAGCGTTTGATTAATCAC